>OY730187.1:9175878-9775878 GCA_963422495.1 Polyommatus iphigenia
TCCATCATTTCTTAAGTTAGAAACATGAAAGTTTATTTTTGGACTGCTGATTAAAAATGAATGGATACGTATTTAAACTTTTCTGGTAATTCTACCCCCAAGGGGGTGAAATTGGGGTAGAAAGTTTCGATGAAAATCCGTCATTTCTTGAGTTAAAACATGAAAGTTTATTGACGTTTGCGTTTGACTTTGCTTAAATCCCAATTAACGGGTCCCGTTTTTACCCTTTGTATAAGGAACCACAAAAAAGGGAAAACTATCCATCGTTGTTATTATACTATGTTAACGCGGACGAAGTCGCGGGCACGGGGCAACAGCTAGTTTGTTATAAAAGCCAATAAAATATAATCCGCCTCATCCTTCATGTATGATTACCAAATAGTAAATACCAAGAATGCGAAGCCTTAGGATGCATTATCGACATGTCCATCGACATGAACTGCTAATTTTGATATAGTTTTTGAAGTGAAAACTTCTTTAGCGGCGTTGAGCACTTTTGTGGGATGGGTAAAAACTGTGAAACTCGCGCCAGATTTTCGTGTTGATCGAAAAACCATAGAAAACGCGTAAGACGGTTGGAGAGTAGTGTTTTGTGTCGAACTCGAACTTGAACGAAATGTACAGTCGGGGAAATGAGTTGTTTAGCAGAAATGTACAGTCGGGGAAAATTGTGCTAAGCAGAAATGTACAGTCGGGGAAATGAGTTGTTTAGCAGAAATGTACAGTCGGGGAAATGAGTTGTTTAGCGGAAATGTACAGTCGGGGAAATGAGTTGCTTAGCAGAAATGTACAGTCGGGAAAAATTGTGCTAAGCAGAAATGTACAGTCGGGGAAATGAGTTGTTTAGCAGAAATGTACAGTTGGGGAAATGAGTTGTTTAGCAGAAATGTACAGTCGGGGAAAATTGTGCTAAGCAGAAATGTACAGTCGGGGAAATGAGTTGTTTAGCAGAAATGTACAGTCAGGGAAATGAGTTGTTTAGCAGAAATGTACAGTCGGGGAAAATTGTGCTAAGCAGAAATGTACAGTCGGGGAAATGAGTTGTTTAGCAGAAATGTACAGTCGGGAAAATTGTGCTAAGCAGAAATGTACAGTCGGGGAAATGAGTCGTTTAGCAGAAATGTACAGTCGGGGAAAATTGTGCTAAGCAGAAATGTACAGTCGGGGGAAATGAGTTGTTTAGCAGAAATGTATAGTTGGGGAAATTAGTTGTTTAACAGAAATGTACAGTCGGGGAAAATTGTGCTAAGCAGACATGTACAGTCGAGGAAATGAGTCGTTTAGCAGAAATGTACAGTCGGGGAAAATTGTGCTAAGCAGAAATGTACAGTCGGGGAAATGAGTTGTTTAGCAGAAATGTACAGTCGGGGAAAATTGTGCTAAGCAGAAATGTACAGTCGGGGAAATGAGTTGTTTAGCAGAAATGTACAGTCGGGGAAATGAGTTCTTTAGCAGACGCGCTGATTAAGGCCGTGTTTCCACCTGCAAGACAACTGTCGCGAGAAGTGTCTGACAGTCTGTCTGACAGCAGCTTTTTTTTTCGATTGTCGATATTTTTTAATCGATTGTAAGGGTTTCGATTAGTTAATTAAAACGATCGTTTTTTATTTTTTTTAAATCGATTTTCATAAAAAATGGGTTAAAAAAATAATGCACAACGTTAATAATCAAGTTTTCACTTCTGCCGGCACTCCCGGAGTGCAACCCGTCTTTTTTTAATATGTTATATAATATTTTAGTAGGCACTAAGAATTTCCCCAAGTAAAAACTAAAAAGATATTACATTTTCAAACAAATATTTTGGCAAACATCCAAGTGAAGACCATGTCGATACTCATTATTATTTTAAGTCATCAACCTCTCGTTTTAATTAGTACCCTAGGTACCATTTTATCCGAATTTCCCAACCAAATATCTAAAACCAAGTTTTAGTGAAATATCAAATACAACAAGACCACTTACAATTTGATAGTACGTAGTGTTTGTTAAAACACTTACTCATACTTAGTATGATTCAGCTAGGCTTGATCCCAGAGGCCCGCCCACGTGACAGTGATACTGAGTGTGAGTACTGACTACTGAGTACATACGCAATATAACACCTGGTACGATGGTGAATTGATAGCCAGTCATAACCAATTAGCAATGTACCGTCAGAGAAATTGTTTCGTTCCACGCAAAAAAATATACGATCCTCATCACCTTGATGAGTGTATTTTCGCTTAACTTTCTGCTGCGCACTGTAAAACTCTGGAATGAACTGTCGCCAGCAGTATTTCCGGATCAATACGACCTACAAAACCTCCAAGAAGAGAGCGTATTCCCTCTCAAAAGGCCGGCAACGCACCTGCAGCTCTTCTGATGTTACGAGTGTCCATGGGCGACGGTAGTTGCTTTCCATCAGGTGATCCGTTTGCTCGTTTGCATCCTTATTTTATAAAAATTTAAACAAGCTGCATCGGATCTTATAACTTATTGGTACCTATGCTATTTTATTGTACCTCCAGTAAATAAAAAATTGGACCTTGTAAGTTTTTAAACAAAATGTTATTAAAATCTTACCTGCAGATTCGTCTGCATCTGTCATGTCTTCAATATTATGTAGTTGGATGCTGCTGGGCGCTGGTTAACGTTGATAGGTATACTGTTCTTCTGAAAAGAAAGATTTTGAATAAGTAACATTTTGGCCAGTGTGAAGTACTCACTATTTTCACCACAACTACATAATTATTTCTTACTAAGTACTGACTTTAATAAATTATTATAATATTGTAACAAAGTTGTGTTAGTAGGGTCAATTCGCTATGTCCACATTAGGCGCTTTCGTCTTCAATTTTCGTCATCTTTTTTCATTCAACTTTCGTTTTGGCGCATTAAATAATTGAATGCTTCAAAGAACGCAACGCCAACTGTCATTTTTAATAACAAAGCGAAAGTTTAAGACGTTCAGAGGGCATGTGTCGCGGGCATGCCTCACGTTCGCTGTTGACTGCGCTATAACGCATGTCCTTAACGAACAGAAAAAGGCACAGTGTGGACAAAGCTATTCAGAGAGTTCAAACCGCAACGCGACGCGTAGATGCATTTGACCCTTCGTTTTACTTTAGCGCTAGACAGATTTGCCCTCGACCTTTTTTCACACGATAGTCTTCAGTAAATAATTAAATATATAGGCGAGAATATGAGAAAAACGGTTTACTGTACTCACCTATGTATGTAGTTCCTGTGCTGAGCACTAGGTCCAATGACTAGGTCCTACAAAACACAACATCGACACGATATTATCAAACACGAAACAAAGTCGCCAGTTTAAACCGAACACTCGCGAGGCAGCTACCGATCGAGGGATGCAACATCAACCTCGGCTGCAGAACGAAACGCGTACAAAAGTCCGATAAGTTCCAGGGCTCCGGAATGAGTCCGGACTCATCATCATTCATCACGACCACGCAACACGGCATAGAGAAAAATAAACGTACTATGTACATAAAACGGCATAACACGCGTATAAAATAGCGAATTGAGGTGACCGAAATGTTCAACTTGCTGAAGTTTTTTAAACTACCGAAGTTTAGTTAGTAAATTTGTATTATAATTTGCGTTGATCGGAATTTTTTTTAAATAATAACTATAATAACAGAAATAATAATTATAATCTTTGTAAGCGATTACTAAAATTTTAATTTGCAACAATTAATAAAATTTAAATTTCGAACGCAATTTTTTTTACATGATGTCTTGAAGCACAAAGAGCATAGATTTTAGAGTTCGAAAATCAATTTGAAAAAAAATAAAAATTGAATCGGCCATAATCATAAAGCATCCAGCGACATCTAGAATCGAGTAGCGGTAATCGTGTGATGCTGGAACTCACCCGGAAGCATCAAGTATAATATTAATGGCAGCCACAGGCCACTACAGCTGTATTATCCATGAATACTAATATTATAAATGCGAAATTCTGTCTGTCTGTCTGTTACCTACTATTTTTGTTTTAAATTCTTATGAAATTTTAGTTTCAAGTTTTTATGAATAAAGGATTCTATCTTACCTACTTTCCCCTACAGGTAATAATTTCGAGTACTTACGAATTATTTCTTCTCTTTCCAGAGAGCAGCGGTATCCTGGGCGCGAGCGAGTGGAACACGGGCTACCCGGCGTACAGCGGGTACGCGCCCTTACAGACCTACTACAAGCCCGACACCTCCATATCTATACCACCAGGTAAATATAGCTGACTAGATGACGCCCGCAACTCCGTTGCGCCAAAATTCGTTTATCGCGCGAGAAGTGTACATTTTTCCGGGATAAAATGTATCCTGATTCCTGTCCTTTCCTGAGACTTAACTTATAAAAGTATCTTCATCAGCAAAATCGGTTCAGCGGTAGAAGATGTAACAGATAGACAGACAGTCATCATCATCAGAAATCAAGTATGTCAGCTATGTCACGTTTATGCCTAATGGCTAGACATCGGATTATATGCATACTTGCATATGCAAATGCATATAATGGCACTTTTTAGGCGATAGTGCATATTTTGGCAATTTTTCGTTGATAGTGCATATTTCGGTAGTTTTATGCCCTCGTAGTCTCCAAACTAGCTATCATGAAACACACCGAGGCCACAAAACAGAGGAACGACAGATCAAAACACTTCAAATATGTGGCTCCATCCCCATTTAAAGAATGTAATACACCCAATAGGTACAACATCATTCTAGAAACAAAATTTTTCTTTGTAGTTGGCAACATTATTAAAAAAATTGAATAAAGTAGTAAACGATTTAATAAACTTCCGTGGGCACTTAGATTATAATCGGAAAATGTTGGTAGAAAATTATTATTATTGGTGCTGTATAAGAAATGAAAAATCCTTGAATTGATGAAATTATAAAAATTGGCGCTTTTATTAACGGCACCACCGGAAAACGCTTCAAAAAGCAATAAAATTTTGATATTAAGTGACTTTTGATTGTGCATATTTTGTGCATATTTCGGCCATTTTTCGTGCATATTTGCATGCATATTTCGGCACTTTGATCGTGCATATAATCCGATGTCTATTAATAGCTATAATAAATTATTGGTAGACAATTAGTAGACTATGTTACGTCTCCTCCATTCGGCGACTGAGTGTATTCATACCCCATCACATTTAGTAGGATTATAGGATATTGTTAATTTTTAAAACTACTCTCTTTATTTTCCAGTTCTTCCCGACTTGCCGCTCGGGCACGCGGACTACGGCTACCAAGCCACCAGCTACAAAGCCAACACCATCACCGATCTCAATACCTCGCAGCGCTACGACCCCAACTACTACAACTGGCAGTCAAACTACAGCACCTATCAGTACAACAACATCAACAACAATCCACCTGCCTGCATTCAGTCTACACCTTACCCTATCCTCGGCAGCATGTATTCAACTGTCAACCAGAACCAAATCCACGTGCATGTTCACAGCCGAGATTACAACGCTGATCAGTATTTACCTAGTGAGATAAAGATCAGTGATATCGATGGGGGTATATCTATTACTACGGAGGTGCCAGGGACTAGTGAAGTCAGCGGATTGATACAGAACTGCGATCCGCACGAGGACGTCAAACACATGAACTATAGCAGCCAGGAGGTCTGGCGCCCGGCTTTCTCTTAACTGTTCGCAGTTCGTGTCTAGTAAAATAGTACGTGGAGGCACGGGGACTTTTGGGGACTTTTGGGGGCATATTCTCATGACTCGAATGTCGCTCAGAGTACAGGCTCCTATATTATAGCCCATATTTAAGCCCACGTTACGAGTACTGTCGTACTGCGTACATCTTAATTTGGGTGTGAATTTTACGCATGAGTATAGCTATGAGGATATAACCCGGGTCCCTAGGGGTTCGAATGTCATACTTTGAATGTCGTGATCGCAGCCTTCCTCGAATAAAAGCGACTACGGCATTAAAAAATCGGACCCCAGATCGTTCAAAGTCGTTTTGTTTTCCCACGAATTTCTATGAGCTTGGTCCTAACGATGTGCATTCATAAATGGCCGTTTAGAAGACTTCCTATCCTATCGTAATGTAATCAAACATGTCCAGCTTCCATACTAACGTTTTTAGAGTATGGAGTGGCCTTCAATGCACATCGTAAGGTCCTGACAGACTCAGGGGTAATAAAACTATGAACAGTCTACACTTACGAGAATTGCTCCACTTTGTACATATTGTGATATAATTAAACGTTAATTGTACAAAATATTAAATATTAATTAACGATTAATGTTAAACATTAATGCTTAAGTGTTGTTAAATGTAATTCATTAAATTAAGATAAATTAACATTACCTACAAGTCGTTGCATTGTTTCTTTTTACCTTCCCATTGCTCAATCGACAAGTTGTGACCACATATTTTAGGCTTAGCGCTCACCTAAGACTCGACAGTCTTCTAGATCATTCTTGTATGTTACGTAGTTTATATACTCTTTGGATTGCTCTTTGGTCTTGTATCTGATGCAGAAGAGTAGCGTGCCTTGGTCGAGCCCCGTATAAAAATTATTTGGGGGCCCTCAGGAACAGGATAAATTACGCACGTTGGGTAGCCCCCTGGCCCGGGGGCCCCGTACTATAATTGAAATTACGGCAGATACAGCGGTAGCTACGCTCCTTATGAACTTAAAATGATCCTGAAACTACCGACAATCACTAGTCAGACTTGTTTGGGGACAGTTTTAACACTATATACCTAGACGTTTGAATTTCGATTGTGCAAGTAAAACGCATGTTTTTTCTTAAAAGGGGCTTGCGCTCATTTGAAACAAGACAATGATGATAAGACAGACATATTATTTTGCTAAACATATTTTGCTTTTACAACAACAAAACAGATTTTGTATTAATATCAATCCCCGTAAGGCCCAAGTGGGCCGCGATAACAAAAGATTTCCAAGAATTGGCGATCGAAGTATTAAAATAGTATTTCTAAACACTTTTGTGACTGGTGAGATGTGTCTCTAGCTAATTACATCTCAGTGATCTCTAGTAGGTAAGCCTGTTTTAAGGCTTAGGGCGACCGCTCCCTTTCAACTCTAGTCAGGACAGTCTTTAGTCAATCTTAAGACTTGACTTTTGAGTCTTGACTCTTGACTCTAGTCTAGAGTCTAGATTCTAGAGTCAAGTGTGAATCTGTCTTTGGGTAGCCTCAGTGGCGGGGCAAGACCTGAATTTGATGTTGGCTAAATATTATATTTTGCGAGGCCCCCTGATGGATGATCCAAGCAGCAAGAGGACGAATTTTGTCAAGAGAATTTTTTTTGATACTAATGAGAATCAAGACTTCAGACTCCTGAAATACTAAAAAAAAAACTTCATGGTCCAAGGGGCGCGAGGCCCCTTAAAGGACCGCGAGCGGCGAGGTCGTGGGGCGGTGACCCACGTCGCCTACGCCTTAGGCCGCCTCTGGTTAGCCTACAGTCTAGAGCAGTGGTCCCCAACCTTTTTTTCATGCGGGCTACAAACATGTTTTGGTCATGGTGTCGCGGGCCGCAACAACAATTTTTAAGGGTTAAAAAATAACATTCTTTAAAATTAACGATTTAAAAAAGAAAAATAAATTAACGACTATCACGTAGACTGCGTTATTTTGGAGGTGGACGTGAATTTCTAAATTGTTTGACATCACGAGGGCCACAAACAAAGTCCCGGAGGGCCGCATGCGGCCCGCAGCGCAGGCCGCGGGTTGGGGATAGCGTGTCTGGAGTCTAGACCCGTTATCCGTAACCCGCAGCCCGCCGGGACTTTATTTTGGCCCGCGTGATGTTAAACAATTTTGAAATTCACGCCCACCGGCAAAATATCGTAAAGTCTACGTGATAGGTAGTCGTTTCCACTTTTAAATCGTTAATTTTGCAGAAAGTTATTTTTTAACCCTAAAAAATGTTTGTTGCGGCCAGCGACACCAAGACCAAACCATGTTTGTAGCCCGCATGAAAAAAAGGTTGGGGATCACTGGTCTAGACTCTAGAGTCTAGTAGACAGTAGACTAGACTCTAGTCTAGACTGTAGGCTACCCAAAGACAGCTTATATAAATTCAATTTATAATGGACCTATTGTTTAGGCCACGCGGCAGGTAATAAATAGGCAGTCTATAAACACACTAGGCCGAAGTTACGCCGGCGTAAATTCCGCAGGATGGGAAGTTTTCTTTTTTAAATCTCCACCAGACGGCGCGACGGTAGACACTTCTAGATTTTCTATTGGTTCCCCACCCATCTGAAATTATCTGCAGGTTGGCATCACTGACAACATATTGGTAGTGTTTCAAAAAAATATCAGTGTACTGTCAAGTGTGACGTAAATCAAAATATCTTAAATCTAAGCCATCATTGGCCTAAGCGATTAGGCCAGTATACTGGTAACAGCTTAGGAACACGCAAATTGTCAAACTGAAAACTGACAACTGAAAGAGAGTTTTTTTTTTTTTTCTTTTTTTTGGCAACTTGACACAAAGGATGTGTATGTTGTGCCACAGACAAGGTAAAAAGGTAAGGAATATGGCGGGAAAACCATATTCCTCCTATTATAATTTTCATCATCGTTTTCATGTATCGACAGGTCTAAAGTCTAGTCAAAGTCTAAGTAAAAGTCAATACAGTCACAGGAGTCAAGTCGGTCGATTCAGTAAAGTGGTAAACGCTTTACTGAAACTTTCGATAGAGTTTTGGCGGGAACACAAAATAGCACGTTTCTGGATATTACATCACTTTCCTACACTTGTGCATGAACACGAATATCTAATGGTTAATATTCTACCAATATTACACATTAAAAACCCAGCTAACACAATTTTAGGAAAATGATACAAAAACACAACAGCACTCTTTCACATGCCCGCCAAAACTCTGAAAGAGAGTTTTGGCGGTCATGTCACTTTCAAAACTTCTTCTACTTTTTATTGTTGATGTGGTTTTTATTATTTTTTCCCAAATTGTGTTATTTGTGTTTTTGATGTTCATTATTGGTAAAATATTAGCCATTAAATATCCGTTATCTTGCACAAGTGCTGTCAAAACCAAAATTTATAATTCCTGTGACATTTGGTGTGAATATCGGTAAACAGGGCTATTTCTTCCGTGAGTTTTAACTAAATCATCGTCATAATAACTCTATTATCCTATTCATTGGAATATTATTGCGTCTTTTTCAAATTGAGATGTATCAAGTTTTACATTCTTTTGCCCAGTTTTGTAGCAAGTATTGATGGTATTCCCTGGTATTACCGATAGTTGTCTACCCATACGCCATCTAGTTACTAAAATGAAAACTGTTTGACAATCAAATTAAAAAAATAAGAAAATCCCTCATTATGCCCGCAATGTATTTTAAATTGCCGACGACACCATCACAACGCCATCTATCAATAGAGTTACACAACTTTTTCTTAAAAGTTTCAGTTTTGTTTCACTTTCAAGCTTTGAATATTTGCTGACTACGGATTCAAGTCTTGTAGATTTGAAACAAAACTTTCTGTCGAAATACCTATTGGTTGTCAGATTATTACTAGGTATTTAGACTTTAGAAATATGCATCTACATAGATCTACATAAAATAATATTATAAGTGTCTAGATGCATATAATTTCTAAAGCCTAGATCTACAGATCAATTCTAAATAAGTGTATTATTTTTCTCTATGCTAAATAATATTATTATTATTAGACAGTGACCAAAGGGCAAAGACCTATAGTTTCCTATGTCAATTGAGATCTTTGAAAAAAAAAAGATGGGTTGCACTCCGGGAGTGCCGGCAGAAGTGAAAACTTGATTATTAACGTTGTGCATTATTTTTTCAACCCATTTTTTATGAAA
This sequence comes from Polyommatus iphigenia, assembly GCA_963422495.1. Taxonomy (NCBI): domain Eukaryota; kingdom Metazoa; phylum Arthropoda; class Insecta; order Lepidoptera; family Lycaenidae; genus Polyommatus; species Polyommatus iphigenia. The sequence goes on from OY730187.1 coordinate 9,185,738, forward strand.
ATCGATTTTAAAAAAATAAAAAAAAACGATCGTTTTAATTTAATTAATCGAAACCCTTACCAATCGATTAAAAAATATTGACAATCGAAAAACAAAGCTGCTGTCAGACAGACTGTCAGACACTTCTCGCGACAGTTGTCTTGCAGGTGGAAACACGGCCTTAATCAGCGCATCTGCTAAAGAACTCATTTCCCCGACTGTACATATTTTCTGCTAAGCAACTCATTTCCCCGACTGTACATTTCGTTCGAGTTCGAGTTCGACACAAAACACTACTCTCCAACCGTCTTACGCGTTTTGTATGGTTTTTCGATCAACACGAAAATCTGGCGCGAGTTTCACAGTTTTTACCCATCCCACAAAAGTGCTCAACGCCGCTAAAGAAGTTTTCACTTCAAAAATGGCAATAATTTTTATTTTATTTATTGCAAATTTGAATTAAAATTGGCAACACCGCCAGAGTTTGCGACAGCGACTTGTGATAAAATGGCGTCTACTCAGTTTTTCGATTAAATTTTTAACGATATTTTCTTTCAGTGACTGCTCACAGTGATTATTGTAAACAATTTGTGTAAAGTTGAAACCGATACGTACTTTTTGCTAGATAAAAGCTGTAAGTATTACGTAAATATAAAAAAAAACGCTCGTAATGTGCGTCATGGCAGGTGGTAACGGCTACCGATCGAGGTCGAAAACTATATAAAAACTTTTGTTTTTACTTGCAGTCAAGAGCGTGGTTACATATAATTTTGAGAGACGGCAATGTCCGAAGATCCCGATCGGCATGGCGAGTCTGGAAACGACGGCGGGTCCAGCGGCGGGACTTCGAACGTGGCGCGAGTGTTGTTGACCCCTCAGCAGCTCGAGTCCGCCAATGACCCGCTCCGTGCCGCGTGGAGAAGTCAGGACTTGTACATTGATCACCTCGAATCATTGAACAAACAGTTGGAAGGTATTTAAGACAAGGTTACGGCTTCTTAGTGGTCACGGTCCGTGCGGCCGCCGAGTTGACTATGTGCGATACTGTTAGTTACTATATCGACAATGCTTTAACTATATTAAGTGATATGTTACTTGTTCGGTTAGTTTTACTGCTGTGATCATAATGTTAGCTGTTAATGTGGTTCAGGGTGTATCTAGGTGTTGAAAGGCAATGAACTGTGTGTTCCCGTGCAAGTGGAGTGTTCAGTGGAAGTGCATCATGTCCGATGGCCAGCGGCCAGTGATACTCCAAGTGGAGAAGTGCTTATGTTCAGTGTTCACGAATATGCTGATCGCGGATGTCGTCGCTCCAAGTTGTCTACTGTTGAAAGTAAATATGTTTTCTTTGTTTATAGAATAAAAATAGTTTTATCCACTTGAAATTAATATTGTCTATATTGCTACTGTTAATAATATTATTAAATTGTAACCGAATGTAAAATGTGTGCTATTCATAGCAGTATTGTTAGAAAAAATGTTTACACCATGCTTACGGATGTTCTGATACATTGTAAAAGCCACTTAAAAATGTCTGCTAAACAACTTTACATAAATATTTTTAGTAAATAGTGGGAGATTATGTTTACAATATGACTGTCTTTACTTTACAACAATGACTCAAGAAATTACAAATGATGTTACATAAAAAAGCAGTATTTCTGTATGAAATGTTACTTTTTAATGTGTAATCTGTAATTGAACTATTTGAAGACAGTATAATATTTAAAACTTTTGTTTAAACAGTGTTATCACATAAAAATCAGTTACATTATGGTAACAAATTGTATGACGGAGGGTAAATCTAGCCTTCTGATAGTTTAGGATAACTTATCTCTGAATGTGGTATTTTTCTCTCCATCACTAGACATAAAGTTAAGACTTTAGAAATCAACAAAGTTTCTGAACATGATTATTCATTTGTAAGAAAATTGAATATCAGCTCTAGAAAAGCTTTAATTTTAGAAAAGATTTTTTTAAACCATATAGCATCAATTATGCTTGTGGTGAAACACAAGATATAAATTAATTATTAAAAAAAAATAATTTATGGGTTAGTAGAATGAGCATAAAGTATAATTTACACAGAGCCAGTACTGGCTGCCAATAAGACTGGCAGCCAGTATTGGCTTGGCATATGCCGCGTGTGAACAGTTTGGCCTGGCTTGAAAAACTGTTCACACGCGGCATATACCAAGCCAATACTGGCTGCCAGTCTTATTGGCAGCCAGTACTGCCTCTGTGTAAATTACACTTAAGCTCTAATTCAAATCCATAGTAATAGCTGACTTGTTTATCATTTTTCTAAAAATTATTAGACAGAGTCAAGGAACTTCTTTCTTCAATGATTAACCCATCAGTCGTGGCAAAACGAGACACAATAGCTTTTTCATTGTTATCGCGGCCGGATGTGGCCGCTTGGGGCTTCATGAATTAATAAATAATAATATCTTTTTGCTATAAAATGTTTTATTCAAAGTTGCTTTATTGAGTACTTAGTAGCCATTTAAAAAGTCTATTGTTTTGATAAAATTTTTGATAAAATACAAAGAAAGATATTTTTAATGGACTTAGAAAAATGAGGTTATCAATTCGAACCGTATGTATGTAATATTTCCAGAATTGCCCAATTTTTGTATACATGTTAGTCTATATCAGCGTCTGAACAAATGTGCCAAATTTCAAAAGTTATGCGAACACAAACGTAAATGTTTTTACGTTTGTGTTCGCATATCTCCAGAACTACCAGTCCAATTTGAGTAATTCTTTTTTTGTTGTACTAGGTATTATTTAACTTGGGAAACACTGCAAGTTTCATCAATTTTAATTCTCAATTACCTACAATCTTGAAGTAGGTTTTATCTTTTTAAAATACTATTATTTTTGTACCATAAATAATATTATTGTTTATTATTTAATTATTCTTTTCATTTCTCATTATGTCAATAACATCTGATTATAGAAATAAGTACGGTAATAAGAAGTTTAATTCATGAACCCCCAAGCGGCCACATCCGGCCGCGATAACAATGAAAAAGCTATTGTGTCTCGTTTTGCCACGACTGATGGGTTAATGATACATTAATTGTGAAGCTATAAAAGAGAAGACAAACATATATTAATACAATCATGGTTTTAAGACAGTGAAATTCTGATAAGATTCTGTGTGCCAAGTGTTAGTTTTTTGTTTCACATTCGATTGTGAACACATTTGGCGTTTACTAAGATTTAATAAGACAGCGCCACCTAGCGATGCTCACGGGAGTGAGCCCAGCCCAGTGAGTAATCCCATACAAAATCTTAGTAAACACCAAACGCGTTCACGATTGAATGTGAAACAAAAAACTCACACTCGGCACACAGGCAGATCCAAAATGTGATAGCTAAAACTATATTAATAGAACATTATTCTATCTATATAGTTTTAACTGAAATCTCACTACTTTTTCTTGCAAAGACCTAAATATAATGTTGTGTACAAGATTTACTATAAAATGTAACATAAAATGGTTGTTCTTTGCAAGTAAAATACAATCAAGTTACTTTGCTATTTTGTTAAGACTAGTTAAGGTATTGTCGATTTTTATGTATCAAGTAGCCAAAAATATTGTGAAACCTATATCAATTTTGTAACAATGTCTTTATTCTAGAAAATCAGAAAAAAATCTCCCCATAGATTAAAAATAATTGTATTAGAATAGTATTTGCTTTTATAAAACATTTACATAATTTATTTGCTTATATCAGTGGTTGGCAATTTGGGACCCGTAAATTTATTGCAAATAAGATACAAATATCATAATGAAAAAAGTTCTTTAAGTTTCCTTAGCCACTTTATGGCTCTTGCCGGCCAAAATTTTGCGGACCGTTGGTTTGTAATATGTTTGTTAAAAGAAGTATGTTTCTAATTACTTTTTATTGTATATAGGCAGCTTGGAAAAGGCGAAAGAGATAGAAGATAGGGTAAAGCAGCAGTATGCTGAGTCACAACATAGGGAAAAAGTGTTGGTCAGACGACTGGCAGCTAAAGAACAAGAAATACAGGACTATGTGGTAAATATATTTTATTTTATGGCCTCTATTACCACATCAACTACCCTAATGATATACATAATAATATAATACGATATGCTGTCATTAGTCATAGACATTTTGAAAAAATCTATCATTTTGTCCCAAAAATATGTCAGCATTTCTTTGTTTGCTTGTCTACCACTGACCTCCATTATACGAGTACGCTGGACCTATAACACCCTTTGAAATGACAGCTGTTTTTTGTGCCTATTTGAAGCGGAATCAGCGCCCCAATGCGGGGGAAGAGAACTAAATCTGACGTAAACATGACGTTTAAAAGTCGCCATATTGGCGGTGATAGCAGTAGTGGGAGTACTTGGAACAAATACTAGTTTCTACCACCATAGTGATCATATTCTCTTTGGTTTCTACACCAATAGCGATTGAGCGCCCATAGTTATGTCCGATTTAGTTCCCTTCCCCCGCATTGGGGGTGCTGATTCTGCTTAAGTAGGTACAAAAAACAGCTGGGTATCTTATGTTCAGCGTACTTGTTTAATGGAGGTCAGTGTTGTCTACTCTAATGTGTAATCTATACATACACATTTTGCTGTTTCAGAGTCAAATTGCAGAATTGAAGTCCTCACATGCAAGTTTAAACGGGAGGCCGTCTTTGTTAGACCCAGCAGTTAATATGCTAATTTTAAGGTTAAAGCAAGAATTAACATTGACGAGAGCTAGATTAGAGGAAACACAAAATGAATTATCAGCTTGGAAATTTACACCCGACTCAAATACAGGAAAGAAACTTATGGCGAAATGCAGACTGCTTCATCAAGAAAACGAGGATTTAGGAAAAATGACGTCCAGCGGAAGGATAGCAAAGCTGGAAGGTGATTTAGCATTGCAAAAAAGTTTTAGTGAAGAAGTGAAAAAGTCTCAATCAGGTTGGTGTGAATTTATAATGTTGAAAAACAATGTTTTTGTTTTTATTTTGTAAATCTGTGATAAATGTACGTACTCTAGTAATTTGCAATGATAATTTCAAATCTTATTAACATTATTACTTTTTAATTTCAGAACTAGATGAATTCCTTCAAGAACTGGACGAGGATGTTGAGGGCATGCAGAGCACGGTATTGTTCTTACAGCAGGAACTGAGAGCATCTCACGCAGGCATCAACGGGAACCGGCCACCCTCTCCTTCGTCACCTGAGAAGAGACCTGCAGAAAGTGGAGCCTCGCCCTTGGGCAAAAGGCGGAGAGCGTCTGTGCTATCATTAGACTATGATGAGGAGGAAGAACCGCTAACGCACAATGGTGACGCAGACTAGCACGTGGTGCACAGAAACAATAAAAACTATTCTATTTCTTCAATACTGTGGAATCTTCGTTCAAGTGTTACAATACTTGCCAGAGTATATATTTAGAACTGGCTTCTTATACTGTTGCTCACGAGTGCACATAGTGAATAATAGTCACAATGTTACATTTAAAGTGAATGTGTTGTGATTTTTTTGCTGACATGACAACGGATTTATGTACGAAATGTACCATAAGTGGTCAGACTTCATTACTAACTTGTGCGCCATATTACACTGGGAATTGTGATAACAGATAGTGAGGTGGTATCTGCTAACTTCTTTCTTTCTTCCTTTAGTTAACAGAGTGCTAAAACTCTTAAAACGGTGTTCTTCGTCATACTTATACTACAATGTACTCTTAAAAGACAAAACACAGAAGTGTCATTATGTTTATAGGAATTGGTGATGATTGTGTCAAATGTGTAAAGGAAAACAATTCAAACTGAAATTAACGTTTGATACTGTGGATGTGCAAATGAATTGAACAGTGATTCTTGACATTTTAATTGACGAGATAAACAATCAGATGACAATTTTATAATTTATTTATGTAAAGTGGATCATTTGTGATATACCAGAGAAACAATAATATATTTTGTTGAGTTCGATGGCATAGTGTAAGAGAACGGTATAATTGGAATGAAATCAGTGTTGATGTAGCAATAATGTCAAACACCAAGCCTAATGTTATTAAACGCCATGTTTTAATAAATTTATGTGATTTTTTACACTAAAATGTTTCTATTTAAAAATACAATGATTGTATATATAGAACTATGTTAATAAACATATTACTGACATGCACTTCAGTGTTTTAACTTGACTGTACCATATTGAGAGATTACTAACTGCTGCTCTGCAGGGAATAATTAAGTTTTAGATATGTACAAGGTGTCTCAAAAGAAAGTTCACATTTAAATCTTTTTTTAAAAGAAAAGTCTTAGCTTTATTGAAAAAATGTTTATTTTATATTGAAGTACACTGTTTGGGAATTTATTTTTTAAAAATAACATCGTCCAAATGTAAACCGTTGCGCTCCCGGCATTCATTTAGTCGGGCACTAAAATTGCCTATGACAGCTCGGCAGGTAGTCTCCGTGATGGCTGCCATTTCATGACGGATATTTTCTTTTAATTGTGCCAGGGAAGTCGGTTTATTAGCGTAAACTTTTGATTTGACATAACCCCACAGGAAAAAATCCATAGGCGTTAAATCGGGACTCCGTGGAGGCCAATTTATGTCACCTCGCCTGGAGATTAATTTGTTCGGAAAAATTTCTCGAACTCGAGGCAGAGATCTGTTGGACGTGTGTGAAGTTGCTCCATCCTGCTGGAACCATGTTCTTTGGTTGTAACCAGGAAAGTTTTGCAGTTGGGGTACGAAAAACTCGTCTAACATCTCCACATAACGCTCTGAATTCACTGTGAGTGTGCGTCCCCTTCCATCTTCAAAAAAGTAAGGGCAGATAATTCCTCGCGCCGACATCGCTGCCCATACGGTGACTTTGGGTGAATGTAGCGGTTTCTGATGTTTTTGTTTTGGGTTGGTTGCACTCCAGTAACGACAATTTTGCTTGTTTACATGCCCATTCAGGTGAAAATGGGCTTCATCGGAAAACAAGATGTTGGTGAACGTTGGAAAGCGCTCAATCATCTGATTTACAAAGGCAAGCCTCTGACCAGCATCTTGAGGCTTCAGTTCTTGCACTAACTGAATTTTGTACGGGTGCAGCTTTAAATCTTTGTGTAAAATGCGGCATAATGAAGATCTGTGCACATTTAAAGCAACAGCACGCTTCCGAATCGAGAGGTTTGGATCATCTCGAATAGACTGAGTAACACTGTCCACGTTTTCGGCTGTTCTTGATGTTCTTGGCCGTCCAGATTTTGGTTTCTCCAGAGTTGACCCAGTCTCTTCAAACTTCTCAACCCATTTTGCAATGAGTCGAGTGCTAGGCGCATCATTTAAGTGACGAATATGTCGAATACTGCAGAATTTTCTACGCGCTACAGTCGCCGAATTACCGTTTTTGTAAAACTCACGTACGCACAACGCACGGTCCGCACCAGAGAAACGCTCCATACAGGGAACGGACGGTTAGGGTTAACAGTTTCGATATATCTGTTATTAACCTATTCATATATCGGATAACCGAAACTATCTGTTAAGCAATTATTTCGGTTAACAGAATCCACAGATACCTTTATTTTTAGGATTAGGTTAAACCGAAACGATACCAGGTCAACAGAAAAATTTCGGTTAATCGAAACGTTTCGGTATACCCTAATCCTAAAAATAAGGGTATCTGTGCATAAGGTCCAAAATATAACATAATCAGCGCGCAGCGCTGCATGTCTGTGCGTGATCTTTCGTCTCATACACACAAAGCATGCCGCGCCGCACGCGCCGTGCAATTGTCACTTTCACGGACTAGTATACGGACTAGTATGAAAGAAATAAATAGATATATGTCACCGTCTACTGCAGCCACCACAAGTTTTGCATTATTTGTTTACTTCATACAGATTGCTGCGGTAATTGTCATTCGGATCGGAAGTCGGAACGGTAAATAGTGATTTGAGGTGAATTTATAAAGATGCCTCGTAGGATATCTAATGCTGTTCACAGATATTTTGATTTTGACAAAAGTGCAAAATTCAGCGCATGCAAGGAATGTGGCAATAAAATGAAGGTAAGTACAAACCTACCTATTTAGCATAATTCATTATTTTATGTATAACGGACACGAATAACATGTTTATAATTTATAGAGGTACCTATTTGATTATTTTATTGTAAACGAATTACTAAGTTACTTATTTAAGTTATTATACAGTGAAATTGAAAGCTCCTTATTCGCACTTCCTTCATTCGCGTTTATCACTATTCGCGGATTAAAAAATGCAACCCAATTCCTACATTCCCAGCTAAGATTTCTTTATTCGCGGATCTAATCGTTACAGAGGTACATACATTATACCTATGCCTATTAATGTATAAATGATTAAAAAAGGAGTGGGTATCCTTTGTAACTGCTGCTGACTGCAGGCGAGCGAGCGAGCGCCGTCAAGGTCAATATGTACCTGTGATCGGGTACTTACGCGGTTTACTAAATATTATGTATGAATTAGCGCAGTTTATGCTTTATCGCTTTCTTTTTACCGACTTCTAAAAAGGAGGAGATTCTAAGTTCGACTGGATATTTTTTATTATCATCATTTTCAATCAATATTATTATTTTTTTACTTAATGTAAATTTACATTAATTTTTTAAATTAATTTACTTAATGTAATAGCTTTTTGTAGCATTAAAATCATTGTATATGCATTTAAAATTTTATGTTTTATTAATTAATCTTAAAAAAAGCTGTTTTATGTAAATATGCGACGTTGTATTACGCTGCGTTGCGTGCGTTGTTTGGTTTGATGTGACTTTGAGGCGTTATTCTACGGAAACTACTAAGACGAATGTGAACATGCTACATTACTCTACGGAATTTAAAATAAATCTAATGTCGTATATTATAAGAAGATTATAAGTGATGTGTATCATAAATGTAGTTAATGAAAAATTAAAAGAACGTAATAATTATCAAAAGCTATTTTTTTATTAAGTCTGCCAAAATGACAAAAACCTATTACAAAATTAACGGAAAATTTTAACAGTTATTTTAATGATAATATTATTATGGCATCGATCAGTCTTATCCAAGGTACACAGCTGTAATCAATGGTATCTCAATAACAATTAATATGTCTTATCAAAGTCATAAACAGGAATAATAAGAGTTAACAAAAATAATTATAAATCTCAAAAATAGGTCATAAAACTATTACAATAAAACTGCATCGGTAAAATTCGAGCCTTCCGAAATTAAAATATAAAAATAAATTAATATTTACTTTATATAACAAAAAAAAAATAATCAAATTCCAAACTTTTAGCAAAGCTCTTAGCCACTTACAAAATCAGTGAATATTTCTTAAAAACTATAACAAAAATAGTAAGAATTGTGTTATTACATAATACTAAAATTAAAATTTTATCACATACTCAGGCAATCAAAATCGAATTCAAAATAATAACACTGCGTTACACGATTTTGGAACCCACTTTAACTGTTAGGTGGAATAAATAGGTGATGAGTCAGAGATCAAATGTCCCAAACATAATTATTATGTGGTATCCATCACGTCTAGTTTTCGAGGTACACGCCAGTTATTATTTCCAGTACTAAGTTTACTAAGTTTATACGTAAAAAAACCAGTTACCGTTTTCGATGTTTTGTACTTTTTATTTTGTTTTGTTACTCTAATTTGGACGTGCTTTTACTCAAGATAAAATATGAATACTATTAGCGTTTAAAAAAGAGAATTTCCAAAGCCGGTAAAAAAAAGTAAAAGTTTTTCGTTATTTTGATGGCAAATTTGTTTGAATGCGTTTATCTCAGAGAATACTTGTTCGAATTGAAAAAATATTTATACATGTGATAGTCCTTTTACCGAGGAAGGCATAAAGCTATATAAAACATCACGCTGCTGCCAAAAGAAATGAAGAATCAGAAAAAAAAAGGAAATTATAAAATATTTGAACGTGCTCATCTCACAAATAACTGAAGCGATTTTTATTTTATTTGTCACACTTAATAAAGAGTAGACTACTGGAAAGGAGATAGGCTACTTTTTTCCGGGAAAATGTGGTTCCAGTGAAATCACTTTGTTACGCTGGCGGAGCCGTGTTGAAAGTTTAATTTTTCATACAATTTGGCAAATTCTTATAAAAAAAAATGAGACGTGATCAAAAGAAAATTTGTATGCAATGTTAATAGAAGGTACCTATAAATACAAAACATTTAAATCGACAATTGCAAGGCTAACCCATTTTACCCAACCTTTTCATCGACAATTTTACCTCATTTTGATACATATATTTTTTCCTAAATTAGTCAAACATTTCTGACCACAAATCCTTGCACAAGACACAGGGCGGCTATCTGATTCAGATAGTGAACTTACTTGACTCACAGTATCTGGCGAAGATGGTAATGCTTCTACCTATCTGTCATGTGCACCACAAAAGACATCATCACAATTTCGATCATAATTAGTAGGGGGAGGCATAGGTGTAGGAATTCTCAGTGGTGATTGGGGCGTACCAACAATAATATTATCGTCTTCAAATTCCTCTACAATGACAGATGGGGAGGCTTCAAAGCTGGTATTAACATCTTCAAGAAAAATTAATAGCGAACTAAGAACATCTTCCGCTACATCGTGTAGTTCCCTGATTATTTCTTCGGCTCCTGTTGGCAATAGGGACTCAGGTTTTTCATCACAAGCACCTATAAATCACGAAAATATTCAAGATAAAATATGAATATAATAAAAACAAATCATGAATAAGTCTAATTTTAAATAAAATATGTTTTATTGGCATTTTAAGTAGCCGAACAAAGTCGTATGTGGAATTATGTCGAAGAACATCGTCGGTTCTTAATATGCTGCATAAAAATTGTAATCATACTCCGGAGTACAATGTCGTTAGTCTACAAGCGACTTATACATTTTGGAAGAACAACGCAGCATTTAATAAAACGACATCACAAAATCAAAATTAGGAAATTAATAATTTAAGTATATAAAAACATGTGGTAAAAAAGCAAAGTATGGAAATAATACTTTACCAATTAAATTAAACATATTTTATTTCCGTAGAACAATGTTGGTTCTGCATAATACATAGCGACGTATGTGCGGAACCGACATTGTTCTACGGAATTTTAGATATTTCGTAATAAAATATAATAAAACAATCTCTCTTGCTTACCTGGGTTTGAAGATAATACATCCGACGACATTTCATTCACACCGTTATGCCGGCAGACACGGCCGCAAATGACAACACGACAGCGCGGGCGGTGCTCGCTTCCGACAGACAGCGCGGTTTTGGATCTTACGGACATGTTCTTTGATACGATAAGTCCATAAACGGCAGAGTAATGTTCAAACATATCCGTGTCGGTGTAAAATACTACGAGAAGTACCTTTATATTATCATAATGTGATGATTTATGGTGTGAAGATGGTGGTGATGATGATGATTACTCTAATTGACATATTGGCATATGCTTGCAGTTCTTTAAATAATGCTGAAATCCCCAAAAATGTATCTATAAGGAGTCAGGTGTTCTGTTCTGTACTTTTGGATCCAGGGTATACCTTGGAGCGAAATCTTATTTTTGGTAGCATATGCTTAGACTACTTCAGAAAAAGTCAAAATCACCATATGAGTCCATATAAATTTCAAGGAGTTCCCTCGATTCCTCATGGATCTCATGATCAGGTTTCCACTTTAGTGACTAAAGGAACAATTTCAAATTAAACTCTTTACAACGACAAAATAATTTTGCAAATAAGTCCATAAACGGCAGAGTAATGTTCAAACATATCCGTGTCGGTGTAAAATACTACGAGAAGTACCTTTATATCATCATAATGTGATGATTTATGGTGTGAGGATGGTGGTGATGATGACGATTACTCTAATAGACATATTGGCATATGCTTGCAGTTCTTTAAACAACACCAAAATCCCCAAACATGTATCTATAAGGAGTCAGGAGTTCTGTTCTGTACTTTTGGATCCAGGGTATACCTTGGAGCAAAATCTTACTTTTTGGTAGCATATGCTTAGACTTCTTCATAAAAAGTCAAAATCACCATATGTGTCCATATAAATTTCGAGGAGTTCCCTCGATTCCTCATGGATCCCATGATCTGGTCACCACTTTTTTTTGAAACGGGACCAACTTGGAATTAGACCTTTTACAACAAAAAAATTTTTTTGAAAATCGGTCCACAGGCGGCGGAATTATCGTTGAACATACAAAAAATAACAAAAAATATATATATATACAGCCGAACGTATAACCGCCTCCTTTTTTTGGAAGTCGGTTAAAAACAGCAGTATTATCGCTAAAAAGTGTAAAATAACTTTATATTCTCTAAATGCTTCCCCATTTCAAGTCGGCTCTTCTATTTCTTTACCCAATCCTAAATATTTTGGAAGTCGGTACCAGCCCCTATATATGCAGCAAAACCAAGAATTTAAAGAACAATTAATGTTATTCCTAACATAGCATACTAAAGATATCCTGGAACTCGAGGTCCCGTCTGCTGGTACCGACTTCTAAATATTTAGGATTGGGTAAAGAAATAGAAGAGCCGACTTGAAATGGGGAAGCATTTAGAGAATATAAAGTTATTTTACACTTTTTAGCGATAATACTGCTGTTTTTATTTTGAATGTCGGTTTTCATTTTTTTACTTAAAAATAATAATCTTATGTAGTAACTTACCTATCCGTAAATATAATTCAATAAAAAAAATATTTTTCATGTCGAATTAGGAGTTTTTCTGCTTTAATAACAAAATAACTGACCGAGTGATTTACCATACTTATTTGTAATTTGCAGGGTAACCACGCGAGCAACTTATTAAACCATCTGCGATTAAAACATGAAACGAAGTATCAAGAGGTATTGGCTATCAATGAAAATACAAGTAGAGTGGATAAATTAAAACCAAATAAAAACAGAAAAGTCGAGGAAAAGGAAAAAAAGCGCGAAAGATTATTGCAGTGTTGTGTGAAACTGATAGCAATACATGGACGACCATTTTCATTGCTTGAAGACAACGCATTTAAAGAAATAAAAGCTTTGATATGTGCTGATTTTGTGGAGGAAGCGAACTGCAAAAAAATTAAAACATTAATTGCAGAAAAAGCCAACACAATAAAAGAAAAAATAGTAACTGAAGTGGCTCAAACTCTTATATCTGTGAAGATGGACTCAGCCACGTGTATGGATCGTCAATTTGTTGGTATAAACATTCAGTATATAAAAAATTCGAAAATTGTGGTACGAAATTTGGCTATTAAAGAAATATTCTTTAGTCAAACTTCAGAAAATTTGAAATGTACCCTCCTAGAAGTACTAGCTGATTTTCGAATTGATTTATATAATATTTACTCGTTAACGACTGATAATGGTGCAAATTACCTAAAAATTTCAAAACTTTTAAATGAAGAGATAAATAATGACAACGAAACTGGTACAGAAAATGATGGCGATGAAGATGAAGACGAACTAGTTTATCACAGTGATGATTACGCATACAGTCTAGAACATTTCAATGCAACATTTTTAAATGATAACGAACAAGAAAGAATGGTCGAGATTCGACAAATTGCGTGTGCAGCACATACTCTGCAGTTGTGTATTAAAGATGTGCTAAAAAATGACTATGAGAACTTAATTGAAAAGTGTCGTAATGTTGTGAGAATTCTACGTCGTCCACTTATGAAACTAAAAATAAAATTGGAAAAATTTAAAAAGCCTATTCTTGACTGCACCACTAGGTGGTTCTCTACGTACTATATGCTAGAAAGATTAAAAGAACTCAAGACATTTTGCGACAGCTGCAACGATATCTGCGAAATAATTTCGGAAAATGAGTGGATCAAAATAAACCATATAATCATTTCATTAGAACCATCTAAAGAAGCTACTGTTAGACTGCAAGCGGAACAACTAACTGTTGGCGATTTCTTCTCCATTTGGACAATTTGTAAGGCAAAAACCGAAAAAATTAATTTACCTTTGGCACAAGATGTAGTGGTATCTATGACAAGGCGAGAAAAAAATTTATTAGAAGGTAAAGCATTTTTACTGGGAATTTTTCTGGATCCTCGATTAAAGTTAATCTTATCTGAAGACGAGAGACAGACTGCGAAATGCTACATTAGAGGTGTTCACCAACAGATGCTTGAAGTGGAAAAACGTGCACAGGCAATAACTCGGGAGGAAGAACAAGCTGCCACATCAAATTCGCTTCTATCTCCAGGTTGTTCACGTGACCTTACGTCTTTGAGTAATATATCAAGCGACAGTTTTCAAAGTGATCTGCAAAGTTTAGAAGACACTTTAAGCCTTACTCAAAGAGTACGTGCACCATTAGATACCATTTCGTTAGATCTAGATTATTATCTTTCTGAATATTTAGCTGCACCACGACTTGCTGTTACGGAAAGCTCCATTGAGTATTGGTCTTTAAAATCACACAGGCTTGCAAAGTTAGCACTTATAGCATTGGCTGCTCCGATTACACAGGTAACAGTGGAAAGACTTTTTTCTGTACTTAAATTCATTTTGACCCCATCCAGGAACAGATTACTGGATGAAACATTAAAAAATATAATTTTAATAAAATCAAACAAAGATTTACTTGAGTAATTATTCATCAAGTCGTTCTATATGCCTACGGTACGGTTAAAACGGGCTGCATAAAATATTTTCATTCCCAGTTTTAAAATTTAATAAAACTAAGAATCAGTAGCAAAGGAGTTAGTGTGAAAATTATAAAACAAATCTTAGGATCTGATAGATAAATCATTGGTCGTTAGGTACTATAATTTTGTTGTGTCATAATGAAGTTGATTCATATTTTCTTAATTTTTTATCGAGTAATACTAAATTTAATAAGATGGTATAAAAGCGGTGCAAAGTCTAAAGTGTTTAATCTGATATGCCGTTGATTGTACAGGGTTATTACAAATCAAAAATAGCGATCAATTGCTAATAAACTGAATGAGCACATTTTATGCACAATTGGTACTCTTGGTGATGACGATTTTGGATAGGCGATTTTTTTTAAATTAAATACGAATATATAATTATGTTGTTTGTTTTATTTTTCCATTTAATATATTATATCCGAAATTTCGTATCTATAGGTATGTACAATTATTCAGATGAATACTTTTGCACGACATTTAATACTTCATCCCAAAATATTTCTATTTTTTTATCTGGAATTCCGTTTATGAGAAAACGAAAAGTTAATGCCTTTTCATTTCGAAGACAGGTACAATCATGTAGGCCAATATTTACTCCTTCAATGTACGCAACGTTCAATTTCTTCTTTGCTGTGCCTAAAATTTAAACAACAAATTTATTTACATGTTACATGGACTGCCAATTCGAAATTGTTTTTGGACTTTTAATAAATTATTTCATACATTCATTACAGTTAGCTAGTTTCCATTTTATTCAATAGCAAGTTCTTTGTCAACTTACAATGTTTAATAACTAGGTACAATAATAAGTCCAAAAACACTTTCAAATGTTTTACACTTTCAAGTTATAAAATGGAGTTTACAGTAGGTAGTTACAGTTTTCTGAAATTTATGAAAGAAGGCAATCTACTGTACCAATCATCGCTTCACTGCTATCAGATGTTTCATTCTTTCGTTTCCGCGGGTGCGGTTGTAAAATTGACGGTGATACGGGACGGTTATAATTATCATTATTGGTGTCAGCCTGAAAATTAATAAATTGCATTGCAGGTCATGTACAGTCACGTGCGAAATAATGTATGTATATGTCACCGGAAAATAACAAGAACAGTAAATTTATAAATTTCCTAAAAAAACTATTTTTGCGAATCATTTGAACATTTAGAAATATTTATCTATGTGGTCAAAAACACGAATCATACTTTTTTAAAATTTCCGGCTCTTGGCAATACGGAAAACCTCGAAGAATTTATGTTCCTCAAAAATTTTAGGAATTTTATACACTTTCGTAGGATTCTAAACGAGAGATCCATTATTATTTTACGCCCACATTTTCGCAAATTGATAAACTTACGCGTGAAATAATAAGTAAGCAATAGCAAAACACTAAGTCACGTGACTTATTTAACCATAAGAGCGCACATAGTGTTTGGCTATTGCTTAGGTACTTATTATTTCACGCGTAAGTTCGGTAAGTTTAATTTGCGAATAAAAACAAAAACTACTACAAAATAAAACCTTACTTACCATTATGTAAGTACCTAAGAAAGAGCTCACGTTACTCAGCCAGTAGTTTCACCTAGAATACTAACCCCCTTACTAATAAACGCTGTATAAGCTTTGAATAGTTATACAGTGTTTTGTCTTCTTCAATCGAATTAAAAATGTCACTTGTGTGACAGGAACAAAACACTGTATAACTATTCAAAGCTTATACAGCGTTTATTAGTAAGGAGGTTAGATAATAAATAAAAGGTCAGGCGCACAGTGAAGGTAGTTCGTACGAAGAAACGCAACACTATACTAATTGTAGGCACTACGCGTCAAGCAAGACCGGAGCGGAAGATGCGCGGCGGCATGCGCGCGCACTTGTATCTAAACACTATCGCTATCCCTTTTTGCTGTCAACCAAATATGTTTTATTTCTGTTAACAGTTTCAACTAGTAACCCATTCACTTGAGTTATACCAAAACGATTTCTGTTAACCTTAATAGATTACAGATCAAACTGAATAAAGCAATACCGATACAAATGGGTTAACCAGGATTTCGGTTAACCGGTTCAATTAGTAACAGAAATAGAGGTTAACCGATTCAAACGGTTAATGTTTATGAATAGGTTTTCCGATCACTGGCTCCATAGCGACTAAATTCCCAAGAGCCAGACTACCGACTGACATACCCCCCGCGCCCCTCAGAATAGTTGCTTTCGCGTAATAAGATAAGCAAATGTGAACTTACTTTTGAGACACCTTGTATAAAGAGGGTCCTCTATCCAAGTGGAGGCCTGACCAAAAAGCACACACAAGTAATGTTAATTAGTAAAAACAATTTCAAACAAGTTTGAAGAAGACAAGTGACAACCAAAGGCTAACTCACTTGCTGAAAAGCTAGAGTATAATGTATCAGTATTTCAGGAATATAACATAGCAATTTTGTATAACGGATTATAAAAAAAGGTATGACAAGTAAAACCTTTATTTAAAGCATCAAGGCACCATGAACATCGGTGAGACTTATAAGCTAATTTTCTTACGAAAATATATCTTGACTAGAGTATACATCGACCGACAATCACAGTTCATAATACATGTAGAGCTCGACAAGGCTTTAAATGAACGTGGCGAAAAAAGGTACTAACGCTGCCATCATACAAAAACGCCATTTTTGACAGTTCTTACCAGCGAGTGCCTTCCTTCGCCCACGTTTATTAAGGCCCGTAATTTTGGTCAGTACTCAAGATGCATCTCGGTCTCAAGATACGGCTCAGGCTCTGTGATTGGTTGGCTGTCAAAATTGGACCAATCACAGAGCCGAACCGGGTCGCATCTTAAGTACTGACCAAAAATACGGGCCTTAAAGCCTTGTCGCACTTAATATCAGGCACTCATGTGCTGTTTTATACCCATTTTATTGTTATAAGTATACCTTTCAAATGCATAGGAAAAGTTGAGAAATTCATCACACAGTGAAATGCAGCTCTATGGAGTTTAAAAACGACTCTGGCTCCATCTACACCAAGTTTCTGTCATGTAAGTATTTTTGCTCTATATTCAAAATCCAATAGGGAAAATTGACTTAAGACTTAATTAATATTTTGTTTTGGCTAGCATTCGACGTTATTATGCGTTTTTTAACAAGCTAACAATGTAAACCTTAAGTTTCACACGTAACGTAAGCAACACCTTAATATTAAAATAGGCACAGTGAAACAAACAATGACATGGTACTCATTAAACCTGTTACATTTTTAATCGACTGCCAATAAGGAGGTCCTATATTCGGCTGTATTTTAACGGAGTTCCTTTTCGCGCGTTGCGAAAGGAGGCTAGGCCGAAAACATGTAACGACACTTTTTTGGAACGAAGTTCCTAGTCTCGCGTTCGGCGTAAATCTTGAAGGCTACTGGCTAGAGCTAGACGGAACATTTGACCTTGATTTGACCTCGACACTTTTTTATTAGTATGCATGGTAGGGACAGAGGGCGTTGATAGTAAGTATTCCTGAGCGTCAACTAGATGGCGTTTTTTTTTAATTGTTTATTTACGCGTTGTTAGTATTTCTGGGCGTCAATAGATGGCGTTTTTTTAATAATACTTACAGGTTTTTTGAACATAAGAAATAACTTCGTTCCATTCGGGTGTCCTTTGACACCTCTCAAGTTTTTTTTATTAGTACCTGCATGTTAGGGTCAGAGGGCGTTGCGCGTTGATAGTATTCCTGTGCGTCAACTAGATGGCGTTTTTTTTAAATAAACAGCGACGCGTTGTTAGTATTCCTGGGCGTCAATAGATGGCGTTTTTTATTAGTACCTGCATGATAGGGGCAGAGGGCGTTGATAGTATTCCTGTGCGTCAACTAGATGGCGTTTTTTGAGAATAAACAGCGACGCGTTGTTAGTATTCCTGGGCGTCAATAGATAGCGTTTTTTTTAAATATTTTTTTCAGTATATGTTAACCCGGCGAGAATGTGGTGAAAAAAAGTTATGCGAAGAATGTGGCAGGGTAAATTATACCCTTATGTAAAAATGCATACTGTGATGTAAATTATAGCTGTATTATATAATATTTACTATTTTATTTACTTTTAGTATAACGCTTTAAGATATTAAATAAAAAAATATTGTATATTTATATGTATACCTATTAATTTTACCGAAAACAAAAAATATAGATTTAACAATCAACAAAAAGTATTGACTTCGAAAACTAAAAAAAACATAAAGTAACTTCTTATTTTTTAGATAATATCACTTTTCAAGTATAAGTAATGAGGTATTCTTGTAAAAAAATTAAATCAACTATATATTAATTGGTCATAATTATTTTTTTTAAGTCTTGAACTATAAAGCCAAAAATATTGAGTGTTTCATACAATATGGTTTTTTTTACAGCGCTTACAACTATATTTTTGTCTTCTAATATTTCTTATAGGGACAGTCACGTCTGACAGTTCCTCCAGGAATATTTCTTGATGCTGAAGTTGAGGGTTCAGACCCAACTTTAGAGTCAGACTCGTCGAAAAAATCGTTTAAAACTTATTTTATCATAAATTCAATACGTTCGTCACTTATTTTGAAAAAACAAAGTGAAATTAATAATTTAAAGCCATATAAATTACACAAAAAAATCAAATTAAAAATACATACACCAGCTATGTGGCAGGGTAAAATTTACCCGAAGTAGGTTAGGAAGCCTATAACTCCCGAGCAGGTACGCGCAACACTAGGATATCGCCACTAATACCCTCCGCACTCCCTTGTCTGCAGCTACTGAAAGTCCCGTTGTCACTAAGCGCGAAATAAAAAAACTAGGCGCATTTAATTAATGGGCAGGGTGTAAAATACCCTGCCACATTCTCGCCGGGTTAATACATATTCTAAAAAAACAACATAATTGTACAGATTTTTTGAACATAGAAATAACTCCGTTCCATTCGGGCGTCCCTTGACACCTCTCAAGTTTTATTTACACTTCGATACATTTTGAAAACACAGTAAAGTTTAACAGTATTTTGGCGCCATCTAGTGACAATGTGACCAAAGAGGTGGTGACAATAAGGGTGCATTTTCATTAGTCGTTAACTCGTACGGTATACAGCATGCGGGGAGTCTATGACAACTAATTGACAACTAATGGCGCATTGTCATTGGTCGTGGCATGCGTTTCAGAAATCTCCCGCACCCCGCATGCGGGCCCTATCGACCAGTGAAAATGCGCCATAAACTAAAATTATTTTTTATTGCTGAGACAACTGACATAAAACTAACACTCTGTGCAGTAGTAAGTCCATTACCTAAATCTAAATTAACAATATCAAAGAAGTAACTACTGTATTGTCACAAAAGTCGCGCGATTATTTTTAGGAATATCCATTCTTCAGAATTCAGACTACATACTTGTATACAAGAATTGCTCTCACATAATATTTGTGCGTGGTTCCCAAATAAATGTATACTCATAATTATTAAATAAGTATACATTTTTATATTTTAGTTTCTTAACTTGTATAACTTTCTAAGTAACATTTTGAACTTCCTGTTTAAACCTAGCACACGGCAAAAATAAACACGCAGTGAACGTACGAGTGTTTGACTGTCAATCTCTTACTACAATACAAACCTGCTGCTTAAATTGAGATTTCCATGAAAATCTGATATGGAGATACTTTAGGTCCCGAAGAGGGATATAGAACCTAATCTCAAAAACATATTCCTGCGCGATTAAGCGAATTAGTGCGAAATAAAGTGGGCAACATTTTCTATAGAAAAATAATAAAAATCTATGGCACCATACGTCCACAGCGCGTTTAATATCCGCCAAAATCTGATATGGAGATACTTTGGGTCCCGAAGAGGGATATAGAACTTAACTTTTTTTTTTCTCACTTTTTTTGGTAAATAAAGTGGGCCCCCTGCGAGTTTCTTACGCCGGTTCTTCTCGCCGGGTTAGTTCCCGAACCGGTGGTAGGCATCATGTAGACTTTCAGAAAATATTTGCAAAAATTTATTCTGAATAAAAAAATTTGAGTTTGAGTTTTGAGTTTGAGAATCTCAAAAACATATTCCTGCGCGATAAGCGAATTAGTGCGAAACGTGGGCAACATTTTCTATAGAAAAATAATCAAAATCTATGGCACCATACGTCCACAGCGTGTTTAATATCCGCCTTAAGCTGCGTTTCCACTGAAGCGGAGCTTAGCGGTGCCGAATTGACCAATCACCATGCTCGAAATCTTCGCTCCGCTTCGCTGTCATTCCGCTGGAATAGCACGATTGGTCAATTCGGGCACCGCTAAGCTCCGCTCCGCTTCAGTGGAAACACAGCCTTATGCTCACTCTTAAATAAAATTAAACCTTATTAGTCTCCATCTACATCAGCGAGTACTCTTCCCATCTCCCCCCGCATTTACAACTTTGCTCTCATACTTCAGCAGTTTGTCGTCTGCGGTACGGAGTCGCTCTTGCAATATCTCCACTGTACGGTTGAGGATTTTGATCTCTTCGTGTAGGGGATAGAGTTGTAAGTTCATCTGCATTAGTTCCTTCTCGTGGGCCAGTTGGAGCGTGTGTAACTGAAAATAATAACAATCTAGTTTGTGACATTGTTACGGTTCAAACCAATATAATAACTCAAAACGAATTAATTACAAAATATTATGTGCATATTTAAAAGCGTCAGTCAGTTTAGCAATCAAAAGGTTTTTCAGCTAGCTGTTCCTCGCGACTTCAAACACGGTATAATCCCACAGAAGCCGTGAATTGCCGCATAAAATAGTACCTAGCCAATGTCGTGTCAGGAATAATTTTGCCACCAATTTTGATGTATCCTGATTCCTGAGTCAGGATCCATAAAAATTGGTTCAGCCGTGGCCCGTGACCATTGATCAACGGAAATTAAGATATCTTTTATATTTTTACACATATCAGAAAAACAGTAACTTACATCCTGAATTCTCTTCTTCTTCAGCGTAATCAAGTCCTCATTGGTCCGTTTCAATGAAGATAGCAACCCCACTCTTTCTTCCATCAAAACCTCCTTCTGTTTTCGAGTTTCACTCAACTCTGCCTCCAACTCATTGTGAGCTTTCAACACACCCTCTGCCGCTTTGATCTGCTTACAGTTTGTCTTCTTTTGTGGGTTTATGTTTAGGAGTACTGCAAAGAATATGATTTGATCATTGCTATTTTAAATGTTAAGGCGAACGAATATTCGAACATTTCTGTGGCAAGATTATTTGCACTTTTGTGTGGCATGTTTGAGATTTTTAATGGACAAAAAAATCTGTTAAAATTATATTTATCAGAATAATTATTATAAAGTGATAACTGATAAGTCTCACACATCCTGATACCACAGATTAAGGATGCTTCTGGTGTGCTTTTTTAACGTTTGTAAACATAATAATAATATATTATGCTATCTTTAAAATGACATAGTTACCTTCTTTCTCCCTCTGCAAATTACGTAAGTTTTTCTTCAACTCCTCCGTCTCCCTGTTTATCTTCGATATAGTTCGCTGTTTCACCGTCAACTCGGCTTGCAGGCCTTTTATCGTCGCTACCAAATAACTATCCTCTTTCAGCTTGTTGAAAATAAGCGCAGAGTTCTGTGTCAGTCGACTCACAGCCGACGAGGCTCGGTCACTCTTTACAAGCGTCTGCGTTGCCGAATGTTGAACTTTAATAGTAGTTTGAGTCTCAGCGTTACTCATATTGGCTTTTATAATCTTATTCCTCAAATCGTTATTGACTTTCCTATCGTCCATCAATTGCCTTTCTACGTCGATGATATGATTTTCGTACTTTTGTTTCATGTCACCGAATTTTTCTTGCAACGTCAGTAGTATTCCTTGGAAATGTGTTTCTTTATCTTTTAATTCTTGTTCCAAGCGCACGATCCGTTCTTCCAACAATTTCTTCTTATTGTCTTCAACCGATGACGATTTTGCTGCAACTGAAACATTTTGGGACATTAGGCGTTTTATTGTGGGATCAACGTTTAAATAATTCGTATAGGTAACAAAAAATGCAACTGTAGTTATTATGATTACTGATTAGTCAGTGTATCCATTCGAGGTATGTAGGCCAAGGAATTATACAATAGGTCTAATTATCACCAACTTAAGTCATAGACAATATTAGGAATATAGTAATATAAAATAATATGAGCATTGTAAAAATTTAAACTATTTTGTCATTAGAAACTAGGGGGAAAAATAAAAAATGAATTAGTCTATAATAAAGCGCTATTACGGAAGTAGTGTATGTAAAATGTAAATATTTATGTCCAATGGCGCAAAAAGACAATTAACTTCATACATAAGATTCACGAGTAGGTATTTACCAATTAAAGCAGACACTGAATCCGGGTGTTTTCTTCGCAAAATCATTTCCATTTCTTTAACTTGTCTTTGTAGATCCTTTATAACGGACACGTCTTTTTCTCTTTGTGCTGTTATGCTCTTTCTTTCGTTTCTTTCTCTTAACAACTCTTCTGATAAAGTTTTTTCGTTCTCTTTACACGATTTTAGTTCAGAGCTCTTGTGTTCGTATTCTTTTGAGATTCTGTGAACGAATTTTTCACATTCGGCGACTTTTAGCTCTGCTATATGTTTACCTTCACTTATTTGTTCTAATCTTTTTCTTAGCATTTTATTGTCGTCTGTGAGTTGGACGTTTAAAATTTCCAGGCCTTTTACTCTTTCATTAGTGTCTTTTAATTCCTCTACAAGTGATTCATGCTTACAAGTTTGATTTTTCTTGGGCAAAATATTTGCGGATTTAGAATTTCTAGTTGCATCCTTTTTCTTAGTATCGACTACGCCAGCGGAGAAAGGCCTCGCTTTGGGCTTGCGTCGGCTTTCACCGATTGCTTTAGGATTTCGCAGAGTATTTGTTTTGTTGTTAACCTGTAAAGAATAATAAATATTTATCGCCACAAGCATAATAATATTAGTATTATGAAACATTTATTTTTAACAAAATGTTGGTGTTCCACAAGGCGCCATTATAGGGTCATTTTTAAATATTATTCACACTCGAAAACACATGCGTTCGGTAAGTTCAAAACGATGCTGTTATTTAATCTGTCCACTTATGATTTAATTAAAAGTACTCAAGCTGAAAGACGTAAAATATTTCGCAGCGGACATTACATGACAAAGTAACTCTTATCATTATGGAAATTATTATCTTCGAACATGTCTAATAGTCGGTCACACCTTGATGATTATAATTTCCAAACGTATTTTTCTTCCTTCACATCCTTCATAATGTTATAAATGCGAAAGCATGTCTGTCTGTTTGTTACCTCTTCAAGCTAACCGATTTAAATAAAATTTGGTACTAAAGATACATTTGAGAGACGGGAAAAGACATGGGAAGGCTTTCGTTGCGGAAAAGTGGATGGTTCTCGCGTGATAACTGATAAACGAATTTCGGAGCAACGGAATTGCGGGCGTCATCTAGTTATATAATTTTAAAACAGACAATGTCACATATTATTACATAAATTAGCTTACAGCTGTAGGCTAGAATATGTTAGATTCTTGGAATTGGTGCTAAAGTGAAATAGGGACATAAACACCCGCATGTTGACTATTATGCCAAGATTTGCTACCAATAGATATCTATCTGTTTCGTACCGACTGGCGACTATGATCATAATTCATAAGCATCTTCGTTATAGAACTTAGAGCCAGGAGAAAGAATTTTGCTGCTCTCTTAGTAATTACTAGAGACCGGATTATATGCATTTGCATATTTGCATATGCATTTGCATATTTTAGCCATTCTCAGCAGTAATAGCATATTTTACCTAAGATCTAGTTATGATGCATATTATCGGTACATTTACAACATTTTTCACTAATGCTGCGTTCCGAAATGCGACCAAAAATAACAATAACAGTTACAAAACATTTATAAGGGCTATCTAGTAATAGTTGTGACTTTTTACTGCATTTTGAATGCAGTCTGTAGCCGTGCGCATCTTTTGTTTTAACAGTTACGGTAATAAAATGAAAGAGACAGAAGAAAGTCGCGCTCGCTAACTACAAATTAAACGGCAGAACTTTTGCCAGAAACTGTAAGTGCTACATAGCACCCAAGTTCAAATTCTGCTCAGTTTCCTCAGTGAATGTGGAGCGAACCTTTTTTCTTACTACATTAAATCTTACTACTGAAAATTTAGAAAAATATTTGATTGCTTACCTTTACAAATTTTTTAAATAATTTTAATGTCATGTTTATAATGTTACTGTACGGTCTATTATCGCCTATCAAAAAATAATTTACTAATTGTAAGCAGATTTTGAATTTGCATATTGTCATATAATTTTGCATATTTTGCCAATTTTCGTGCATATTTCTAGCATTTTTCATGCATATTTGCATGCATATAACAAGCTTGTTATGTTGCATATAATCCGGTCTCTAGTAATTACTAATTAGTATGGATTACAGCGTCAACCATCAAAAATAAAGCAAGCATTATAAAAGATCCTAAAATGTATACCACGCAACATTTTTGTGAAGCATTCTCTGAACTTTAAAGCTGAACTATACCTAAAACTGTATTGTTATAGAAAATTTGCTTTTTTTTAACATAAGTAACAACAACAACATCATCAAAAAGCCTCCGATGCTCCAAATGTCCACCAACAACCTGCAAGCACTGAGCTACTGAATATTTTAAAGACTGGTTCCTAAGTAGGCTAATACGGATTAACTGTAAAATCGGATCTTGGGCGATTCCTATCGAAATTCTATGGAAAAACATGTTTACAGCGAACAGTTGTGTCTTGTGATGAAATAACTGCAACCGGTGCCAATGACCGGGCACTGCGCCCCGGAGGCTGTCATTCTGGTCCCAAAATAAACAAGACCCGAACGCCTTTAGATACCCAAGTATTAAGGAAATCGTTATGCAATCCTGATCCTGGCAGGACTATAATCATCATCATCACCTAGTGCTCTTCATATCGAAGTTCGGCGGTCAGCAGGTTGAATTTCTTCCGGTCCTGGGCTAATTTCCTTAACAGTGGCAGGACTGTAATGGTCGATTTTCTCAAGGAAGACACGAGTATGTCAAAAGCTTCTATTTCGGAGTGGGTTTAAAATGGCAGTAAATATAAAAGAATTACCTAGTAACTACTAACTAGCGAAGGTTTTGGTTTTGGTAGTGAGTTAAGTGGCAACTCAATAATTTTTGAGCCAAAGTAATAATAGGCTGCTTACAAATCTCAAAAGACACAAAGAATACATTGCACTTTTCATATCTCCTATGAGGTCAACTCAAGCTGCAATTCACATTGGGTGACAAAAATGGACAATACCTAATGTAACTAGATATTTTGTAGGTTTGGAGCCAATATGTCTCTTCATAACCTAGATTTTTTAAAATTTATTTACAAGTAGATGACGCCCGCAACTCCGTTGCTCCAAAAATCGTTTATCGCGCGAGAACGTACATTTTTTCGGGATAAAAGTATCTTATATATCCTTTCCCAGGACTCAAAATATCTCCATACCAAATATCAGCAAAATCGGTTCAGGGGTTTAGGCGTGAAGAGGTAACAGACAGACAGACACACTTTCGCATTTATAATGGTATGGGTGTTTGATCTGAACATAATAACAATAAAATAATAAATCGATGGCTTTTCAAATTCCCAACAATTTCGCAGATCATCGACGTTCATTTTCCGTATCGCTATACAACTTATACGGCACGGAGGAAAGGTGAATCAAGATCGTTTTCCTATAGAGCACAGCCGCTGCGTTTGGCAGTAGACATGGAGCCCTGGGGCAGGCTGGTCGTGCTTGCAGTCGCCATCACGGCGGTGGTATCATCACCACTGGCCAACAAACTACAACCGGGTAAAGGTAAGTTGAATAGCACGAAGCATTTTTAAATAACTTTGCCTACTTTTTTTCGAACGATGAAACATTTTTCAAGGGATGCTTCACTTAACGTTAATTGATTTATTAGCTTTTTTAATCGAACCCATTGTATGTTAACATTCAATGCGGTTATATACAAGTTCTTTCTCATAATATCATTGGATTATCTAGATTCTTTAACAAGGTGTAATACTTGCGCCGGTTTTGTTTTATTATAGCAAGTAACTAATAGTTAACAACACTTCGATTTTATAAATAATACTCCGATTTTCTTAATTAAACATTTTGTTAAATGCTTTCATTTAAATACAATGGAATAATACGAAATAATATGTAACTACAACTTCAATTTTTCTGGACAAAAATAATTTAGTTTCTTACCAAGTACGGGTAATTGTTTAACGCTAAGTATAAAAATAAATGATTTAAAGAAAATCTACTCTGGATCCATCTCGGGCTAACGAGAAATTTATGAAACTTCTATAACAGCAAACTGTTTTTGACAGTGCTAGTTAATTTCTTTCATTTTCTACTTGAACCGACATTATTGATCCTGAAGCTTTTTTATCTAAACGCATCATACGTTTGGATAATAACGCTCATATTATTCAGGTTCTAGATCTAGACGATATCCGTAATATTGATGATATACATACATAATTAATAAATCTAATTTATACATCGAGCGATTAAAAAAGAAAGTCCATTGTCTAGTAAGCGGAAAAAATAAAAATTCAAAGCATATAACACCTTGATTAGTACGTGAGCTAAATAATAGCCAAGTCCCGGAAATCGTAGTAGTTTACTATGTTAGGAGAGCGATTAAATACGAAATTTATTTTACGTATGTAAATCCATTCAAAGCTATTGAAAATCTTTCTGAAGTTTGGTAGAGTCCAGACTAATTTCGACCCTAATACTTTATAGGGTTTTTACTACAAAAACCAAACAATAGCAAAATTATATTATGTAGAACAATTGCCTCGTTAATTCATTCAAATATTTGCAACAATAGTTTACATACCGAGCACAAATAATTGTTTTAAATTCCTGCAAAATGTTTTATGCTCAGTAATTAGTCAACCTAGATACAACCAGCAAAAGTACATCTCTTCAATAAAAAGGTTTTTATCGACATGACGAAGTTAAATTAACGTAAACTTTTCCGATGCAGTTTAGAGCATTTTCTTTATCTAAGTGTTAAGTTTCTTAATGTGTGAAAATGAATTTACTTTCTTCTATTGTGTACGGGGACAGAGAAAGTCATTATCACATCGCGTCGCAAGAACAGGACTTGCATTATAATGAATACTAAATAACTACCGCTATACATACGAGCTTAAAAAGCGGTTAAAGCTACTTAGCTTCTATACTCTATACTCTATAGTATGCATGCAGTACGCCTCCGTGGTTTAGTGCAGAGGTCGGCAGACCGCGGCTCGCGAGCCGCATGCGGCTCTTCCATAGTATTACTATGGCTCTTCTTACACTCACTCACTGGCCACTGCCTAACTCTAACTTTAGCTTTAGCATAAATAAAACACCTAAACAATATGAAACAACTGAATTCTCTGTCAACTTGCGCGCTCGCACTCTGTTACTGTAAAACAAAATTTACCTAAAATAGAGCAAATCCTGTTTGATACATGGAATAGCCTTCCTGCAACATAAAAAAAAGACGGGTTGCACTCCGGGAGTGCCGGCAGAAGTGAAAACTTGATTATTAACGTTGTGCATTATTTTTTTAACCCATTTTTTATGAAAATCGATTTTTAAAAAAATATTTTTTTTAATTAATCGAAACCCTTACAATCGATTAAATTTTTAAGCCATTTTTTATGAAAATCTAATTTTAAAAAATCGATTTTTTTAATTAATCGAAACCCTTACAATTTTTTTTAACCAATTTTTTATGAAAATCGATTTTTAAAGAATCGATTTTTTTAATTAATCGAAACCCTTACAATCGATTAAATTTTTAACCCATTTTTTATGAAAATCGATTTTTAAATAATCGATTTTTCTCATTAATCGAAACCCTTACAATCGATTAAATTTTTAACCCATTTTTTATGAAAATCGATTTTTAAAAAATCGTTTTTTTTAATTAATCGAAACCCTTACAATCGATTAAATTTTTAACCCATTTTTATGAAAATCGATTTTTAAAAAATCATTTTTTTTAATTAATCGAAACCCTTACAATCGATTAAAAAATATCGACAATCGAAAAAAAACAATCGATTGTTCGATTAATCGATTTCGATGTTACAACACTACTCTCCAACCGTCTTACGGTTTTTCGATCGGCACGAGAATCTGACGCGAGTTTCACAGTTTTTACCCATCCCACAAAAGTGCTCAACGCCGCTAAAGAAGTTTTCACTTCAATAATATGAAACGACATAATATCTATCTTCGGCTCTACATATTCATGTGAGCTAACATTTTCATCTATGAATCAGATTAAAGTAAATTAAGAAGCAAATTAACCGACGACAATTATTTACAGTCGTGCCTTAAATTAATAAAGACGACATAGGCAATCTTTCGAAAGCAATGCAAGGATACCGTTCCAACTAATAATGAGAGTATTATTTTAATCAATGTCTTTCAGTATTTTTCTAAAATTATTTCCCACATTTTTTAAAACTGTAAATGTAGCTTTGTAGTGTGAAGCAAATTAGACTCTAACACAGATCTCCTATCTAATATTTCTGTGGACTCTAATTATTATTTTTATAAAATTTATGTTGCGGCTCTTTGAAGGTATGGGAATATCTACAAACTTGATATTTGGCTCATCTAATTAGTAAGACTGCCGACCCCTGGTCTAGTGGTATAGAGCGCGGCTCTTCACTCGGAGGTCGTGGGTTCGACTCCCGCGTTGGAAACATGTTATTTCCAAGTTTGGTTAGGACAATGCAGGCTGATCACCTGATTGCCTGACAAGTAAGATGATCCATGCGTCGAATGGGCATGTAAAAAGTCGGTCCTGCGCCTGATCTTTCGCCAGTCGTGTCGATCTTCCGTCCCACTGGGTTATGAGAGTAAAGGAATAGAGAGTGCTCTTGTGTGCTGCGCACACACTTGGGCACTATAAAATTACTCCTGCGTAGCTGGCCTTGTTTCAATTAAACCGGCCATCGTCACCGAAACCGGTGTGGGAGCTATTATGCATGAGTTTATTTATCTTTACCAAATCTGTACCAAACAAAGCATAATTTAAAGACACAGGAGTATTAATTGACGATTGAAGTATTTCTTCTATCATAAAAAAATAAGTTAATATTCAATAATTCAAAACATTTTAAGTCTAATAAATATGTATTTGAATATATTTGCCACTATTGTGGTTATCAATTAAACCTAACGAGATCACACATAAAAATAGAAAACCCGGGTCTGTAAACAACGGCAAAAATGATGATATCTTTTCTACCATTGTGATTTGCGAGTATTCTGGCCAAGCCAAGCATTAAAACAATTGCCATTTAATTAGAAGCATCAAATGAGGAAGAAATAAGAATCAATCTAATACGCGCAATTTAATAATCTGTATTTGGCATATTTAATAGACGTCTCAATTCTCACATAGTGACCAATTATTTTCGCAGAATGGCCTACACGTAACTCCGTCCAGCAACCACAGGATGTGTGGCTGCAACTGCAAACGTCTACAACTGACGCATCTGATCTTTCAACAACTGAATTGCCACCTGAAGAGCAAACCGACGCAGCTATCGAGGCTATTGAAGTGACAACCGAAGAAAACAATGTAATTCTTAGAACATCAGATTCTGAGAATGTCCCATTGGAAGCAGTGGTTCCGACTGAAGAAAGCAATGATATTTTAGTAAAAACTTTGGAAGAGAGCGAGAAAGTAGACTACAGTGGGGCCCAAGTATGGAAAGTCCCAACCTCGAGCAGCAAAGTCCGATCTCTACTTGGCAATCTCCGCAGCCGTAATAGTAAAGAGCTTATGTTTTAAAAACTTATTATTTCAAAGAATCCGTAAAAATACATCACGGCATTACGAAAATATATAATTATCTAAAGAAGAACTGTGATTGGATTTAAAAAAATCTAAGATTTTTCTTTTTTTTTCAGTGATATCTGCATGGGGAGGAAACCACAGCTACATAGATTTGCTTGTGAAGCACGAGGCTATAAATAATGTTAGTCAAGAGTTTAGAAAACAGAGTGTTCCATTTGACATCATTATTGAAGACTTGCAAAAACGTATCGATGAAGAAAACCCCCCATTGGATGAAAACGAGATAGAATTACAAGACAGACAAGGTAAGAGGAGTTGGTAAATACAAGGAAAGAATATACGCTATGTCCGCTAAGCCAACAAAGACCCAAACACAATATTCCAGGGTCGCCATCGTTTTGTTACAGCTAGAGCTTACAATTTTTGGCGTTACAGGGTGTCCGATTCCAATCGACGCACAAGTTTTATAGGTGCCTATATGGGCTACAATTCTCTCGACCTTCCAATGCAGTACTGGCCATACGCGAATTGGGGTTCGTTATAAAAGAACGAGAAATTGTAACGGCATGTTCACATAATAATAAGCTGTTTACGTGTTAGATGTTTCTAAAATGCTGGTCGACGGTGTGATTACCAATTTAGAGTTAATTGGGGCAATGACGACCATGCAACTTTTGGGGATGGTCAATGTTGGCTGGTCCATTAAGATATCGCGAACGTAAACGATCATTTACGAATTATTACGAATTAACGATGGGAGCATCTTATTCACTGAATAGAGCAAAATCCAAAAATAACTCGTGATTAACAAAATACTTAACAGCACCAAGTGATTAACTATAGCACAAAATTGTAAATACTGCAATATTACTCAAAAAAATACATTCCACGTAAAGTTAGAATTTGACTTCAAACTGTTCGCTTTCAGGACACCGTATGACATGGAAACAATATCACAGATTGGCAGATATTCACGGCTTCATGGATTATCTCGCAAAAACGTACCCACGCATCGTCAGCGTCAATACGATTGGAAAGTCTTTCCTAGGAAGAGATCTCAAGGTATGTGTTGGCTTGTGGTAATTTGCTTCTTATGATAGTTCATGCCAATCTCTAGTAGCAACGCAAAAATGTAGAGGCTGCACAAACCTCCATAATCATTTCGCTTTACCACCCTTTTTTAACACAATTTTTGACGTTGATCGCGTAGAAAATTAATTCCTTATAATATTTTAGGTATTGCGCATTTCTGACGGCAAGCCAACTAATAAAGCCGTGTTCGTTGACGGTGGAATTCATGCCAGAGAGTGGATCAGCCCAGCCACCGTTACGTTCTTCATCAATCAATTCGCCGAAAACTTTGACGAAGAATCTGATGATGTCAAAAACATTGACTGGTAGGTGGACCAATATTATATTTATGACTACTACGACTACTAATACTATAAATGCGAAAGCGTGTCTTTCTTAGGGAGATCGCAGACGGCACACTTTTTGTGTGATCGAGTCTGCGGCGCACATACATTCTGCATGGCGCTGTTACCTCTTCACGCTTAAACTTTTTATTGTAGAAAAATATAGGATCCAGCGCGAATTAAAACGACTTTCTGACCAAACGAATTTTCTGGCAGCACAAAGTTCAGGGATGTAGGTAAGCAGACGCGTTTTAATGCTACCTATTACATCTCCCAGGTACTTCCTGCCAGTGGTCAACCCTGACGGATATGAATACACCCACCAAGTCGATCGTCTGTGGCGGAAGAACCGTCGCCCTGCGGGCACACGACAATGCTTGGGCACTGATCTTAACAGGAATTTCGGGTAAGAACTAGATATAGAGAAATTAATGATAATGACGGAAAAGACAATCTTAAACTGGCTTCTCACGGCGCGTAATATCACGAGCCCCGCCGCGCCGAGCCGATTTGTTTAAGCGAGCACGAGCCAACAACCGAGTTTGCGCTACCGGTTCTCACGGCGCGTTTAAATATCAAGAGCCGCTCAAGCCGCGCCGAGCCCGAGCCGCGCCTTTGAAGTTACCGACTTCAATCGGATCGGACGCGCCTGCTCGAGACAGCCCGCGCCACCTCGAGCCACCCCCTTCACACGCCGCGCTGGCGCGGCGTGGCTCATAATATTACGCGCCGTGAGAAGCCAGCATTAGAGACTATTTTGGCTATTCACTATCAAATCAACTGTGAATTTTAATGATTTCGTTTTTGTTTCAGTCACCACTGGGGTGGTAAGGGATCTTCAGGCAATCCCTGCAGTGACATATACCGCGGTTCCAAGGCTTTCTCCGAACCAGAATCAAAGGCTGTTTCAGTAAGTTGTTTAAAGAACACCTGTCTTATTTACTGACAATAAAAATATAAAAAATATGAGCTCAAACTTGGCGGATACACATCATATTGTATTTATTGCTCTCAATATCTTAAATAATTTGGACTAAAATAGCCTATCTTTACAGGACTTTATTTTGAACAGTGCAGCTGAATTCAAGGCATACTTGACATACCACAGCTACGGTCAATACCTTCTGTACCCATGGGGTTATGATGACGCTGTGCCTCCAGATTACAGAGACCTTGACATTGTTGGCAAAGAAATTGCACAGGTTCGTTAAAATTTTCCTTTATGTAAATAATATGAAAATGGACAAGTAAATTGACAAATGGCAAAAACTTAATTTATTTATGAGATATGAAGCTATGGCTATGCAAAATACTATTGTAAATCATTTTTTCTGGTTGCAGGAAATTCAGAGAGTTGGTGGTTCAAAGTACACAGTAGGTTCCTCTAGCGGTGTTTTATACCCTGCCTCTGGAGGCTCTGACGACTGGGCAAAGGCTCAAGGCATCAAATACTCCTACACTATTGAACTCAGTGACACTGGTCGCTATGGTTTCATTTTACCAACATCCTTTATTGAACCCGTGGCTAAGGAATCATTGGCAGGTCTGCGAGTGCTGGCTAGGAAACTTAACGAAGCTTAATGCAACATTTTAGGGACATAGAAGAGTGAAGGTTGTGAATTCATATTTGATAAATTATTTATTTATATAAATTATGTGAATAAATATTTTTAAATCACTACAATAAATTTATTATACCTTTTGTTATCCCATACTAAATTTTTAAATAAATACAAACTTACCTTAGTATCTATCTGAGTAGTAACATTTGTTTCATTTTCATTGGAACTTGTGATTCTTATATCAGGAATATTGTTAGCACTCTTCGAGGTACAGATGCTGTTAGGCAGAGGAGGTCCAACCTTAAGCAAATTCTCAGTTTCTAATGCTATATCCTCTGCCTTTTTTAAAATTAATTCCACATCCTCACTATCCTCTCCAACATCAGAGAAATTGTTCTTGGTGTCAGACAACTTCTTTATTTCGCTGAATATCATCTTCATTTCGTCATCGCTATCTTTATACATTTCACAAGTCTTTTCATTTATTAAAAAATCCTTAGTGCTATTATCGTTTGAATAATTAATTTCACACTTAGCTAACTGATCCATGGTTATTGGCATCTGATTACGTATTCTGAGAATTAAAATGCTTTTCCTAATGCCTAATTTTTAAGATATCAAATAGAGTTAGTTTATTTGAGAAAAATCAACAAAAAAGTGCAAAAATTACACAAATTTTGGTTTCGAATTTTTGACAGATATGAAATCAACAAAATGAGTGATACCGTTGCTAGGCAACGAATTTTTTTTAAGGATCACATTTATCAAAAAGCAAAGGCGAACTCGTTGAAAAGATTTTAAATAATAATATTATTATAGCTTGTCGAAACTCGAAAAGAGTAGACGCTGTACACAAAGGTTGTACAACTTACAAAATACAAGGTAATAAAATTTATTTTGAGCATGATTAGTGATTAGTGATTACTGATTAGTTAATTACGTTTAGGAAATTTTGTACTGCGTTGACTCTTTCTTGGTAGTCTTTTTGGTCAGTACTCAAGATACATCTCGGTCTCAAGACACGGTTCAGGCTCAGTGATTGGTTGGCTGTCAAAATTTGGACCAATCACAGAGCCGAACCGCGTCTTGAGACCGGGTCGCATCTTAAGTATACGGGCCTAAGTAGTTTCTTATCAGTCGGACTGTACAAAAAGGTCTACAAACTAGACTAGAGAGAGACTATAATGAGTCCAGGGCTTCATAACGTTATCAATTACCAGAAAAAATAACGTTTCATAACGTTATTTTCATAATGGTAGCCAGATATCGTTATTTTTTTAACGATATCTAGTAATTTTCAACATTCAAAAATCAAATATAGTTTTAAAAATAACGTTATTAGTACCGGTAAGTATATTGTTATTTTCTGGTATGTGAAGTTGCCAGTTCGACGCGACACATTTGACATTTCGTAGGAATAATCGCTGAACATACGAAAATAAAAATATCTACAATCGAACGTATAACCAACTCCTTTTTGGAAGTCGGTTAAAAAGCAAAATACTGTTAATAGATACTTCGATTTAATTCGCAATAGGTTGTTGTATAGGTCTACCAGAATCTCATGGCAAAAAGTGGGAAAATAAATTGACTCTAGCAATACCAGGGTAATTGGAATAAAGCATTTTGATCCTTTATTTTTCTTTTAGAGCATGAATCTGTGTGTTAAACATGCAAATATAAAAAATTATCCAATGATCAAGGATATTTTTTGAAAATCTACTGTCAAAAATTGTCATCAGATTCTGGTAGATCTATAGTAACATTAACAAAGAACATATATTTACCGTTATAAATCCTATTAACCTTTATAACATTTACCGTTATTAATTTGAACTTTTACCGTTATTTATAATATCGGGTAAATTTTCATACCGCTATCTATGCCCTTGAAGCAGTAACGTTATGAAAAAATAACGATATTTAAAGCCCTGGTAATGACTGACAAGTGACAGTTAAAGGGGTGACACAGGTACGAACTTAAAGTACGCGGGTTTTAAGTTCGCGAACTTACTCGGCTCGGGTCGGTGCCACACGAGAATCGCTCACACTAAATTATTACCATGCCCCCAGGCTCGCGGCTCGCGGCGCTCGGCTCGTAGCTCGCGGCTCCTTGCTGACACACAGGCGATTAAGATCGTCGAGCCATAAGTTCACGTACTTACTCGCGTGTCTGTCACCCCCTTTATATTTGGCAAAATATTGTACA
Organism: Polyommatus iphigenia; assembly: GCA_963422495.1. NCBI lineage: Eukaryota > Metazoa > Arthropoda > Insecta > Lepidoptera > Lycaenidae > Polyommatus > Polyommatus iphigenia. The sequence goes on from OY730187.1 coordinate 9,221,539, forward strand.
CTAAAGAAAAACCAAAGTAGGCGAAGAAGTAAACGTCAAAGCATTTTGTAAATGTCGGAGGTCGCCAAAATACAGTTTTTGTTTTTGTGATTGTGAAATAGAGTGAATTTCCATTCGTATTTACTGGTCCAAAACTCCTCAAAATGTCGGTACCACCTCAGGCATTTGTGAACAAAAATAAAAAACACTTTCTTGGAATACCAGCGCCGTTAGGTTATGTGGCTGGTGTTGGTCGAGGGTAAGCTTTGTAAACTTCATTAAAATATTATTCTCATTCATCTAACTCTATGGTATCATGGAAATAACTATATTTTATTGTTTTAGTGCTACCGGTTTCACCACTCGTTCTGATATTGGTCCTGCGAGAGATGCGAATGATGTGTCGTAAGTACCCAAAAGTTATTTGAAATTCAGAATTATTTACTGCTAACTACAAAAGAATGAAAATTATTTTACTTAACCACTTAGGTTTGAACCTATGAACATTCATTCCAACAAGACGTATTAATCCTTCAAGCCCTATAAGAGCACCGGTGATTTGCGACAACAATAGAAAACAACAGCATTTCCAAGAATCCGCAATCGAAGGATTAATACACAAATCATTTTTAACATTATTTTATTTTATTTGTAGTGATGATAGACATGCTCCACCAGCAGCCAAACGCAAGAAAACAGAAGAGGAAGATGATGATGAAGATCTGAATGATTCTAATTATGACGAGTTTTCTGGATACAGTGGTTCTTTGTTTTCTAAGGTAATGGAAGACAATATTATGTAATTAATAAAAATCGGCCAAGTGCGAGACGGACTTGCGCATGAAGGGTTCCTTACCGTTATAGAGCAAAAGTAGGGAAAAATTGTGTTTTTTGTATGGAAGCCCCTCTTCATGATTTATTTATATTAATTTTGTTATTAAATAATTAAGTACAAATATTATAATTGAGGATTTTGTAAAAATTTCAAGTGTCTTCATGGAGCCATTATGGTTTCCACTGACGTGGAGCGTGGCGGAGAGGAGCTTAGCGGTGGCGAATTGACCAATCACCATGCTCGAAATCTTCGCTCCGCTTCAGTGGAGCAGCATTATTGGTCAATTTGAGTACCGCTAAGCTCCTCTCCGCCCGGCCACAATAGACATAACTACCAGTACTTAGACTGCTAAGAGACGGACGAGTATTAATATCTGTCATTTCTTTCGGGTTTCGCCAGGATAAGTTAAGGGCTAGCGCGCTGGCTGATATAATTTATTTTTGAAATGAAGATTTTGAAATTGAATTCTGACAGTTTTCTTTGCATGTGCCAAAATATAAACAACTAAATTAGTAGGTAACGACCCTAGCGACGACTTTTGTCATAATACGTCAAACTGAATTTTTTTCACATCAGTTCTAAGTCGGCATACTCTATAATTCTATCTACTCTGGCCCGGCTCCGCGTCAGTGGAGACCCACCCTTAAGAGCCAAAAAGGGCAAAAAAAATCATGTTTGTTATATGGGTCCCATAAATCTTAAATTTATTTTGTTTTTAGTATTAGTTGTTATAGCGGCACTCGGCAGCAGATATGTAACACAATCTGTGAAAATTTCAGAAGTCTAGCTATAGCGGTTCTTGAATTACAGCCTGGAGACACACAGACAGACAGACGGACAGACATCGAAGTCTTAGTAATAGGCTATTGTTTTTACCCTTTGGGTATGGAACCCTAAAAAGTCTTTGAGTATCTTATTGGAAGGGGTTCATAATCTGAATAATGATCCTCAAAGAAGTAGAAATATAATACAAATTAATAAATATTAAAAATATTATTATTTTTAACAAAAAATTAAAACCGACTTCCAAGGTAAAAACAATAATAACTAAAAAGAATTAAATAATTTTTCCTATCTAATAATGCCTTTTTCCGAATTCGGCTAAACCTCAACAGCTATAATAATAATAATAATAATAATGTTTATTTGCAAAAACATGGTAATGACAATAAGATGGTACAATGTGAGATAGCGCTCATGTTTTGTCGGATACATCTCGACGTGCAAATATTTTGAAAATAAAAGTTAAATTTAATTTTGTTAATTCTTTACACAAGTACAATATTTAAGAGCTAAAATTATTTACTACAATTCAATACCATAATATGTCTTAATAATATGATTAGTAACATCAATTCATCAATAATAACAACAATTAGCCCTTATTTATAAAATAAACAATACAAATTTCAGTCAAGTAATACTAATATGATTTCGTCAAATAATTTATTTCGATGTTATGATTATTATTTAATATTAAAGTCATGCATTTAAACGTCAATAATAACAGTAATTATAATATTTAATTTCACAATTTAACATTCATAATATTGTAAGAAGTAAATAATAATTATAATTTATTGTCATTTAAATAGTCATTCACGTCATAATACATTTTAGATAGTAGCAATTTAAAAAGTTCAGTTTTTAATTTTCTCAAAGATAGGTCCTTTAATATTTTTGGAAGTTTATTATATATTTTAACAGCAAAGCAATAAGCATTTTTGCTGCAGATATTTAGCCTTTGGTCAGGAATGCAGATTTTGTTATGATGTCTGCAGCTTTTGGTTGCTGTTTCAGTTTTCTTTGTATAGAAATCGTCACAATATTTATGCACAAATGTACAGATTTCTAGAATGTAGAGACAGATGATGAAGATTGAGTACAGAAATAGCTGTTGAGGTTTAGCCGAATTCGGAAAAAGGCACTATTAGATAGGAAAAATTATTTAATACTTTTTAGTTATTATTGTTTTTACCTTGGAAGTCGGTTTTAATTTTTTGTTAAAAATAATAATTTCACTTTTTTTAGTTACCTAGTAAACCATCGCGTATATTCTACTTATTACAATTTCTTAAGAGTCACACTCACAAATATCAAGAAAATAATTTTAAACTATACATTTAAAAAAATCGAAGTGAACACGTGCTAGGTAATTTTAGGGAGAAGATGAATGTAATTTGCATAGTAGCATATGCTGTCAGTTCTTAAAACAGCACCTAAGCCCCCAAACTTGTATCTATAAGGAATCCGGAGTTCTCTTAGAATCTTCGGAACCATAGTATACCTTGGTGCAAAATATTGCGTTTTGGTAGCATATGCTTGGGATACTTCTCATAAAACTAAAATCACCATATGTTTCCATATAAATTTTGAGGAGTTCCCTCGATTCCTCATGGATCCCATCATCAGATCACCATGTTTGGGAACATGGTACCAAATTCAGACTATACCCTATACAACAAAAAAAGAATTTTGAAAATCGGTTCACAATCGGAGGAGTTATCTGTGAACAAACATAAAAAAAAACATTATATACGGTTGAATTGAGAAACCTCCTCCTTTTTGGAAGTTGGTTAAAAATATGTTAATAGTACAGGTTCCCTAAAACAAATTTTTCTTATCTCATCAGCTAATTATTCGTGAGTAAATTCAGTTTGATAAGACAAATAACAATTTCCTCTGCGATAAATCTCGAAAGTGGTAGCTAACAGAGATAGAAAGGATTTAATATTTCGATTTAAAGGTCCTAAAATATGGATTGTTCTATTTGTAGGACAATCTCTTCAATTGTGTAACTATTAACCTATCAATATACAAAATATCGGGTGGTTAGGGTTTCGTTTTAGGGTTCCTTAGTCAACGAGGACTTGTTAATTACAGAAAAGATTACTTCTATTGTGATTTTTATTTTAGGATCCGTATGACAAAGATGATGCTGAAGCAGATGCTATCTATGAATCTATTGACAAGAGAATGGACGAAAAAAGAAAGGAGTACAGAGAGAAACGTCTTAAAGAGGACTTGGAAAGATATCGTCAAGAAAGGTACTTTGCTTTATAAGATTACTAGCTGTCCGAGCAAACGTTGTTTTGCCATATAAAGTATTTCGCCCATATTATTTTATTGAAATGACTAAATAAGTATGGCACCATGGCAACGTCCATCACTATCCCGTCGCACAAACAATGGTCGACGTCAGTCTCGAGTTGTAATAATTTACTATTATTTATTCAACAATTAATGCACTTATCAATATAAAAAGTACCCAGTAGCCGATTCTCAGACCTACTGAATATGCATATAGCTAAAAATCGGTAAAGCCGTTTTGGAGGAGTACAGTAGAGCTTGTCTAATTTGAAATGACGCGCCCCACCACTTCACTAGTTAATATAAATGAAAACTTTTGTACTGTGAATGCGAGGGAGGGGCATTTTAAGTTAGACAAGCCCTAACTAACACTGTGACACGAGAATTTTATATAATAATTGATCTTACAAGTACTTCTAGTAGTACATATAAGATATCTCTGTATTATATTTCATTTCAAATGTCAGCAATAAAAACCTATTACAGGCCAAAGATCCAGCAACAGTTTTCCGACTTGAAACGAGAGTTGAAAATGGTATCGGAGGATGAATGGGCAGCAATACCTGAAGTGGGTGATGCTAGAAACAGAAAGCAGCGTAACCCCCGTGCAGAGAAGTTTACACCGCTGCCTGATAGTGTCTTATCCAGGAATCTGGGCGGGGAATCATCATCTACGATCGACCCTAGTTCCGGTCTGGCATCCATGATGCCTGGTGTTATGACACCTGGAATGTTGACACCCTCAGGTAGGTCCCATAAGCTATGTCCACATTATGCAATTTCATCTTCAATTTTCGTCATCTTCTTTTTATTCAACTTTCGTTTGGCATATTCAATAATTGAATGCGTCAAAATCCACCCGCGTTGAAAGAAAAGTGTCATAGCGAGCGCTACGATTTCAACGCGCGTCACGGGCATGCCTCGCGTTCGCTGTTGACTGCGCCATAAGGGCCTTATCACACTAGTGATTAGCGAGCGATTTGAAAGCGACGCGACTTCGCAGCGCGCACGCCGCGGTTGCGCGACGTGCACGCCGCGACAGCGCAGCGTCGTCGCGGCTTGGCGTTTACGCCATTTTGTACACTCGTCTAGGGAGTAGAATACGAGTGTACAAAATGGCGTAAACGCCAAGTCGCGGCGTGCGCGCTGCGCAGTCGCGTCGCTTTCAAATCGCTCGCTAATCGCCAGTGTGATAAGGCCCTAACGCATGCCCTTGATGAACAAAAAAAGGCACAGTGTGGACAAAGCTATAGAGTATTAACCCTTAATTAGGCGTATCAAAAAAGTCACACCCCAAATAAAAAAATGAAAATTAAGTTGAAGAAATTAATAAAACGAAGTATTAATTATGCGAATTGTTAGAATGCTTTATGATAATTAATCTTAATAACCAAAAACCTTCATTTGCTTCTATACAACTAAAAAAATCAATCAACTACTGCTCTGTCTCGAAATCTCATAAATTTCACTATGGTTAAGATCGAGATTAAAAAATCTATTATTCACTTTGATGACCACATTTTTTTTGCAGCATCGAAGGAAGTAGGCCCTGGGCTAATACTAACAAACATATTTTCCCCATTTGTATGATTTGTTACGCACTTCTGGTCATCACCCCCTCATCATCATCACCATCCAGTGGTCAGGGATTATTTAAGGCATCTCTAGGCTCTTAAATCTTGTCTACCGATTCATGCCCGTCACAAATCGGTGCATAGTTTTGAAGTTCGGAGGCTATAGGCTCGCAAAATCTCTTTTGTCTTCAGAAACCTTCCAGCCGCCAGTGTATTTCACTATCTTGATCTATATTGAAATTTTTACAGACCAATTATATAAAATAAGGCTGTCAATAGAATAACATACTCATATATTTATAAATCATTCTAAATTATATCAAAAATAATGTAATAATTAAACATAATATTACAAAAATGGAAACTTGTCTTGTGACAAAAAAAGTCACGTAAGTGGTCGCATGGGGTCAGAGCTCAAGAGAGTAGCGACACATGTACCATCGCTAGCTGACCGGCTACCACTTATTAGGATACCTCAATAGGAGTTAGGAAACTAACAAAAGAGTCGTTGCTTTCCTGGAACTCTAACACATTTTTTTTTCGGTTTGAAAGTGATCTGACCCCATGCGACCAATTAAGGGTTAAATATAATTTTTATTCAATTAAAAAAAAACCAGGCAATTTATTAAGGTATTTATAAGGAAAATTACATCTTAAAATATGTTCTTCATATTGTTATTATAGCTTTTGTACAATTCCAGGTGACCTTGATCTAAGGAAGATTGGTCAAGCCAGAAACACACTTATGACAGTCAAACTGTCACAGGTTTCTGACTCTGTAACGGGACAGACTGTAGTGGATCCTAAAGGTTACTTGACAGACTTACAGTCAATGATACCGACATATGGTGGTGATATCAATGATATTAAGAAAGCCAGGCTGCTATTGAAGTCTGTGAGAGAAACTAATCCTAACCACCCGCCTGCTTGGATTGCTAGTGCGAGATTGGAGGAAGTTACAGGTAAATATTTTTTATACTTACATACAGTCATAGTACTGTTTTACAGGTGGAGGTGTAGGTAACTGACGATTATTATTTTTAATATACATACGAGTATCTGTCATTACCAGTGAAGCTTGACGATGGCAGCACTTTATTATATTGTTTAATTAGTAAATTGAACTGTTATAAAAACAAAATTGCATAAATAGTTGTTTTGTAACGATTCAAACAAAGATTACAAAATATGAGCCTCAAAGGTAGTGTTAATTTAAAAAATATATCGGAAACTTTGAAGTGTACTGTATAAGATAGAAAATATCATAGAGCAGTCATCTTTTTGATTGAAATTCCAACACATACTTATCAGTAGAGACCGGATGATATGCAACATAAAAAGCTTGTTATATGCATGCAAATATGCATGAAAAATGCTTGAAATATGCATAAAAATTGGCAGAATATGCAAAATTAAATGACAATATACAAATTCAAAATCTGCATACAATTAGTAAATTATTTTTTGCTAGGCGATAATAGGTACAGTTACATTATAATATGACATTAAGATTATTTAAAAATGTTGTAAATTGTGTCTGCGATCATTTAGAATATTTTTGTAAATAGAAAAGGTTCGCTCCACATTCGCTGAGGAAACTGGGCAGAATTTGAACTTTGGTGCTATGATAGCACTTACAGTTTCTGGCAAAAGTTCTGCCGTCCCATTAATTTGTAGTTGGCAAGCGCGACATTCTTCTTTCTCTTTCATTTTAATATCGTAACTGTCAAAACAAAAGAAGCGCACAACTACTGACTGCATTCGAAATGCAGTAAAAAGTCGCAACTTTTACTCAATAGCCCTTATGTTTTGTAACTGTTATTGTTATTAAATTTGGTCGCATTTCGGAACGCAGGGTTAGTGAAAAATGTTGTAAATGTACCGATAATATGCATCATAACTTGATCTTAGGTAAAATATGCTATTACCGCTGAGAATGTCTAAAACATGCAAATTCATATGCAAATATGCAAATGCATATAATCCGGTCTCTACTTATCAGCTTCATTCCATTGTCCAGGTAAAATTCAATCCGCACGTAACTTGATCATGAAGGGCTGTGAAGTCAATCCCAGCAGCGAGGAACTTTGGTTGGAGGCGGCGAGGCTGCAGCCCCCGGACACGGCGAGAGCGGTGATAGCGCATGCGGCTAGAAACCTGCCCCACAGTGTGAGGATATGGGCGAAGGCTGCTGATTTGGAACAGGAGACTAAGGTTGGTAATTAGTGAAAAAATAAAATATATACAGCCAAACGGCTACCCTTTTTGGAAATCGGTTAAAAATTATTTCCAGTACATATTAAATTTCAGTATTACTAGTTCAGTCTGATGTGTGCGAAAATTTGTAGTAGTGCGTAAGCTAACTTGTATTTTACCAGGCCCTAGCTAAACATTTTATAACATGCTTTTAGGACAATAATATATTAAATATTATAATATTATTACCTTAATTTTCCACTGTAAGGATAAAAGTTACAAATAATTATACTAAAGGCAGTACATATCTACCTAAATAAAATTTATACAGGCCAAACGTCGCGTGTACCGCAAAGCCCTCGAACACATACCAAACTCAGTTCGCTTGTGGAAAGCCGCTGTGGAGTTGGAGAATCCTGAGGATGCGCGTATATTACTATCCAGAGCTGTCGAATGCTGTCCTACCAGTGTGGAGCTATGGCTGGCTCTGGCTAGACTGGAGACATATGAAAACGCCAGAAAAGTCCTCAACAAGGCCCGAGAGAATATACCCACGGATAGACAGATTTGGGTGACTGCTGCTAAGTTGGAGGAGGCTCATGGTATGTATTGTTCACAGAAATAAATCAAGATCTTGATTCATTTCTGTGGTAATAATTGTTTGTAGTATTTATATTGATTTGTTTTCAATTTTTTTTTTATTAAATTTAAAAAACAATGGGTTGAAACGATACATTGATTGTCCTTATTATTATAAGTGACATTACGCATAGCGACACTTATAATATTATGTAAGTAGATCTTTTACAAAAAAAGAACATTGTGCTAGTAGTATGGAGTGATGAAAGAGATAACACAAAAACGTAGTAAAACACAAATTTACTCTTACTAAATTCTAACAACCCCTTTCTCCTGTAGGTATTACTTCATGTGTTAAATTGTTCCATTGACTTATTTTGTATATTCTAGGCAATACCCACATGGTAGAGAAGATCATAGACCGTGCTATAACGTCGTTGAGCGCTAACGGCGTTGAAATCAACCGCGAACACTGGTTCAAAGAGGCCATGGAGGCTGAGAAATCTGGCGCCGTGCATACATGCCAGGTGATAATTTGTTATTTTATTTATTTATTTCAACTAAAATCTATTAGTAAGGCACTTGTCCCACCAACGGCGAGAAAACGACTATCGGCTATTTTCTCGCTCAAGAAACGTACAATAGATTAGAGATGGGCAAAAAATAATTAGATTAGCAATTACAGAATTACAAATACTTTGTAATTGTTAATCAGATTACAAATTAATCCGATTGATGAAGAGTTGTGCACCTGAAATTACGCGTAAGTTGATTAGGATGTATTTAGACTCGAATGTATTCTAATTAATTTGCAATTCGATTAAATTTAATTAGATTAACGAGTATTTTAATTATGCCCAATTACAATGTCCAATGCTGGTAATTATAATAAATAAAAAGCTTCCACACCGGTTTCGGTTGCGGTGGCCGGTTTCAATAAAACCAGGCCAGTTACGCAGGACTCAGGAGTAATTTTATGGCGCCCAAGTGTGTGCGCAATACACAAGAGCACCCTGGTTTTAATGAAACCAGGCCAGTTGAGCAGAAGTAATTTCATAGTGCCCAAGTGTGTGCGCAATACAAAAGAGCACTCTGGTTTCAATGAAGCCAGGCCAATTAAGCAGGAGTAATTTTATAGTGCCCCCCAGTCCAGATTCGGGGACGGGGTAGCTGAGGTATTGCCTTTGACGTTGGAAGAAACCCCGTTCCTCTAGGCCTATTGGGAGCGGAATTATGGCTACTTTTGTAAGACGTTTGACAGTTGCCGAGCTGTCAATGTCAAAGTTTGAGTGCTTATAACTCGGCAACTATTTGTCCTGGATATGGGGTTCTTCGGCTTGTTCTTCCTAGATTTTTCCCCTCTATACGACCCTGGCCTCAAAATTCAGAAAAAAAATCGGAAAATTCTGTTGGGGCCAAGTTGTAGATCTCATCGTCCTGATTAAAATGAGTCACTCAGGGGGTCCAGGACTAAAGATGGCCGAGTTATGAGCCGAGGGGTTTTCTTCCGGAGGGGGGGGGGCACTATAAAATTACTCCTGCGTAATTGGCCTGGCTTCATTGAAACCAGAGTGCTTTTGTGTATTGCGCACACACTTGGGCACTATAAAATTAGTCCTGCGTAATTGGCCTGGCTTCATTGAAACCCAGAGTGCTGTTGTGTATTGCGCACACACTTGGGCACTATGAAATTACTTCTGCTCAACTGGCCTGGTTTCATTGAAACCAGAGTGCTCTTGTGTATTGCGCACACACTTGGGCACTATGACATTACTCCTGCTTAACTGGCCTAGTTTCAATGAAACCAGGCCAGTTACGCAATGCCCTTTCCGGGACTCAAAGTATCTACCTATCTCTATACCAAAATTCAGCATAATCGGTTCTGTGGTTTAGGCGTGAAGAGTTAACAAAGAGACAGATAGATAAAAGACAGACAGACACACTTTCGAAATTTAAATTTCGTAAGTATGGATAATCATTAATCAGTAAGGATGCTACTATGAAGTCGCCATTGCTTTTGTCCGACGATAAATTTTATCAATTTATGTATTTTTAACTCCTGACACTGTAAAAAGTCGAAAGTCGAAACCAATTACAAAAGTAATTGTACAAAAATTAATTAGATTTATTTGAAATTGGAATACTTAGGAATCGATTGCTTTGTGTAATCTCTATAACCACAATTATGAAGTAATTCAACTACAATGTACTCAGATTAAAATGTATTCTAATTAGTTTGCAATTAGATTAGTAATTAGATTAACGAGTATTTCAATTATGCCCAACTCTGCAATAGATATAAATTCCGTATAAACAAAAGAGATGTATATACAATAGTTGGTCGCTGACTGTTCACACTGCCGGCGAGCACTCGCTTCACTAGTTTGTCGTTGAGCGACAAGAGCTACGAAAGATAACATTGGCTCAGCGATACTCGCCAAGCGATTAGAACACAGAGAGCAACCAGTGGTCACGTACACGTACAAGTCGAATGCCGCGAGCGAGTAAAGCCGTCAGTTCACCGCAGCGCACGGAGAGACTACGCACATGCGTCAAGCTTCGCTTTGCAAGAAAATATATGTGATATGACTGTGTCCACTGCAACCCACGGACACGCTACGCACGAATTGACGTAGTCAAAGTAATAAAAACGTGCGCCGCGTGGCCGTGCACAGCGTGCGCCGCGGTGGAATGGCGGCTTAATGCGAGTAATCGCTCGCCCTCGCACACTCGCTTACAGCCGAGCTACACAAACTACGCACTCGCTCCCCGCGTCTCGCTAACTCGTTTCTAGTTCTAGCTCTACTCGTTACTCGTTAATCGATGCCGGTGGAACAACTGCCTAAAGAGGCCTTATCCGTATGCGATTGACAAGTTTCTTTATAATATTTTGTGAATTTAAATGATTCGGGCTGAGACTGAAAAAGTATGGATATTGCGCCAATCTGAATCATTACTAATGTGAAATATCAATAACCACAGATTAACGTGTCGAGGTTACGCTAAGCTAGCGTAAGTAAGCGTCATGTAAGAGCTAGTCCACACGGCGCGATGCGTCAGCGTTGCGACGACGCAGCGCTGCCGTTCCGTTGTTTTACATACAAATAACCAATAGTAGGGGAGGTAGTGCTATCGTTTGCTAAGTCATTTCATGCCTACCAAGTTTTTGTCCAGCGGTAGCTTAATATTTATCAATCAATATAATCAGCGTCAGTCGCCGCACCCGTGGTGGAATGTTAACTGAGAGTATTTCAAAGTTGTAAAAAAAATAGTTGCCAAAAGTGATTTTATACCGAATGAAACTTTGATGGATGATTATTGAGGTCATGTTTAACCAAAAAATCACCGTCAGCCGTATTGCAGACGGGGGATTCAACGTCAGTCGCGTTACTGAACATGTAAAAAAGTTTTGAATATAAAGTCATTTTATACCGTACAAAATTTATACAAGTGAATGTTTCTACTTTGTAAATAATAAAGAAAACCGTCAGTCGCTAATACGACGGTGGAAAAACCGTCAGCCAGCGATATAAGTTATAACCAATATAGCCCTACTTCGCGCTCAATGTATCCTAGGGCGTCGCGTAGACGACATTTCCACCTGCAAACATTCAGCTGACGGCGATTTTCGTTTGAATTAACCATAAAATTGTCTCACATAGCAATTTTAAGTAATTAATTCGATAGTCAATATTTGTGAAGAAGAATGATATAAATTTTACTTTAAAAGCGCCATCTGTTGTTATATACTAAAACTAAAACGACACCTACCGAACCTAAACGTGTATAATCTAGATATGAACCTTTATTGGGTGCGAATCGGAATATTTTTAATGTCAATTCAATACGATTCCCAACAACAACTTTGAGATACTCTCAATTTTTATTCCACCACTTCTGAAGCAGCTGACGATCAAAGCTGTTATGTATTAGTGGAATACTATTATTGTAACGATTTTCGCTCGGTATTAAATGACTTTTTAAACTGAGCGCGACCTCCCCTACTACAATGTGTTCACACGGCGCGCTGCGTCGTGACAGCAGGACATGTGGACTGGCTCTCAGGGAGCGTATTAAATATTGTTAATCAAAAACGGAATCATATAACCACAGCTTTGTTATATTAGCTTGTGGCTTATTTATATATTTTTTTCAGGCAATAATTAGATCTGTTATCGGCCACGGTATAGAACCGGAAGATCAAAAACACACGTGGATGGAGGATGCGGAGGCTGTAAGTAAATTTTTACTCTCACATTTTTTTATGCAATAAGGGGGCAAACGAGCAAACGGGTCACCTGATGGAAAGCAACTTCCGCAGCCCATGGACACTCGCAACATCAGAAGAGTTGCAGGTGCGTTGCGGCCTTTTGAGAGGGAATACGCTCTCTTCAAGGCTGCAAGGCATATAGGTCCGGAAATACTGCTGGTGACAGTTCGTTCCACAGTTTTATAGTGCGCGGCAGAAAGTTACGCGAAAAACGCACTGTGGAAGACTGCCACTCATCAAGGTGATGAGGATGGTATATTTTTCGCGTGGGACGATGGCGAAAAGTTGCCGGAGGTACACATACTACTAGTATATGTTCTTTGCTATGTACTTTAATAGCTTATTCGAAATTTTTGTAACTGTTATTTTTATGTTGAGCGACAGAGACCACAATATAAAACAAATAGATCGTAATAATATAATATCATCGGGTTCATAAGTAGTTACGGTTTTTTTTTGTGAAATTGTTTGCCTCTATATGAAAATAAGCTTTATAATAAAGGAACTAATAAACTTTGTCGGTCTTACCACAAAAGATTAAACATCTGTTGAACAGTTGTTTTGAGCCCATTATGTACTGATTTTTTTTTTCTAATCCACTGTTCAACAGGTGTTTAAATCTTTTGTAGTAAGACCGCGTATTTTTAAGCTATATCTATCTTTTTTACATAATATTCTACCTTTTTTTTATTTCAGTGCGCAAACGACGGTGCATACGAATGCGCACGCGCAGTCTACGGTTACGCGCTCTCAGTGTTCCCATCTAAGAAGTCTATATGGTTGAGAGCTGCTTATTTGGAGAAGACTCACGGGACCCGAGCTAGCTTGGAGGCGTTACTACAGAGGGCCGTGGCTCATTGTCCGAAGAGTGAAGTGTTATGGCTCATGGGAGCTAAGTCTAAGTGGTTGGCTGGTATGTTTGTTTTCTTTATTTGGACTGTTAAGGCACAGCGCAGACGACAGACTATCCGTGACGCTCTTTTTAGTCTGTGGAAATAGAACCTATGCAATTATATGCAGTAACGCGACGGACTTTTTGCGCGTCGTGTGCGTTACCGCATATAATTGCATAGGTTCTATTCCCACAGACTAAAAAGTGCGTCACGGATAATCTGTCGTCAGCGCTGCGCCTAAATGTTTTTTTTTTTAATTAAATAAGGGGGCAAACGAGCAAACGGGTCACCTGATGGTAAGCAACTACCGTCGCCCATGGACACTCGCAACATCAGAAGAGCTGCAGATGCGTTGCCGGCCTTTTAAGAGGGAATACGCTCTTTTCTTGAAGGTTTGCAGGTCGTATAGGTCCGGAAATACTGTGACAGTTCGTTCCAGAGTTTTACAGTGCGCGGCAGAAAGTTACGAGAAAAACGCACTGTGGAAGACTGCCACTCATCAAGGTGATGAGGATGGTATGTTTTTCGCGTGGGACGATGGCGAAAAGTTGCCGGTGGTATGATTCCGAACAATTCCTCAGAGCACTCCCCGTGATACAACCGATAGAGGATGCAGAGTGAAGCTACATCTCGGCGTAATTCCAAGGGGTCCAAGCTGTTTGAAACACTATGGCAGTCAACAGCAGTTACTGTTACAAACAACAAAATGTAGAGATTGACTCTTGATTCGAGGTATTGAGTGCCTCATACCAATGAGATCACCTGACTGTTTGACAAAATAAGATGATACATGTGTCAGATGGGCATGAAAAAAGTCAATCAGAGCACAGGTCAATCGGTTTCAATGAAGCTTTTCATTGAAACCGACCACCACCGGGTAATCAGTATGGAAGGCACCATGATATAGCTACCAAATTTACTTGTTTCTTACTTTGAGTTTAGCCTTTGTTGGTATCATAATAGAAATATACCATAAGAAATGAAATGGCAAGATTGGTACTTATTACTTGTGCATTTATTATTATATCGGTATACCAAGAGATAAATATAAAACACGAATCTATCTTATTTAGTGCCAAAAATATGTTTTTTTTTTCTGAGGTGACGTACCCGCGGCCCGTGGTATTCTCTCCCTGGCGTTCCAAGCCAATCCCAACTCGGAGGAGATCTGGTTGGCTGCGGTGAAACTTGAGAGCGAGAACAAGGAGTACGATAGAGCGAGACGGCTGCTCGCTAAGGCGAGAGCTAGTGCTCCTACGCCGAGAGTGAGTGATGTTTATTCACCATAGACATTTTGACCTCAAACGAAAAAAGGAAGATGATTTCGATTTAGTTCTTAGCGTTCCGTACCGTTCCGTAAGGCTAAAAACGGGATCCTTTTACTGAGACTTCGATGTCTGTCCGTCTGTCTGTCTGTCTATCTGTACATACAGCCTGGAGCTGTATCTCAATAACCGCTATAGCTAGACTCCTAAAATTTTCACAGATTGTGTACTTATTTCTGTTGCCGCTATAACAACAAATACTAAAAATAAAATAAATATTTAAGGCTCCCATACAAAAAAACAATTTTTGGCCTATTTTTGCTCTATAACCCTTTGTGCGCGAGACAGACTCGCACTTGGCCGATATTTATTTATTGTTTGAAAGCTGACATGATCGAGAATATCGATCATTACTTATTACAACATAGCAAAATAAACAATATGCAAATTAATTTTGTGGATAAATAATGTTAAAAACATGTGAAAATCCAATTCTAATATCTAGGGTCAGACACTCTAGAACGAGATTTTAGTCGAAAAATTGAACAGCATAACCCTGCTTTCAGTGTAAACTAGTTTTGAAATATAGAATAATCAGCGTGTATTGTGATATTTCAGGTGATGATAAAATCTGCCAAGTTGGAATGGGCACTCAATAATCTGAGTGAAGCGCTGGGTCTGTTAGATGAAGCGATCAAGGTGTTCAGCGATTACCCCAAACTGTACATGATGAAGGGTCAGATTGAGGAGCAGATGGGCAAAGATGAGGACGCACATAACACTTATACACAAGGGGTAATTGTTTTAATGTAAAAGAGTTTGTTGATAGCTGAGTAATGATGGCAGCCATTTTGAATGTTGAATCATAGTCGACAGGGTTAAAACAAAAACTATTCTTGTTAATCTTTTTGTTCTTGTCTCTTCTGTTTCTTGTTAATAGGAACAGTTTTTGTTTTAAAGCATTGATTCCCAAAGTGGTACAGGTGGACGGGAGCCCCCTTGGGGATGGGGGTTTGCACTTAATTAGCAATCGCATTTTAATGTGTACTACTAACGCAATTTTACATTCATTGCAGCTAAAGAAATGTGCTACATCAGTGCCCATGTGGATACTGTTGTCGAGACTAGAAGAAAAGCTGAAACACATAACCAAGGCGAGATCCGTTTTGGAGAAAGCAAGGTTGAGGAATCCCAAAGATGCTGAGTTATGGTAAGTTTTTACTACTACACGGACAAATAAGTAAGCCGCGTTTATATTTACCGATATGCCCATTCACAAAATATGATTGATTGATATTGACGTTACTGACACTAAAACAAGGCTTTCCAGGCTTTCGTCCTTAAGTTGAGACCGCACCACTGCAGTAGAGCTACGCGACATGAAACGTCGAAACTGTATGAAACGTGAAGTGTCGCGTCGCTCCGCTGCAGCGTAGCTTCGCTTGGTGCGGTTTCGCCTTTGCCTTGACTTTACTTCAAGATACATTTAAAAAATATACAGTAGGTTTAAATATTAACTCTGCGGTATCCTTACAATCAAATTCACTTGTCAGACGGACAAGAAGTGTTACAGGCTCTCATTAATTATTATAGCTAATATCACACTTAAGTCAGCGTGCGCTGATTCGATATAGTGTGAAAATTGTACTAACGAGACTCCAAATAAAGTGTGTGTACTGTATATTTTGATACTATACTATTATAAGTTATTAATTGTAACAATGTAATGTCACAAGGTTGGAGAGCGTCCGTCTTGAGCGTCGTAACGGTAGCGCGGAGATCGCCAACGCGGTGATGGCGAAGGCGTTACAGGAGTGTCCTACAGCCGGCAGGCTGTGGGCCGAAGCGATATTCATGGAGCCTAGACCGCAGAGGAAGACTAAGAGCGTGAGTATTGGATGCTAATATTCCTAAAATATACGCTTGAAAAAGGATTTAAAAAAATTTAAGCTACTTATTAGAAGTTGGTCCTTCGAGCCAGATCGCATTAAATTTGTTTATTAACTCTTTTCGAGTCATGAAATTACTTTGGTCTGTTAAAGCTTAACTTGGACCAAGATCGGTTAATTTAAGTAAGTTCACCGATCTTGGTCCATTGAGCAATATAATTTTGTTTACTTCATCTAAACAACGTCATAGCTACAAAATTAAGCCATTAAATCTATTTATACATGAGAAACAATATTCACTACTAACGAAGATATACGCAGCATACAACTATTCAAGATTCGCTGTCTTGTCAGACGTTTCCAGTAGACAAACGAACCTTTACGTTGATTGAAGAATTTGTTACAACAAAACTGAGTGATAATACTTTACGGTGTGTACGTGTTCCCTGTAGACTGTAGAGTGTAGAGAGTTCACTGTGAAAGTAGCAGCGCTGAAAGACCCATTTTTTTCACTTTCGTATGGACAAGCGCCCTGGCGCGCGGCGTCACGAGTTTTCCCATACAAAAGTGAAAAAATATTGTTCTTTCAGCGCTGTTTCTTTCACAGAATTAAGTCTTTACACACCGTAAAGTATTATCACTTAGTTTTGTTACACCCTGTATATTCCACAACTAACTGGTTTTGCGTTGTGCAGGTTGACGCGTTGAAGAAATGCGAGCACGACGCACACGTCCTGTTGGCTGTATCTCAGCTGTTCTGGACGGAGCGGAAACTGAACAAGTGCCGAGAGTGGTTCAATAGAACGGTGAGCGTGACGTCATAAGATATGTCGTACTTATAATACAATATACAATACAAATACAAACGTACTTATATACGTTTGTAGTTGTATTGTATTTTTCTTGGTTCATTCATGGTTTTCAATAAGGTCTCATTTATTAGATCATTTGTAGAATGTCCATAGTACTCCATAGACAATAGCTAGAAATCCGCTCTTTAAAAACAAAAAAAAGTTGGTAGAAAGAATATGCCTTGGCCCATACATGGGACAACACAAGTCATTGGTACTATATTATATTACCACCATTATATATAAAAGTTCATCTTCACATTTCTTCATAAAACTCGTGTATTTATAACTCACCTGATACATATTTGTTTCACACAGGTAAAAATCGACCCGGATCTCGGTGACGCGTGGGGCTACTTCTACAAGTTCGAGTTGCTCCATGGCAGTGAAGCCCAACAGGAGGACGTTAAGGGCCGCTGTGTGGCCGCGGAGCCGCATCACGGAGAGAACTGGTGTAAAGTGTCCAAAGATATAAACCACTGGTGCGCCGCCACTGACCAGTTGTTGCGATTGGTCGCTAAGAGCCTGCCGGTGCCCACTTAAAAATAGACCATAGTGACACAGTAATAGAGTTTATTTTACTTCAACACTATGCCGATGTTAGAACAGATAGAACTGGTGTAAAGTGTCCAAGGACATAAACCACTGGTGCGCCGCCACTGACCAGTTGTTGCGATTGGTCGCTAAGAGCCTGCCAGTGCCCACTTAAAATGGACCGTAAATTCATAGTAATAAGGTTTATTTTACTTAAATCCGGCATAAGAACCCGCTCTAGACATCTGAACCGCATCACGGAAAGAACTGATGTAAAGTGTCCAAGGATATAAACCACTGGTGCGCAGCCACTGACCAGCTGTTGCGATTGGTCGCTAAAAGTCTACCGGTGCCCACTTAAAATGGACGCTAATTCGTTAATAATAAGGTTTATTTTACTTAAACACTATACTGACGTTAAAACTGTTCTGAATATGAGAATCATATCACAGTGAGAAGTGGTGTAAAGTGTCCAAGGACATAAAAGAGAACTGGTGTAAATTGTCCAAATACATAAACCACTAGTGCGCAGCCACTGGCCAGTTGCTGCGACTTGTGGCTAAGAGTCTACCGGTGCCCACTTGAAATGGACCGTAATTTCATAGTAATGAGGTTTATTTTACTTAAATCTGGCATAAGAACCCGCTCTAGACATCTGAACCGCATCACGGAGAGAACTGGTGGGCTATTTGGGCTATTATGACGTCTCTTATTTCCAGCCAGTTTACGCCCAAAATGTACCGTTTGCGGGCGTAAACTGGCTGGAAATAAGAGGTCATAATAACCCACCTGGTGTAAAGTGTCCAAGGATATAAATTAAAAAGCACCATATTTTAATAGTATTAAAGTTGACTTTCCTATATAATACGGCTGACGTCAGAACTAGCAACAACATAAATCCATACATATTCAAGGGAGAGAAAGAAGACATTTCAGCCAGTCAGCGTTAATAAAATTCGGTTAACAAAATTAACAAAATTATATGTAGTTGGATGAAATTTACAGAACAGTTGTCCCGAATGCCACATTACAAAATGGCGATACTGATTTTGGCCACATACCAAAACAGCCTTTTAGGACTGTACGAAGCGACACACCAAAATTATTGTATTATTGACTGTTATCAATAATAAGGCAACATAGAACCTTTTGCTCTTTAAATAAACTACTTATATAAATGTGTGTGTGAATCGGAAATAGAAAAATATTATTATACTTACTTAAGGGGCCGGGTACCCTCGAAATTCTCATACATACGTAATTCCAAAATCATTTTCTCGTACGAAAATATTTAACATGTTTGAGTTGTTTTTCAGTTTAAAATAGTAATTATCTAGGTTCCTGCACAAAAATTTACTTCAAAATATTTAAACATTAAAAAAAAAAATTGTTTTAAATTTTTTTTTAGTAAATTTAGTACTTAATATTTAAAAACTAAAAAATAGAGTAAAACACTTAAAAATATATAAATAAATAGTATAGTATATAGTAATAAATAGTATTTGGAATTACGTGTGTATGAGAAATTCCAAGTGTACCCGGCCTCTTAAGTATAAAACATGTTACTGATGTTAGTGTTTTATGATAATTACTTTTGTAAAGTAATAAGTGTTTGATGGAATTTCTTCTATGACTTTTTTGTTATTTAATATTACTTTTTTGTTATTTATATTTAGCGTAAGTAACCTGTAAAATATTTGAATTATTTTAAAAATATAGAAAATATTTAAAATTTATTTCTTTGTATTATCTAAGTACTACTAAACTGAATAATGTGAGTATTTATCAAAATCCTTTTTCTAAATTAATATTAACTTACCATAAAAATGAAACTTACAATAAATAAAATAAGTAATATAAAAACGTAACGCTGACTTATATTCTAAATAAATTAAACCACTACAAAAAAGCTCTTAAGATCCACATAAATTCCATGTCATACAATAGTCCCATTGAATGCGTAAGGTGTAAACATTTTAAAAATAAAACTTCTATTAATATGACGCGAGTGTTTGAATAATAAACGAAAGTTGGCGCTCTGCCAGGCTACGTGCACTAAATTCTACACATTTACATTTCTTTCGCCGCCCGAGCAGTGTTTCAGTGATGTTTTAGAAAAGTCTATTAGTGTAGTGAAAATGTCGCCCAAGTGTCCAGTACCTCCGCTTCAAGAGATAACCTTGTCTTTGGTAGCCAGGCAGCTCATTCATACGCTGTCTCAAGTGACTTCCGAAGTAGATGTGGCGCTATCTTTCGCTATGGTGTCCTCTTATTACGAAAACATGGGAGCGACCAGTGATATATTCCAAGATCTCATGAATTTGATCCTCAACGCGGACTATCTGGACCCCTCAATAAGATACTACACGATGCGTTTACTCCTCAAAGAGAACGTGAAGAATTTGACGACTGGAATGTTCCCTTGTCCTTATTATAGAAAAGTCCTTGAAGTGATCGAACAACAGGGCCGACATTTGACTGCGCTCAACCTCAAAGGAGTGTGGGTTAAAGATGAGCAGTTATCCCTCATGTATCAGATAATCAAGAACCTTAAACACCTAACAGCGCTGAATATACCGTATATGGCGAACGATGAAGTGCTGAAGTTTATAGGCGAACACAACAGCGTCCTGAAACTGCTGGATGTATCTGGCGAAACCGATATAACGGAGATCGGAATAGATGCCATGCTCTCCGGCAACCCGCAGTTAGCGCAGAGTCTCTCCGTTGTAAACATAGGAATGTATGGCGAGGAGAACATAGACCATACGGACGTAGCCCTACTCATAAGAAAACTACCGAATTTAACCAATCTAGGAAGCTACTCCTTCGTCGGGAAAGCGCTATACTCTGTGTACAATAACGACTGCCCGCCTAATTTTAAGACGAAGCTCCAATACGTTCACGATATAGGAACGAATATGAGGACGATGAAAGCCATAGTCGCATTATGTCCAATGATGGAGACGATTTACTTGGAGGAACCCGACTCGGGTGTGCTCCAGTTAGTGAAAGATTTAGGTACCATAAATAAGATTAAGCTGAACAAATTCCAGTGCCACGAACTCCACCAGTTGCTGGACAAAATAGGTTATAAGATTGTGACGCTTATGCTCTCCGGGTCTCAGGGTTCCTTCAACTTTACCAGGATCGCAGAGACGTGTCAGAATTTGGAGAGCCTGGAGTTCTATCAGATACAAACTGTGACGCACGAGGAAGAAATTCCGTTTAATAAGTTAGAGCATATCGAAATTATCCAAGGAAACCTATCGGCTTCCTGCTTAAGGTATCTGATGACTGGAAGTCCAAAACTCAAGAAGATTATTATAGGAGACGAAGTGAAATTGGACGACCAAGACATGGCACGGTAAGTTTATGTTTAACTATCTTATTATGGCTAGAGGGATGTATACAGTAGGCGCCGCGAACCGCGAAAAATATTGTAAGATCTATGTATGCTTTTGCACCCCAATTTTCTTAGATCGCGGCGTTGGTATATAAATAGTCCAAATAAGAATAAAAAATATATTTAGAAGATTAGTTAGATGTAGCAATGTTAATCCTTACTATTAAGATCAAAATAATTCTTCATTTGTAACGTTCAGTTTACAGTAAACAACTAATTTCTTTGTTAGACGATGTTAGATGATTGATACATCGGTTTAAGAATAGAACTGAAACGCGAAGTAGATAAAATGGTGTTTATAATATGCGACGTATTTGTAAGGACTAAAAGCAATAGTTCAAATAAAATTGACTTTTGTATTATTTTCTGAGCACTGCGCACTGCGTACGTGAGTGCGTACACGGCAGCGTACAACTGTGCGTACATACCAAATTAAAATTAAGGCCGTCCCCCGAGCAAACGACCTTGGCCATACATTTGCCGCGTTGCCGAGATCGCGCCAAAACCCTATTTTTTTACTTATCTTAGTTCAAAATTGTCCTAAAAAAATTAAAACGGGGAATAGGTATGTAGTTTATGATATTGTCGACCTATTGGCGTGAGTTTCAAATAAAACTTAAAAGTAATTTGTAAATACTGAGGGGATGCTGAATGTATGCTTGAATTTTATTAAATTGGTTTTACTTTGGAAGCTGCTATCATGAGTATAATTAACAAAAAAAGAAAATTTAAAACGGGGAATGCAATGTTGATATACTGAAGATTATTGCTGTATTTTTATTATAACTTTGTAGCTTTCATATTATCAGTTTATAAGGCTTTAAATACGGTAAATTACGGAATCTCCGTAGGGAATGCCCTTAATGCAAAAACTTAAGGATTAGACCTCGCTCAGGTAGTAAGACATTACTGGTAGTTGGTACCCTAATTGTGTTCAATGGCCATTGTTTTACTTATAGTTACTGTTAAAGGAGCTAATTGCTCGTAAGGAGCAGATTGTTTATTTAAGCACCTAAAGTATTCTTTTGTCTTGCCAGTTACCATTTACTAATAAAATTATATTTTTGTTGTTTTCAGGATGCTCCGTCGGTACAGATTCGAGAATTTAGAAGGCATCTGGTTCCCCAACGCGCCTCGGTTGAGCCGAGACACAGTGGAACTGCTCATGGACTGCTGTCCAAAACTCCAAAGCCTGGGTCAGCTGAGTGGATGGAGGTTCACTCCAGATGACATGATGCTCATGCGAGCGATCATCGCGAGCACCAATACAGACCTCGTGCTGTCACCGCTAGGCATCTTCCAGCAGGGAACGTAAATTCTTTATTTAAATTTAAGTTTTTGAATACAGAATGCATTTTTTATATTTTTTTATTGATTGAATTTGTAAGCAGAGGTGTAAAAAGTACTCGTTTCAATTAATTAGTAATTTATTTATGTACAAGAAATTAAGAATATAATTTAATTTAAATACAATAGTATGAAGAAATATAATGCTTAGTTTATTTTGAAATTTCATTATTAAAATCATTAGTATCTCCGTGCTGTCTCGCGTCGCGCCCCAAAACCTATAGAAAGTTAAGAAACGTTAAAATTTTAAATACTAAATAAAACTTACTATCAACAGTTCAGTTATGTGATTAATTTTATTATCTTTAAAATATAATATAAAGTATTCGATCCACTCATTATAAAAATATTCAAAGCTATAATTATATAAACAGGTAAACAGCAGTAAATAAAATTAAACGGTAAGTAAGTTACATATTCATAAAGTGGAATTCGCCAAACTTAAAGATTTTAGAAAAAAACGGTTAGTATTTTCGAATATAACTAGTTATTCTTACTGAGAACAATAGATATATACTTACAATGGAGAAATGTCGCTTATCCCCTTTATTGGTAACAAAGTTACCGAATACCGGCTCACGTCATCAGCATTTTTCCAATTGTTCTTCTAACATTTTAACTAGAAAATAAAAGGTTACAATTAATATAATTTTTTTTCTAAACATGGGAATGAATTTTGTGAAACATTTCGGAAATCGATTTAGCCCTTTATGAAAAAATTATAGCATTCTTTTTTTTTCAATTACCTAGCCAAATTATTTAGGAAAGTATTTTATGATATAATCGGATAACTTACTTTGCTCTTTTAAAATTTCGTTTTGGCGCCTTAAATCTTTGACTGTCCGTCTTCTTGCTTTAACGTTGATAGCATGTTCGATGTAATCTATCGCCTCACCAAGTATTTGAACCTTTGACCACTGCCAATAAAAAAAAAACAATATCTATAATAATTTATAATTACAATCTCTCTCTCTGAATGGACCATTGACATAAGAAAATAGGTCTTTGGAATGGACATAGTGGAGTTTTTAAGATATTAGCGAATTCACCTTGCCCTATTGGTCTATAGTGGCTATACTAAAAATGCAAGAACTATCTAAAGTCTACCACCAGTACCTACCTAGCCTTGTAAGATGTATCTAATGATGATGATAACTTACAGAAGAATCCGCCGAAAGAGCTTCAGCTAGTTCGGCAAAACCAGCTCTTTCTTCCTCTCTTCTTTCTCGTTCGTACTGGGCGTTTTGGGCTCGGCGCTGCTCCTAAAAATTATTTGATTAAGTACACATTTCTTTAAAAAAATAAAAAATTATAATGATTGGTACCTAATTAAGTGT
The DNA here is from genome assembly GCA_963422495.1 of Polyommatus iphigenia. Lineage (NCBI taxonomy): Eukaryota > Metazoa > Arthropoda > Insecta > Lepidoptera > Lycaenidae > Polyommatus > Polyommatus iphigenia. The sequence goes on from OY730187.1 coordinate 9,245,584, forward strand.
GTACCGGGAGTGCCGGCAGAAGTGAAAACTTGATTATTAACGTTGTGCATTATTTTTTATATTTTTATGAAAATTGATTTATATATATATATATATATATATATATATATATATATATATATATATATATATATATATATATATATATATATATATATATATATATATATATATATATATATATATATATATATATATAAGGAATAAAAAAAATAATAATAGTAAAATAAATAATAATAAAAAATAATAAAAATATATAAAAAAAATTAAAAAATAAAATAAAATAAACGATCGTTTTAATTAATTAATCGAAACCCTTACAATCGATTAAATTGTTAACCCATTTTTTATGAAAAGCGATTTAAAAAAAACGATTTTTTTATTAATCGAAACCCTCATGGAGGCACTTTACATGGCTATTTGTATTTGCTATTGGCTATTTGTTGTATTTGGCAAAATTATTGACGAATACACAAACAAGCAAATATAGGCAAATACGGCCCTCCACACATGGACGTCAAATACCAAACTTTTACTTGATTTTCTTTACTTGCCTCTTTGACTCCTTTGATGTGCGTCAAAAACCGACAAAGGTACGGATACGTGTATTTGGTATTGGTCATATTTGTCAAATAGGCAAATAAGGCCAATATTTGTCAAACATACCCTCTACACAGTACACATGGTGATTGTTTGGCGAATACATCAAATACGCAAATACAAATAGCCATGTGAAGTGCCTCCATTACAATCGATTAAAAAATATCGACAATCAAAAAAAAACAATCGATTGTTTGATTAATCGATTTCGATGTTACAACACTAGTCACTACTCTCCAACCGTCCTACGTTTTTTCCTTGGTTTTTCAATCAGCATGAGAATCTGACGCGAGTTTCACAGTTTTTACCCATCCCACAAAAGTGCTCAACGCCGCTAAAGAAGTTTGCACTTCAAAAAAATGCTTACCAAACCCAACGGCAGTCTGTTATGGCCTGATGGTCTACCGCGCTTTCTGCGAATGGCGCTAATTTCGTGATGATGTAGTTCCTAAGAAGAGGATGGGGTTTAGTTATAGTTAGGTACTTGCCAAAAATAGTTACCTTTGCACAATATCATACAATATTTTTCATATTTAAATCCATACTTATTTAAATAAAAATGCTAAAGCGTCAGTCTGCCTGTCTGTTACCTCTTCACGCTAAAACCGCTTAACCGATTTTGATGAAATTTGGTATGGGGATACCTTGAGTATCGGGAAAGGACATAGGATATTCTTTGATTATATTATGTACAAATAATCAACGAGGATACTTTTTATCCCGAAAACATGTACGGTTCCCGCGCGATAATCGAATTTTGGCGCAACGGAGTTGCGGGCTTCATCTAGATTCTAGTAGAATGTAAATGATTGAATTAAAATAATTTATTTACCTTGATATCAGCCATTTTCATATGCAACTTCAAAATAATATGACACCTAATAAAACACTTTATTTAATAATATTCACTCATAATTTTAACTATATCGTTAACACAACTCGTTTAGGTAACTAAGGCTTAGTTAACTCACGTTTAACTCAAATGACTTTCCTGATTGTAACTGATGAGTTGAGCAAAAATATTATCGCTTTACCTGGGCGCAATCTTTACCCCACCAGCCACCACCATACTAAACAAGAAAAAGCGAGAAGCTCTGTAGTCTGTACAAAAATGCTCTATCTCTCTCTAATTCCATTGTTACCTTCGGCAATTATTGTTCTCCAATTTGCGAGTAGGTACATAAATATATTAAGTACTTAGGTTATTAAATTATGGTTGCTCAGGTATTTTTAACCGACTTCAAAAAAAAGGAGGTTATCAATTCGACGCGTATTGTATGTAATATTTCCAGAACTGCCCAGTTTTTGTATATATGTTAATCTATGACAGCTTCTGAACAAATGTGCCAAATTTCAAAAGTGTATGTATGTATGTATGTTTTTATGTTTGTGCACGCATATCTCCGGAATCTTTTTTATTGTACTAGGTATTGTTCAACTTAGGGAATACTACTAGTTTCATCAAAATCGGTTCAGTAGTTTTTGAGATAAGGAATTTTAATTCTTAATTACGTACAAAAATTTGAAGTCGGTTTTAACTTTTTAAAATACTATTATTGTGAATATAAAAAATGTTAAAGATTGTTGCAGATCATTATTAATACTCCTCAGCCCCCGATTCTAATGGGTACATTATAGCTACAGATTTTTGAGTATAATTAGTAAACTTAAACTAGGTTGGGGATCAAGAGGCTTCCAACGACACCTCATATTTTGTATGTGTATTTATGATAATAACCAGTTTAAAAGTTAAGAGGTTGTTCCCTCCTTTTAAACTGGTTACTAACATATTTTATAGCTAGTAAAATTCATATTAACACTCCTTTTAGATTTGCCGTAGTCGGGTAAAAATATAACAATTACATTTTTTCTTACATACCTTAACGCCATATCAAGATTCAATAAGAATATCACCAGGCATCCCACCAACATCCCACCAAGTCCCCACCAGAGGCATGGTACTAATAAAACGTTAAAAGTACTATGTCTCTGGTCCCCACATTCCAATGCTGGGAAATCTTTTGATACTTTTGCCTATTCAAAAAGTAAAAAATATATATATCTTTTTGACAATTGACATATTCTGTGCACAAAAAAGGAGATGGAATTGATGGAAAATAAAAATATAACCTAAAACTTTTAAAGATTTTCACAGATTGTTGATTTTATTGTAATTATCACGTATTATAGGTGTAATATATTTAATATATCACATCACAGAATGGAAGCGCAAAAATTAAAACAAAAAAAGCCTGGTATAAGTAAAGGAAAAATAAAGAAAACGATCAAAAATGTTATATGTCGTCCGGATCCAGTATTTTGGTTAGTATTAAATAAATTAGATTATAAGTCATAACTGTAATTAACGTGGTACATTAATGATAACATATACTTCTTTGGAAAAGGCCACTAGCAGATGAAGAAGAAACTACTCAAATAACTTCACTGTTGAAGAAACACTCTGTGCACATACCAGAATTCAAGAAATTACCGTGGAAAGAGTTAAAACTAATACCTAAAGATAAAAGGCCGAAACAACCGCCCATAGAGTAAGTTTCCGTCAATTACTTTTTCAATTATTTTTTTCATATTTTATTTTACAACCTACCAATGTTTTTATTTTAGGAGAGTATCAGGACTTACTTTCGGACTTTCTGAATGTAGACAAATAATAGAAAAAAAGGAGTGTTCTGCATTGTTAATTGAAGAATCTGTTAATCCTAAAACAATAGTCCAGCCTGTTATTAGTCATTGCCTACAATTGAACATTCCACTCCTCTGTCTTAGAGGTCTGAGAACAGCATGTGCTCAAAACTTTGGCATTCCTACGACTTGCCTTGGTATTCAGACACCTTTGGATGAAATCATAAACAAAATCAAAGAATTCTTTTCAAAAAAGCAACCCAAAAGTGTACCAGTAAAGAAAGAAATAAAAGCGGAAAAAGAAAATAATAATGACGAAATGGAGGTTGAAACAGTAGAAACTGTTCCAACATTTTCCTACTTATATAGGACAAGTAAGAAATCCAGAATGTTTATACCGAGTAATAAAGTTAATACTGCAGAGTTTGCTGGACAGCAATATATTCAGTTTTCAAACAAAGATGATGGAAATGAAAAGTTGGATAGGAAGAAATACATGGGAATGTTATTAAAAAGGATATCAAATAATCCAAATAAGAGGAAATTAAATAATGACTAAAAAAACAGGTTTCTCATTAATTATATTAACTAGTAGTAGTTATTAGATAGATTTTTTTTAAATACAAACGTGCATTAATCCTTCGATCGCGGATTCTTGGAAATCTATTGTTATTCTATTGTTGTCGCAATCACCGGTGATCTTATGGGGCTTGATAGGTTAATTGGGTAGTTCAACAACCTAGTTGACGGTTTTTTTCTTTCTTATTGGTAATTATTAAAAGAACTCTAAATATAGAAATATAAATGAGAAATAATGACTCTGATATCTTAAAAACTCTCCAAGATATCAATTCGAAAATTACATAAAATAAACCTTCTCAAAAAGCTATATACAAAATGACAGTCGGCTATGACATCACATCCCTCCAATTGTAAATGCATCACAGGAGAACTTTGACTGCTATGTTAAATATTGCATTTATGAAAGTGATGTCATAAGAAAAATTGTTATTTAAAAAAGCCTTATTGAATGGTATACAAATATTTAGAAATAAAAAAAAAGGCTTGACTATCCAACTTTGGAGTCTCATAACAAAAAAATACATAAGTTATAAAGTTGAAATTTTACAAATGCTTATTTTTTACCGTTATATCTTTATTTTATTTAAAAAATCTGGTTACCTTTGACCTTTTCAACATCCCAATAGGCTACTTGACCTATATTTAATTTCATTGAAAAAATGCATATTTCTAGTAGAACTTGGCCTAGGAAACCGTATTTCACCCTTATCATCAAATAAAAGCTTATGATTGATAAATAAAGTTGATTTGAAAATATGATTTTATGAAAATAGGAATTGTACTGACGAAAACGGTTTTGCGGTACTTCCGATTTGGATGTGACGTCATCCCATTTGTAATCTAATATCTTTTATTTATCGCGCTCGTTATATGTAAGTTTATTTGTACATAAATAATATGAATAAGCCTAGAAAGATTTATAAAATATATTTTCTTGAATAATTCAAATAAAACATCAGTTTTATATATTATCTCCATTTATTGTAGCTGGGAAATGAAATGGCCAAAACTTTTCTACAAAAGTGCATTACAAATGATTTCTAAATTCTTTTCTAATTTTTTGGCACTGTTAAACTCGTACGCTTAGCACATAAAACTTTTTTCAATAAAGAAAGTATAAAATACAAAAACATGACGTCACACTATGGCGGTACAATGGCGGACAGTGTTTTCGACCCCATATAAAAGGCATATTTTTCAATCAACATTTTTATGGGTTTCTACTGTTTAAAATATTAAAATTTTAGTTTTTTTGGTGAAAATGAATGATTAAGAAGCGATTAGAATGAAGAAAAAAAATAGGTCAAGTAGCCTATTAACGCTTCAACTCGCAAGCGGTCGAATTCGACCGCGTAAACAATAGATTTCCAAGAATCCGCGTTCGAAGGATTGACTGAACTGGAAGGAAAAGAAACAATCATTTTCTGAATAGTATATATATTTATTATATTATAATCTAATGCTAATACATTATTGGAATTTTTATAGCTCATAAAATTCAGTTTGTTAGTAAATTATAAGCTTAGGAGTTAGATGCAATTGCAGCGTAAACCATGATCTAAGGGTCTACACAGACGGACCGCATTTCAACTGCAATCCAACTGCAAATTGCAGTTCAAGTGCAGTTTGAATGCAGTTGACACGACTACAATAGAACTGCAAACCAAACGCGCAGTCGGATTGCAGTTCAGTTGCAGTCGGCGTGCAGTCGTGTGAACTGTTTGGTTTGCAGTTCTATTGCAGTCGTGTCAACTGCATTCAAACTGCAATTTGCAGTTGGATTGCAGTTGAAATGCGGTCCGTCTGTCTAGACCCTTAATGACTTTCGGCAATTAAATTATTGTTTTCTACATAGATGATAGACTCATATTATAGAAAAGCGAAAATTGCCAAGAGCCATCAGCAAGACGGTTTACTGTATAATACAAATTTTACCATCCACATCAGTGAAACGGCAAAATTAAACTTTTAAAATTAACTTAAAATGCTGTACTCTATTTACAAAAATATGAAATAAAGTACAGGATTAATGTAGATAAAATTTATCTTACAATTTCATTGGATGCATTGCATTTAAAGTTTTTAATAGTTCAATTTAATAAAAATCAAACAAGAGTACATATTTTATAACTAATTTAATGACTATGTCGTAACATCTGGCCTATCGTCATAAATACACTAAACTGCATAACAATAATTGATTGAGGGCAAGTTTTACAGACTAAGCAGCCAACAAAACTTAAGAATAAAGTATTTGTCACATAGGCTTTTGTAAAACAAGATTAGTCTATTTATGACGATGGATTCTTTAACTTTTATAATACAAAACAATATATTTTGTCTTTACTATAATTCTTATATTAATACATAAAATGATATTTTTATGAACTGTCATACGGCAAAGAACAACACAATACCAGCCATTACAACATCATATTTTCGTGATGTTGTAGTTTAATATTCGTAAAAAAATTAAATAAATACTTGTTCGACTTGATGTCTTAGCCATATAACGTTGATATTAAAAAATTTAAAAATAAACTATTACAATACAAACATTTTACTTGGTACATAGTACCAAGAAGAAACCATCACAATGATGTTATTGCTAATAAGACTAAAATTCGTAGTATACATAAGGCATTCTTCTAGCTGATATACGAACTGCAACTAATTCTACTCAGATTATATAATAATCTGAATGAACATAACTTATAACTAAACATGTTCGATGTTAACTCAATTAAAATCCGCACCAAATATAATACTAATCTTAGCAAACAATTAACTAGAATCTAGATACATAATAAATACCAAAAGAGTAGAGGAGATACAAAATTCTGTCCGTTAAAATATTTTTAAGGAAGCCTAAAGTTACCATTAGATAATTTTGACCATATCATTTTTATGGTCCCAAATTTGGCACTATGTCAAAAGTATATTGTAATATTTAAAACGTAAATAACTAAGTTTGGAAAATCAATTCCTTATGAATGATGACTTTTTGATGATGTTATGTGAAAGAGATTCAACCAATTGAAACACCAATTAACTAGATTTAACATTACAATTGATAGTAATTATTTTGCACTGGGTCTAAAATTGTTACAAATAAAAATACCAAATTTTACAACTCAAATCTTACGTTTTTTCATACAATGATAATATAATGTGAGAGTTGAAAAAGGAACAGAAAATATGATAAGTGTTAAATAATAATCAACTTACAATAATGATTACATTTTGTACATCCTTAAATCTAAGTCGTTATAATTATAAAATTATCAATGTCACACTTCTTAGAAGTGGACATTGGAACATGTATGAATGACCAGCCTGATATTTAAAACTCGAGGAACTAATTTTTTTTAAGTAGTCTAGCGCTAGAGGATGTAAAGAACTCTAGTGGTTTGAGGATATTGATTTCCTCTAATAATAAATTACGGCCTAGAAGAGTCGTCGAAACTATTTTTCTAATATGTTACCACGCCATCAGTGACTTTACTAAGTTGCGTCAAACTACCGGTTTCCTGAGAAACAACAAAATTATTAGCATTACTATAATAGTGTTAAGTTCATCTCAGCGTCCAATATACTCGTAGTTTGCATCAAAAAATCAAAATATTTGATGAACATTGGATCACAAAGACCATCCCGTGTGCGTTTTCCCCTCCTTGACCTTGGGAATATAATGCCTCGATTTCTGCTAGAAATCGAGCACAATTCGAAGATCACGCCATCACTTTACAGATCAAGTCAAGTTCTGACTAAATGACTGAAGAATCAATGCGGCGGACGATTCAGCGGCGCCTCGCTGGGTCGGTAGCGGTCCAAGATGATCGCACACATCTTTTGAGCGTCCGTTTCGTCCGGGTACTTCATCATGGCCTCGGTGACTTGAGCCTCGGGGAAGATGCCCGTTAAATGGAAGTGCATGCGGTGTCTCGCTTCCCAGTGCTGGAGGGCACTGTCGGACGCGCAAGGGGAAATGGGCATTCCTGGATTCGGATTCAGAGCGGCCGCTGCACCGACCGGGGCCGACGACACCCGAGCGGCCGCCGCGTGCAGGCGCGGATCGCACGCCGGATTCAAAGTCAGTTGCCGAGCCAGTTTCCGATGCGGGTTCGGATCCGGGGGGATTTGGGACGGCCCCGGATTAGGGTGGACCTGCGCTCGGTCGAAGTGCGTGGTTAGCGTCGGGTCGGCGAGTCGGGGTGTGGCCGAGTGCGCTCGGGCTAGCGGCTTCTTGTTGTCTGTCGGTCGTCCCCCGGGCGGTAAGCTGAGGGTGTGCAGATGGGCCTTTCTCGCGGCGCGCTCCGACAGCTTCTCGGCTACGGATTTGTGCGGTCTGCCCGCGCGCTCCGGGTGGTGGAATTTACACTTGTTGCCGTACGTGCACTTGCGGCCGTAGGGGCAGGCGGGCGGGGGGTCGGTTTTTGAGGGGGGAGCTCGAAGAAACGCGTCTAAAGTGGGTCCGGATCGTCCTAGTGGATCGTCGGGCGGCATGAACCTGTCGTTTACGAAGGAGTACATGAGAAGGCGTTCTTCGACGACTTTTCGAAACTCAGGATTCTCCGTTACGAGGTCTCTGTAGTTGTCGTTGGACACGACGATGCCGTCCGTGTCTGCCGCAAGACGGAGTATGTATCTGTCGTCGTAGCATATTAGTCTTTTCCCGCCAAACAATCTACTCGGAGTGTACACGAGTATTCTGTCTCGCTCCAGCCGTTCTAGTACGTCTCGGTCAGCTACAGGGTTGTCCGGTCTCGTGGCTTCCTTCCGCCATTTTGGAATAAACACTATGATGTCCTTGTGACCTCGAGCGCGGAACCAGTCGACGCATATCTCGATACCTCTACACGAAAACGTTTGCTTGTTGCCATGACTGAAAAGAAACAAAAGTTAAAGTATTATAATTTGCTTTTTAATTGGCATAATTATGTCGCAAATTGACATTAATATTTTACCTAAACGGATATTTCAAGACTAACAAAACTGTCTTTAACGTTTTAAATTTGGTGTACAGAAAATATAATTGAAATCAGTCCATCAATCTTTCGACCACGACACTTTTAAACGGAAAAAAAAAGTTAAAACCTACCTCATAGCAACATTGCTGCCATCAATGACTATATGCCGTAACGGTGCTCGGTCTGTCGGTAGCTCGGGTTCAACATGCTGCTGAGGGGAAGGTGCTCTAGGGGGTCTCTTCGCAGCCAACTTGATCAGCTCGGCCAGCAGTTCATTTTGTGGCGGGTCCGGACCCAGTCTCTGTAAGGCCGTCCGCGCTAGTCGCTCTGAATACCCCAGTTTGACAGCAAATTCTATCTTGGCCTGCAAATACAAAGGAGTTTGGTTAATTCTGAAGTTTTAAAGTAAGATTCAATTCAACCTTCAATAACTGTAGTGTGTTGGGCGCCATAACATAAGATTTCATAACTAAAAAAAAGCTCTTTAGTTGCTGAATGCTGTCAATTTTGTATAACACAGTCTAAATGCAACGCTAGATTTTACGTCTTCACCAGAAGTTGCCCACAACTTGATCAAATCATCAAAACTGCCTTACAGTTACAAGTGAATAAGTAAAGACAGACCGACAAACTTTCGCTTTTACAATTAATATTATAAATGGAAAATAGCATAGATTGCAATCGTGCTTCAACAAATACATGAAATACGTGGCATTGTAGGAATGACTTAGAGCGTTAAAGAATTTCTAATGTGACGTATTGCGCATGACGAAAGTATACGTATTATAGTTATAGTGAGACTGTATGTCTGATCATTATGTACAATTATATAATATAGACCCGCTGACGCCAACGAATCACTCATACGAATCCGGATCTAAATTTTTATAAATTATTCATAAATACGACGTCACATTTAAAGTGTTTTCGTGGCTGTGGATCATATTTGCGATTGTTTCAATTGTTTTGTGCTAATCTGTCTTACAAAAATAAAGTTTTACGTATTTCTAGTTGCCTGAATAAATCTCTCAGTTTATTATCTGTGTCAAGTGATCTCAAGATATATATAAACACCAATTTGAATTCTAAATTAACAGCAATCAGAAGTGTTCGAATTCAGAATTTCTCTTGATCATTAAAAAAATATCCTACTTTTTCCTGTATAATGCCATGATATTTTTGTAGTTTCAATACATTTGAAACTACTAATTAAACTTTGTCTCGTCTGCTCTTCAACAAAAAATAAACCACCGTAAAATTAATGACGCCTTTGGCGACAACACACTCAATAAATCCATTGTCTATCCGTTAACACCCAATTTTCGACCAATCAGCGTTCTCTGTCCTGAGGCCTCACTCCTCCAACCATTCAGAGTTAAGTTACCTCTGAGAGGACCTTTAAGCCAACGTCAAAAGGTTCACTTTATAAAAATTATGTGGTGTAGACGTATTACCGAATACATTTACGTAATTGTAAACTTGACATGCATGTTTCATTAATGTTACCGTGGCCCGTGACAATTTCGACACTTTCCTCTACGTGTGACTTGACATTTATACGTAAAATACGTTTACGAAGCCCAATTCCCAAGTCATCTAGGCTATAGTCACAATTAACATAAAAAATAAAAATGTGATATAATATTATTTTATTTGCTTGCGACTTTGTTGTGCAACCATTTGAAAAATTAAACTATTGTACCTAATAAAATATGTACTTTCCCGGCACCGAATAATCCATTCAAAACGTCAACAAATCAGTTTAGCTGTTTAAGCTTGAAGAGAGCAAACAAAACAAGGCCTTTGTTATTTAGGGTAATTAATGTAATTGGTGTCACCCGTATTAATAACTGTAAATAAAATAAATAAATGTCCTTTGGTCCTTCGAGCGTCATCTCCATCCTTTGGTCCTTCGAGCTGGGATTTATAGTTTTCGACATTAAATCGAAATAATATAAATTTTATTAATCAACGTTCGTCTAATAAAAATAAAATCTATTACTATTTCATGCCAGCTTAAAGTTTATCTAGGTTAGATTTTTACATAACTTTCTATATACTTATTTTATGAAAGTTCTCTTAATTTTTTGGACCACAACAAGTTTAAATGTTCTACAAGTTGCCAAAGTATGTCAATGTAGCGAATATAACAATTTTGATAATAATTAATAAGTGTATCATAAATAATGGCGCGATTTCTGCTCGTTGACGCAAGTAACGACCTCTGACATTACTATTTCTAACTGCGATATATTTCATAGAGTAAATATTATTTATAACCAAAATTTTGCATTGATTATATTATATTTAACTCCGTTGTTTATATATCGGATGTTTTTCCTCAATTCACACCCAATTTGTGGGTGTTTTGACGCCAAATCTTTTAGAAACCGACTAGATTTCGCTACTCGAGAAGCAGGACAGACTAAAATCAAGATACATCAATCATGTCTTTTCCTACTTTTAAAGGTTTTTATAACTCTTATTACTTACCCTTTAGATAGCCAAAGTGGCTTAAATTTTCAATGAGAGTGGGATTTCCTTAAATCTCAGTCCTAGGGCCGAACTCGAAGACATTTTATGAATGATTTTAATTTGACAGAAAAGAAGGAGTGCATTTAGTACCCACCAATGTAGCACGTTGAGACATATTATACCAAATGAAAGGGCTTGAAAAGTTGAACATTTTATTGTATGACGAAAAATCTCTAAACCATGGGAGAAAAAAGTTAATGAGGGAAGAAGGTAAGAAAAAATCATAAAAAAACACCCTGTATTATGGCATCAATTAATAGTGTTGCTGGTAAGGAATCATTTCTGGAAAGTAATCGTATATGACCAAGTTAAGGAAAGTGTTACATTTTAGTATATTGTTTCATATTTTTAAGAAATGTATGGGAAAACAATAAAACCTTAAAAATCTAACCTTTCCTGGATTTTACGGTATATTGTTACTTTGCAAAAATTGATTATAATAAGCAATACTAGCGAATGGTGCAATAATACAGGATGTTTTATTTTTTCCAAAGAAATAAAAAAACATCCTTTATTATAGCACCATGCGATAGTATTGCTAATTATAAATAATTTATCCAAAGTGATAATTAACGAAAAAATCAGGCAAAGGTTCAAGACATTCAGCATTTTATTGTTTTCTCATTCATATCATTTCTTTGAAATATGAATCAATGTGTTGTGAAATACAACACTTTCCTTGAGTTTGCCATATATAATTAGTTAATTACTTTTGATAAATTATTTCTTACTAGCAACACTACCTATTAATTCAATAATACAGGATGTTATTTTTTCATTTTCGGAAAAAATTAAACATCCTGTGTTATTGCACCATTCGCTAGTATTGCTAATTATAAAACATTTCTCCAAAGTAATTATATACGACAAAATCCAGGAAAGGTTAGATTTTTTTAAGGTTTTATTGTTTTCTCATACATTTCTTTAAAATATGAAACAATATACTAAAATATAACACTTTCCTTAAGTTTGTCATATATGATTACTTTTCAGAAATGATTCCTTACCAGCAACACTATAAATTGATGCCATAATACAGGGTGTTTTTTTTTTCTTACCTTCTACCCTCGTTAACTTTTTTCTCCCATGGATTAGAGATTTTATGTTATACAAGAAAATATACAGCTTTTCAAGCCCTTTCATTTGATATATGTCTCAACGTGCTACAGCTTGGGTACGGGTCCCATACAAAAATGCCCCTTGTTCTTTATGAAGATTCTTCCCGAATCCCCATGAAATCAAGTAATCATTTCTGTGAGTGCGGCCTTAAAAGTTATAGCACATACATAAAAAAAAAGTTTTTATTGATAATGTTTTTGGAACGGAGTTCCTTTTCGCGCGTTGCGAAAGGGGGCTAGACCGAAAAAATTGTAACGACACTTTTTTATTAGTAGTAGGGGCAGAGGGCGTTGCGCGTTGATAGTATTCCTGTGCGTCAACTATATGGCGTTTTTTTGAGAATAAACAGCGACGCGTTGTTAGTATTCCTGGGCGTCAATAGATGGCGTTTTTTTATTAGTACCTGCATGGTAGGGGCAGAGGGTGTTGATAGTATACCTGGGCGTCAACTAGATGGCGTTTTTTGAGAATAAACAGCGACGCGTTGTTAGTATTCCTGGGCGTCAATAGATGGCGTTTTTTTATTAGTACCTGCATGGTAGGGGCAGAGGGTGTTGATAGTATACCTGGGCGTCAACTAGATGGCGTTTTTTGAGAATAAACAGCGACGCGTTGTTAGTATTCCTGGGCGTCAATAGATGGCGTTTTTTATATATTTTTTGTATGTGTATTATACAGATTTTTTTAACATAAGAAATAACTCCATTCCATTCGGGTGTCCCTTGACACCTCTCAAGTTTTATTTTTTAATTATGGCTAACAGAAAAAGTTCTTACCTGATTGAGTTGTGGTGGTGTGAGTGTGACGTACTCCGCGAACTCCGCGGCGAGGGTGTCTGAGGGGGTGCGGGAGGCGGTGCGGTGGCTGCCCTCCTCGTCGCACTCCGAGTCGTAGCTCGAATCCTCACCCCGCTCCCCGGCCCAACCAAGCGATGACTCCACATATTTCTGAAAAAAAAACTGTCAATTAGAACACGCATTTGAATTGGGATTCGGTTGGCGCTAAATCGCATTATGAGTTTTTATTTTTTGTTCGTTACATATGATATCTATTTGACACGACAATTGAGACAAAATACTCTATTTTCTAAGCCATCCTGACATTGGCTAACAACTCACTGAGGCCGCCATAATAGAAGAAGAAGTACTCTATGGCTTTATAGTTCCGCCTGGTGGGAGTAAAGAAAGTGTAGGAAAATTATTATTGAAGGTGGAAACACGAGTCCACAGGGGGTCGGATCCGCCTCCTAGCTGCAAATAAATATCAAAAACCCTCTTTGCGCTTTTTCTACACAAAGCGACTGACATTGGCACCACACTGAGGCCGCCATTAATAAAGAAGAATTGCGCTTTGGTTGACTAATCCGATTGATTTATTGGATCAATTAGCTGAAGCTTATGTTGACTTTTAAGAGTACGCGGATGTGGTATTTAAACTTTAAAGAAAGATTACCTATCAAATTAAATTAAAAAATTAACGTCATTAAAATTGCATCGATAAAGTAAAATAACAAGTCAATAAATATCGACCCACAAGAGAGTTCATATGTGAACGAAATCACCAACCCAATAGAGCTAGTTTATGAGCGAGAGGAAATTGGGGCGACGGTTTCTACCCGGACCTATCCGTTTAGAGAGGCCTTTCCCAAACCTAACCCACTCAGAATTCAGACCTCGACCTCCTTCACGCGATGTCAAACTATAACGTAAAAATTATAAGCTAAGACATTTTATTTTATTTTATTACTGGGACTGTGTGTGACTTTATTCTGTGTTAAATGTTTGGGACTTTTATAAAAAAAATACTTCAATTTCAATTTTCAGTGAGCTTTTTTGAAAAGTCTACTTCCTTCTCGACCTACCGACACTCTTCTCCAGTAATTGTTTGTTGTAATACTTTCTTTTTATCTACGTTTTCCATTCCTGTTTCTCTTCTTTTCATTTTTGGAATTAGCCAATTTCTATTTTTGCTTTTTATCCATCAATAATTATCAGGAAGTTCCCCAGCAAATCAGAGCCAGGCTCCTTTGCTTTCCCTCTACACACGAAGACAACGACAAAACGAATATAATAGCCCAGAATACCACCCAAATCTCAATGAAAGTAGCTCCTCCATCGAGGGCCTAATATTTGTTCAGCAATCAATAACCGCTGTAGCGCGGGCGCCGGCGGGACAGGGTCATGAGGTCATCGAAGCGGATCTACGGATGATCATTGACCTTTACGCGCAGTACCGGTTATATCTCATTGCATATAAAAATTGACGAAATAACATTCCAACGACATTATCGCTTTAATATCTATTAATCATCATCGTGACGCTCAAGCGGACCCGGTGCCTTCGTTCATACCTAACGTGACCATTTATTTTATTTGTCAGAACGGGACACCCCCCCCCCCCCCCCCCCCCCATAATAATGAATGTTATTTTCATTTTATTAAAGTATAGACGTAAACAATTGAGTTTTTAATGAATATTTCATGTCACACATAATCACGGGGGTATGGGAGAGGGCATTGCAGAGGCATTTCGAACATAAAATTAAATTATTGTCGTTTGGTTTGTTCGCGAAAGCGGGACAATTTCGGCCTCGCGGGGGACAGCGGGACAGACTGCCTGAAAGCGGGACGTGTGGTCACGTTATTCATACCGTAATCGTGGGATTTTCAACTGTTCCGATTGGCCGATAACTTGATAGTTACTGTAGTGTTACCGGTAAAACGACGCACTTAAAACTTTTAACTAAAATTACATCCATAAGTTCTAACTAATAAGAAGAAATGAGGATTTTGAAGGTCATAATGTATTGAAAAATCGGAAGGTGTGTCCGTGCACCAAGACTTTCGGAATCAAAATATTAAATCGGATTTATATAGTTACTGAAAACCTGAACAATAATAAAATATTAATTTATAACACGATTATGTGCGAGAAATTAGTGAAGTTAATTGACTTTATGTGTCAATAATTTATTCAAATCAATTTTAGTATCGGTAACAAAAAGACGTAATTTACATGTTAGCAGGTACTGATGTGACGAGGCACCTTTTTTTATAGCCAAAAACGGAAAGCTCCAATAAGACATGAAATGAAATATCATGATTATCATCGTCGCAAGGAATCCTTAATCCTTACTTATTCCTGAAAACTAGATACCTGAAAATGTGTATAATGCAAATGGTATCTGATAATGATAAAACGCATTGAAAATGATGAAGTAACAAGAAGGTTCCCATTCATTAAAAATAATGGAGACCACAAAAGTTTCGGAACCTTCAACAAATCTTCAAATCTAAAACAATATCCGTTAGCATTCGCGCGGAATTTTAAAATAGACTTTCAAATACCAAAACGCGGATCTAACTGACAGAGGGCATGCCCGTTTCACTTTTCCAATCTTAATGCTAACCAGTTATTTTATTTGAACTAAGCTAAATTTACTTAGTCACAGTCGCTAGCAGCATCCGTGTTGGAGCGGAGGTTGGCCGAGATTTCGCGATATGAGCTATAATAATTGATCAGTCCGCTAATGTCGCTTATC
Organism: Polyommatus iphigenia; assembly: GCA_963422495.1. Taxonomy (NCBI): domain Eukaryota; kingdom Metazoa; phylum Arthropoda; class Insecta; order Lepidoptera; family Lycaenidae; genus Polyommatus; species Polyommatus iphigenia. The sequence continues at coordinate 9,261,574 of OY730187.1, forward strand.
TGATTCGGCGTGTCGACCTTTTAAATCATTTGCGAATAATTTTAACGACATGCCTGGGAACCACTGTGTGGGACATAGTTTGAATACCGAATTGAACTGTTTATGTTAAATCTTAACACCTAGTTCTGTGATTATGTAAAATTAATGAACTCATAATCCGTGGACGCAGCGCAAATTTTCTGCAGTGTACAGTTAAACTGGTCTGATAGAGCTTACCAAGTAAAAGCTGCGATGCCAAAGATAGATTCTCTGGCAAACTTTAAAAAGGTGCAATAATAAACAGCAACATAATTAAGTAACTTATAACTATCATAATTTTAGCTGGAACATTTTACGGTCATCCATAAAAATGTTCCTGCTAAACTTGCAGATATTTTTTTATTCAGGGTCCAGGGAACTCAAGTGGAAGTGTGAACATAAAATAAAGAACTGTCTAGATTTTATATAGTACCATGAGCTAAGGCAATCTTTACCCAATAAATTAATGCGTAATTAAGCTCGCAACTAACATGTATAATATCACGGAGTTTAGAGTTTAAATCAACCGAAAGATCCGGGTAAACTTTAACATAATATTTTGCTTCTGCAAATACTCGATGTTTGCATGGCTAATCAGTAAAACTTATCCAAAGATGTGTGTCACGAACTAAATATAATGTTAGATGACCTGAAAAAGTCATTTGGGGTCCTATTTCTCAAATGAGTGGAGGTAGTTATTTGGGTCTTTAGGGGTAAAAGCGTTAAAACTACAGGCCCCTTGCAAACTGCCGACATATACCTGGTTTCAGAAGTTTTTTGACGGGTATTTATATTCACGCTTTTGATTGGCCAACGTCAAAACATTAACCAATCGGCAATCAACAAGGCTGTTCGAATCAAATAGATCAAGTACTGTCACTGTCAATAATCTGCAGATACTGGGCTTTATACTTTTAAAATAAATAAAATGCCTTTAGACATAATATTGTATCATGATCATAAATAATAACGACTTTGCAACAAAGGCGAAACCAATAAATTATATTATAAGAGTTGAATAAAATTTTATAGTCAATACTCAATAGGTCTCATAAAATATTGTGATGATTGTTTTAAGTTCTTACAAGAAAAAACACGTGTTTGACAATAAAGTCTTATTGCCTATTCTTCGTTATACAAAAACCTGTATACTTAATAGTATGAATATTGTATGAATGAAACATACAAATGTTAATATCGAACTTTAATATTAACAATTGATTAATGTAGAGCAAGTTTTTAATTACCTCTTCGCCCCATATTTTTTATTGATGAAGTAATAAGGAAGAAAATTTTGATTTCCGTATTGTACGGACTGATCCAAATACAATATTATCTTATATATAAAATACTCGTGTCACAATGTTAGTCCACGAACTCCTCCGAAACGGCTTCACTGATTTTTACCAAATTTTATATGCATATTCAGTAGGTCTGAGAATCGGCTACTGGGTACTTTATATATTGATAAGTGCATTTGTTGAATAAATAATAGTAAATTATTACAATCTGAGACTGACGGCGACCATTGTTTGTGCGACGAGATAGCGATCGACGTTGCCATGGCGACATACTTATTTAGTCACTTGAATAAAATAATATGGGCGAAATACTTTATATTATGGCAAAGAAACGTTTGCCGGGACAGCTAGTATGTATTTTGCATGTGTCTACATTCTAACGTACAAGATTGCTGATGGTAGAATCTTTATCTTCTATATTTTTCTAGCGATTTCTCTTTCTATAATCAAAAAGGTTTAAGGAGACAGTGCTCAATTTCTTTAAGATGAGTTGGGCACACATAGCTGTCACTTCGTTTTGGGATAGCTTAGTTCTGCTTCTGCATCAATTCTTATGACATATAACTTTATATTATGATGTTGAAGTATGTAAAAGATGAATTTGTATATAAATAAAACGGTAAACGTATAATCTGTACACGGTAGCGCCGACTCGTTTAACTTATGTAAATCCAACCAGTCGCAAGAACCTGCTTTCTAAATGCAATACCTATATTTTTTCACAACCGGCCTCCACTAATGACATTGTGGTATTATCTTACTAATCTATTATGAGATCTTTCGATTCGCTGGTCAATTCATAAGCTTTAAATACTATTTGTTCTTTAAGACGGGCATTGATACTTCGTTTTACAAATTGTTTACTACATCAGTGTTAGATTTTATGCAGCAGCCTTAATCCACAGACATTATTTCACAGATCTTAAAAATAATTTTTAATCGTTTAATCTTAATCACTGTCTTAATTAATGGTTTTATTATAATAAAGGTGCACTTTGATGTCATCTTAGCTACCTTCTAAACTAAACAGTAAACAGTTGTTTAGCTTAGAAACTGGGTAAGATGACATAGCTAGTAAGTGCTAGTGAAGGTAAAACTACAAGTACAACAAGCAACCCGGCATTCAAATACACAATCCACAAAGTATAAACTAGACAAGATTGATAAAGACATTAGACATTGACGTGTGCAGAGTTAATTTCAATTATTTTAAGTAAATGTTTTACAGCTAACATCACTCAAACTGAATAAGAGTGCTCTAAATCACTACCTTTTAACGGCTTTAGCGCCACATTTACGGCCAAGATAAGGTTCCAACCTGACGTAGCTTTACATAACCCGTTTGAGCTCATCCGAAAACAGCACTGTGTGCTCGAGCCTACATCCAACGCGGAAGCGGTGCCGGATGCCACTTTCTAAAAAATATAGTGCGCGAAGCGGCGCGTCCACCTTTGTTGTCACTTCGAAAACTTACAAAATAAATATAAAGTACACCTAATAAATTTGTTATTTGAAGTTGCATGAAGGTGGAGACTCAATACGTGACTAACAACTGTAGCCAAAATCCCTTCATCATACAATGCATATCGTAAACGATCCACAATATGGAGGAAATAACATTTTAGATATGTCTCCTCTTTCGATACAGCAATTTACGACTGTTTATATTCTCAAATAAAACAGAAAAGTAAGTTATTAAGTGTTCCTTGGGCAAATGACCATGTATCTCGTCATTCTGTATACATACATATAATATACAGCAAACGACATTCTATTGTATAAAAAACCCAGAATCAATTGGCGTGTTAATCTGTACACTTTCAATTTACAGCAACCTTCAGGGTTTGATTTATGGATTTATCAATAAAAAAAATACAAACAATGATAAACGGAATTTTTTAATGTAATCTAAAGTCTTAAAGAAAAAATCTGCAAGGTCTACGTTGGAAATTCGTAGTTTTAATTAGGAACTGATTGTGACATCAATCAACTGCTTAAAGATTCCCATCGAAACAATGAAAAGGTAGCGATTTCCTCGTCTAACCTCCATGTTTAGAGTGAAACAAAAAACCCACCGGATTCTCCCACTTCTGCCACGCTAGAATACGTACGACTTTGTTTACGTTTTTTTCCTGGTTGTCTGAACGTAACTAATGGGAGCAGTGCATAGATCTGAGAATCGGCAAGGCCAAGTTCAACTGTTAGTGGAAAATAATAGAACATAACAGTTGGGACATAGTTGTGTCTCGTAAACTGCATACATAATTGCATTGATGGAAATCTTGTCATTGGACCAACTAGTAATAGGTATCTTTCAGATTAGATAACGAAGATCAGTTTAGACGGGATCTAAAACTTCGTAAATATGAAAAAATCCTCCAAAATTTAAAATGACAAAATTTTCCTGTATTATGTTATGTTTCGCTGACGTCACACAAGCCAAAAAGCTCATGCAAAACTAGACCAGTAAATCAATAAACCGAGATATTGCACTTTCAAACCAGAAAGAATATATGTAACTAATATTATAAAGTCACATCCGTCGACACAACGCTCATTCTTAGAAATCGCATCACGATTTATACTTTGCAAAAAAAACCTCGTCAACCCTACTACGGTCGTAATAAAGAAGGTTAAACATTGCATCAGCTGTAACGTGGGATGGTGTGAAGTTCCGCTACATTATGTTTGTTTTCTTTAACTTCGGATAATAAAATAAACATGGCAAAATTTACATGGACGACCTACTCATGCACTTGGCACCACTGTCCACCACCAGTCACCACTCGTTTACCATCATTGTCATAATTAAATGTTAATAAATAATAAGTAATAACTATAGCTCGACTCCACTTAGAAAGCTTACAAGTTACTCGGGATGCTACAATGCTGTCTGCATTGTGCATTGTACTTTTTCCATACAACATAGATCTATATCTTCATGTTTAATTTTACCGTATTCGGAAATGACAATTATAATTCTTTTCATAACAAGCACCGGATGATTTAAAAGGTGTCTTAAAGCAACACACTGACTTTGTTTTTTTTTAACCTCGAAAGATATAATTTATAAATTGTGCTTCTTGCAACTCTTTTTACACACACACGAGTTGTGGTTGGCTTGAAGAAGCAAATTAAATAAAGAATAAGATACAGGCTTTTCTACTGCCACTGCTAGTTAAGTGCAGTGTATCAGTCAAGGACGATAAATTGGTTACAAAGTAAGCATCCTACATAATAATTGATTATATTAGATTTTAGATTATAACAGCTCCCATCTTCTAAACAACAGTGTTGTTTACATACATAATGCTTACATGATATTTAGTAAAAGTAAGGTTATCTTATGCGTCATTCGCATACGATAGACAACTGACGAACATTATTATTTTGTTAGACGTATTTGCATTTGTTCTGTAAACTACTGAGTGGTAAATAGAAATGTGCTATGACCTAGTGTGAAAGATAAATATTATGTACTTAGTTACTTTGTAGATGATTTTATAGGTAAGATATAAATATTTTTAACCGACTTCCAAAAAACGAGGAGGTTATATTATGTTCGGCTGTGGATATTTTTTTTTGTAATCAGAGCTATTAGGAATTTATTAAGTAACGAATTTTTTTCAAAAATCACAAAACTAACAATAATTATATGTTAAATACACCTATGTTAGCTAAAAGTGAAACAAAGGACAAGATCCAATGTCCATACAATTTTGGGCTAATTTTAAAAGTGCCGGCCAACACAAATAAACCCATTATTTAAATAGAACATAATCTAAGTAATAATTTTTATTATAACACCAAAGTTCTAAGTCAAGTCTCCGAGTTGTTATTCAAGGTCAAACTTTTTTATAACTTATGTAATAAAACTTATTTTATTAATTAAAAGCAATAAGTAATCGATCTCAACGTCCCCATCCGAGTCATAGAACAGATTAGAAGCCAAATACCTACAAATACCTACAAATGATTTGGAATAATTCAAAGGAAGGGGGATACTCTACGTGCTTGGGGTACGCACGGCATTTGTCTAGTATTCCAAGTAAGCAATGAGTTGTGCCCTGCAAGCCCCAAGCATGTAGAGGTTCCCTCTTCCTTTGAATTTTTCCAAATCATTTGACTGACTTTTACGGTACGGTATTTGGCTTCTAATCTGTACTATGACTCGGATAGGGACGTTGGAATCGATTACTTATTGCTTTTAATTAATAAAATAAATTTTATTACATATGTTATAAAAAAGTTTGACCTTGAATAACAACTCGGAGACTTGACTTAGAACTTTGGTGTAATAATAAAAATTATTCCTTAGATTATGTTATATTTAAATAATGGGTTTATTTGCGTTGGCCGGCACTTTTTAAATTAGCCCAATTTGGACCTTATGCTTTCCTAACAGAACAAAGTTTTTCAGGAGAAAATTTTTGATCGTTTTTAATAATTATTCTAAGATTAATAGGTTACTGGCCCAGGGATTCGGACCCAAGACAGGTAGACAATTAGACATGAGACACTTTAGTGTAATTTCTATCAAGTTGTTACCCTAGTAACGGTACACAAAACGTCACTTGGCAACACATCATCAAATTAATTATGCAAATATTTTTAGGAAACACGATTTGGCCACACTTGGCGGCGATGTATTTTAAATATGGCACAAAAAATTTACAAACTTAAAATGTACGGTTTAAAAAATTCACATCCGGCTCCCACTTGGTTAACGTTTTGTGTTTTACGATGATTATATTTGACCTCAATTCGTACAACAGAATCATCATCATCATATTTGGTGATTTCCATTAGTTTCAAAGTAATATGATATGTATTTTAAATTATTCTGAATTACACATCAAGCTTAAATCTGAGCAAAAAGTGGATTTACTGCATTTTTTTTCAATCTAGATTTGACAGTGTATTATGAAAAAATTCAAATATATTACAAAGAAACGAGTTACTAGCACTACCGCTACGCATGCTATCTATTAATAAATGTGGATTGAAATAATTTAACTCGTTACTAATAACAATTACATTATCAGTAGCATTTCTAATAAAAATGTAATACTGCGGCTTAATCGGATACAAGGTTATTAGTGCGAGAAAAAAATGTCCTCATAATATTTTGTCCTCACTTCGCCAGCAGGATGTGCACTTGACCTGGTGACGTTCAACATTGAATTTACTAACAGGGTGTTTCTTCCAACGATATACATAAGGATTACTCTCAGAGAAACATACAGTAAAAAAGTTTTATTAGATAACGTCATGTCTTTCTGTTACTTATTATTGCATGCATTCAGTAGTTGATACCTGATGCTTTTAGACGTCTGTCTGCACGAGCCTGGTGGGCCCACAATTTTTTCTTGCGTGTCCTGTAAATCATCGAACAGCAGTAACCAACCACATCCATTTGAGGACTTTTTTGGGACGATTTGAAGAAGAAAAAGGTCTTCGTTTGTCCCAACTTCGCCAAAGGGATGTGAACTTGACCCGCTGACGTTCGTAACAAAGGTCAGCCACAATCGTACTAGATACTACAACTACTGGACTGGAGAAATTTTATCGTGCGTCTGCCGGGTGATAAGAGCGTCCAATAGTGGTGGAGTATAGTCGCGACGTCGGCTCGTGCGATGTTTCGTCAGCACACAACAGGATGCGAGCTCAAAGGTGACCAAACAAAGCACAAACGCCTTTTTGTTTTAGTCGTACTACAACACTGTTGGCTATTTGGCTATTTAAGGACAACATGAATATTTTCGAAATACAGGGATTAATTGAAATTCGAATAATTAAAAAAAAAACATTGTTTAATGTTTTATGTCGCTGCAAATAGAATTCTTGGAAATATAATGATTGAAATAGTGAATTAATATTTATTTAGATCATCCGAATCGTTGTTTAAATTTAGGAATAATTTAATTACCGATACCGATCTTATCTTAAGTTGCTAGACATTATAATACACGATTCTATTACAATAAATTCAGTAATGAATATTTATAGACAATTTGTATCTTTATTTATTTTAAAGTCTTGTTTTTAGATTTGTACTATTTTTGTACAAATCTGTGAACCAAGGCCCGTATTTTTGGTCAGTACTTAAGATGTGACCCGGTATCAAGACGCGGTTCGGCTCTGTGATTGGTCCAAATTTTGACAGCCAACCAATCACAGACCCTGAACCGTGTCTTGAGACCGAGATGCATCTTAAGTACTGACCAAAAATACGGGCCTAAGATAGCTTTAATTTTAAAGTGACTGGTAAGCGTTGGACTTCTTTCCCAACTTATAAAAAATTTAATCCTAATAATTTCTAATTGCCTTTTGGAATTTAACGTGAATCCGACTCAAGCATTTAAAATTGTTCCAGTTATTTAAAAATACAATTATTTCAATTAGTCGTTATATCTTTATTATGGTTTTTTTTATTTAACCCGTCGATCATGGGAAAAAGAGCGTATGGGGCTTGATGAATTAAAAAACCTTTACCTCCGATCTTACAATATCCACCAAAATGAGACCTCATGGTCATCCAACATCGACATACATAACGAATGGGCTAACCGCAGACAACTTATTTCACTACGAGATCAATAAGATATTTCGAATAACTTACTAATCTCGACATTAACATAGTTTTATCGATTTTCCTGATGGCAACCTAATTTAATAATACAAGTATAATTTACACAGAGCCAGTACTGGCTGCCAATAAGACTGGCAGCCAGTATTGGCTTGACATATTATGCCGCGTGTGAACAGTTTGGCCTGGCTTGAAAAACTGTTCACACGCGGCATATACCAAGCCAATACTGGCTGCCAGTCTTATTGGCAGCCAGTACTGGCTCTGTGTAAATTGTACTTCAAAGCTAATAGCTTCTTGATGACGTCAAATTATTATTAACTGTTGCATGTTCTAAAAACCGTCGAACAATTTTGAAGATAAAAATATGTCGTGAATTCATTGTTCGTTTGCGAGAAGTTAGTCTCACAAGAAAAAAATATCTGTTTAAAACTATAATATTACAAGCGGTAGGATCCGGCTTATTTGCGTCTATTGGAACAATATTTAATTACATTCAAGACCTCCTAGCAAGTCCAAATATTAGATAAATACGGATAAGAAACCGCCCTACCTCTACCTCTAGGATTAGTCATTTCACCTGTTTCTTATTCTGAACTGCGTTTTCTTTCTTATAACCTCTTGCTGTCTCATATTATCAGGTCATATTCTGTCTCTATCCCGTTGTAGATTCAAATCCGCGATCGGATGTATAACGGTTGAATACAAATAGGCGAGTGAAAGTCTGATAGTCAGTCTGCGACAGTGCAACAGAGCAGTTGCATTCTTATTACTTTCACAGTAAACAATTATGCTGCGATTAAAATATTACCACATTTTTCCGACGACTACCTGCTGCTACTGCTTGATATTGATTAAATAATTTCCGACGACTAGTCGTCACTTATTCGCATAATAAACCGCCTTCATATCATCCACGTAGTAAATTTTTGCATCCAATGTCCTGAGCATTCTGCAAAGTAGAAATAATGTGATTTATGCATGTGATTTAGGAGGCTCTTAAGTCTAATATATGATACCAATGGTTAATAATCATACCATAGTAATCTATGGTATCAAATGAAATGAGATTATAGATATCACACCAATATATTTTAGACTTATGGGCCTCCTAAATCACCTGCTGTCACTATCTGTATTTTGCAGAATGCTAACAGCATAATATATTATGGCGACTTGCTGGAGCTTGTGTATGACTTTTATTTCGTTCAAGAATTAAACTGTAGATATAGCATTATTGACCTCTACATTTTGTTAGTGTCTGTTATTAAAACTAAAGAAATATATAGGTATGTACCTACAATAACAATTTTTCTGTCATGAAGTCCGGCTCGGCAGTCGGCACATAATTCGTTGTCCGAAATCATTTTGCCTATTTGGTTTCCTGGTCATGTGCCCGGCAAAGAATCATGGCCAAATTTGTATAGGAGCTGGACTCGACTTTTATTTTTGATGTCCCAAAATAAACTATAGTTAGATTTGGTTGTTCTTATGCTCTAAACAAAATTCCGTTTGAGAATTATGTCTAAATAGCCACGATTTTTTATAATAATTATTAACGTTTACAATTATTTTGCGGTTAGACTTAAGAACTACCTTTTTCCCGACTGCGGTGTAGCCTACAAGTGTATATTCGGAGATCTCGTTTCTAATTATTTCAATTTTTCCTAGAGTATTACCCAAAAAATAGAACGAATGCGAATGATCGCCGGCTGTCAGAACATATCTTTTTTGTGGCTATTTATAGACACATTTCTAATGTTTTTCGATGCCTTAAAATATTAGGGAATTTTTGCTACCAATGGCATATCGGGACGCCACCGCCCACCTGGTACGATTTGGCCATTGTTCTTTGCCGCACACGTGCAATTTTTGATAAAGCCAGCACGCGCCGTAGACGTCATATATTTTTTATTTGACTCGTGTGGATTTTTCAATTATTTCGTTTGAAGAATATTTTTTATGATTTGCTCTATTGTCTACTCGACTTGATAACAAATACAATCGAATAGACAAAAGAGCAAATCATAATATCATATCAATGATGTTATCTTAAACTGATAAGACGCTTAATAATTACTGTTATTGTACGTATAATATTCCAATATATTATAATTAATTACCTACAAAGATTTGAAAACCTTTGACCGGTTTCGAAATTAGAACATTGCAGATTTACATATATATACATACATGCTTGATGTTAATTAAATATTTTGCCTAATCCATAGGGCATGGGCCATACATACAATTCAAATTATTATTACACGTTTTATAACGTGATTTATATTGCATTTTTTTTTATTCAAAGATACAAAGAAATTCTAGAATCTTAGATTCGAAATAGGCAAATGTAGACGCAATTAGCAGCCACTAACAAAAATGTCCTTCAAAAGTAAACTTTATGGTCATAACAACCAAATCTGTCAGTTTCATGTTTTTAATTTTTCAATTAGCAACCTTGGTTTCAGTGGTTTCGTTATAAGTCATTACTAATTGTTTATTATAGTTCAATCTATCTATACTAATATTATAATTGGGAAGAGTTTGTTTGTTTGTTTGAACGCGCTAATCTCAGGAACTACTGGTCCGATTTGAAAAATTATTTCAGTGTTAGATAGCCTATTTATCGAGGAAGGCTATAGGCTATATTTTATCACGCTAAGACTAATAGGAGCGAAGAAATAGAGGAAAGTGTGGAAAAAAGGGATTATTTGAACGCGCTAATCTCAGGAACTACTGGTCCGATTTGAAAAATTATTTTCAGTGTTAGATAGCCTATTTATCGAGAAAGGCTATAGGCTATATTTTATCACGCTAAGACTATTAGGAGCGAAGAAATAGAGGAAAGTGTGGAAAAAAGGGCTTATTTGAACGCGCTAATCTCAGGAACTACTGGTCCGATTTGAATAATTCTTTCAGTGTTAGATAGCCTATTTATCGAGAAAGGCTATAGGCTATATTTTATCACGCTAAAACTAATAGGAGCTAAGAAATAGAGGAAAGTGTAGAAAAAACGGGGGAAATTATTTGAAAGGGCTTATTTGAACGTACTGGAGCAATTTTTATGTTATTTGGCACACATGAAGAATAGACCACGTGAAAGGACATAGGTTTCTTTTTTTGGCGGAAAAATGTAAGGTTTGCGTGACATTCCCAAATTACGCGGGCGAAGCCGCGCGGAATTTCTAGTATTCCTTACTAATATTATAAAGCTGAAGAGTTTGTTTGTTTGAACGCGCTAATCTCAGGAACTACTGGTCCGATTTGAAAAATTTTTTCAGTGTTAGATAGCTCATTTATCGAGGAAGGCTATAGGCTAGGTATATATTATCACGATGAGACTAATAGAAGCAAAGAAACAGAGGAAAATGTGGAAAAAAGCGGGGAAAGTTATTTGAAATGGCTTACTATCTACGAACCACTGGAGCAATTTTTATGTTATTTGGCACTGATATAAAGAGGACCACGTGAAGGGAAATAGACTTTTTTGTGGAAAAACCCTCCTCTCTATATCAGTGCCAAATAACATATTCTAATTCAATATAAAGAGATTTAAATCTAGATACTCCAAAATGGCACCTACTATTTACACCGCCGTGTTATTTTATTGTGGTACTGTAAATATAGATAATAATAGTACGGCATCCGAAAAATTATATTTCATTACCTTTGGAACATTATGTCGATTTATTAATCTACAGTATTCTGTCACTTCACTGAATCGACAACGTAAACATCACTAAAATCTTACCTAACTTAATTATATTGGGCACTCAAGGTTCAATTTATTTTCATACCAGCATTACTATATTAGATAAGCTACTTCCGGGACGAGCCGCGAGACATAGCGGCGGTGAAACTCACATCCGTGTTTAAGGGATAACGCGCTCACCTGGTTGTCAATCGCGAACATAATAAATGCGTGCTAGTGTGCGCGGGACGGACATGACGCGCGCGTGCGGCGTAGTACGTGAGGAGACTAGTCGCGGCGGCGTGCGCGTACGCACACGCACGGGCCCGAGTGAAGGGGAGCGGGGCAGCCGAGATCCGGGTTGCGCACCCACTGCAGCCGCCGGCCCCCAACGACCACGGTTTAAGCTTGGAACACACTTTTCTTTGGACCAAATGCTCAGCCCTAACTTAGGTTTACCATAGTCAGCCCTAGCTTATCTATACTAATATTATAAAGCGGAAGAGTTTGTTAGTTTGTTTGTTTGAACGCGCTAATCTCAGGAACTACTGGTCCGATTTGAAAAATTCTTTCAGTGTTAGATAGCCCATTTATCGAGCAAGGCTTTAGGCTATATTTTATCACGCTAAAACTAATAGGAGCTAAGAAATAGAGAAAAATGTGGAAAAACGGGGAAAATTATATGAAATGCTTATTTAGTAATAGTTTGAACGCGCGAATCTCAGGAACTACTGGTCTGATTTGAAAAATTCTTTCAGTGTTAGATAGCCCATTTATTGCGGAAGGCTATAGGCTATATTTTATCACGCTAAAACTTATAAGAGCGAAGAAATAGAGGAAAATGTGGAAAAAACGGGAGAAATTATGTGATAAGGCTTATTTGAACGCGCAAATCTCAAGAACTACTGGTCCGATTTGAAAAAATTTTTGAGTGTCAGATAGCCCATTTATCGAGAAAGGCTATAAGCTATATTTTATTACGCTAATACTAATAGGAGCGAAGAAATAGAGAAACGTGTGGAAAAACGGGGGAAATTATTTGAAAGGGCTTATTTGAACGCGCTAATCTCAGGAAATACTGGTCCAATTTGAAAAATTCTTTCATTGTTAGATAGCCCATTTATCGAGAAAGGCTACAGGCTATATTTTATGACACTAAGATTAATAGGAGCGAAGAAATAGAGGAAAATGTGGAAAAAACGGGGGAAATTATTTGAAAGGGCTTATTTGAACGCACTAATCTCAGGAACTACTGGTCCGATTTGAAAAATTCTTTCAGTGTTAGATAGCCCATTTATCAAGGAAGGCTATAGGCTATATTTAATACGCTAAGACTAATAGGAGCGAAGAAATAGAGGAAAATGAGGAAAAAACGGGGGAAATTATATGAAATTGCTTATTATCTTAAGAACTACCGGAGCAATATTTAAGTAAGTTATTTGGCAAACATGAAGAATAGACCACGTCAAGGGACATATTTTTTGCGGAAAAATGTACGGTTGCGTGAAATTCCTAAATTACGCGGGCGAAGCCGCGCGGATATATCTAAATAATAATATAATAAAATCGTAGGAAGGTCAATTCTGTACATTGAATATTTTTATACAATAATATTTGGGACGTGATCTACTATGCTAAAGCGGACGAAGTCGCGGGCAACAGCTATACTTAATATTATAATTCTGCAGAGTTTGTTTGAACACGCTAATCTCAGGAACTACTGGTCCGATTTGAAAAATTATTTAAATGTTAGATAGCCCATTTATCGAGGAAGGCTATAGGCTATATTTTATCACGCTAAGACTAATAGGAGCAGCGTTGCCAGATTTTTTTTCTGCCACGTCGGGACTTAGGCAGTTTTTGAGTGAAAAAAGCGGGATTCTTCTGTCAAAAGCGGGACATAGTAAAAAAAATCGGCCAAGTGCGAGACGGAATCGCACACAAAGGGTTCCGTACCGGTGTATAGAGCGAAAGGAGGGGGCTCCCATACAAAAAAACACAATTTTTTGCCTGCTTTCCCTTAAATATTTACTTAATTAAAATTTTATTATTAATTATTGAAGCCCAAATATAATTCAACATTTTGTGAAAATTTCAAGTGCCTGCTGATACCATTATTGATTAGTGATAACTATTATTAATAAAATCGTAGGAAGGTCAATTCTGTACATTGAATATTTTTGTACAATAATACTTGGGACGTGATCTACTATGCTAAAGCGGACGAAGTCGCGGGCAACAGCTAGTAAGTTATAACAGAAGTATGATTTGTCGGTTGTGATCCTCTTACAGATCTTATCACAACAAGAACCGAGAGGACCGTAACCAACTGAAAAGTTTACGACCCCAAAGGCGATAGACAACACTATTTTAAATACTAGGGAGATAGACTGATGAAAAACAGCAGTTGTATTTAGCTTACTTCTTCATGACCTAAAGGTTTGGTTTGCATTTTTTTTTCAAATATTTTAAGTTTAAAAGAAACAATAATTAATACTTATGAAAAAATAGTAACAATTAAACATGGTTCCATATTTTTTTAATGGGAAATTCTAAATCATTGTCACCCTTACTTATTTTATGCTTCTCAATTCTAACAATAGGTTACTTGACCTATATTTAATTTCATTGAAAAATTGCATATTTCTAGTAGAACTTGGCCTAGGAAACCGTATTTCGCTCTTATTATCAAATAAAAGCTTATGATTGATAAATAAAGTCGATTTGAAAATATGATTTTATGAAAATAGGAATTGTACTGACGAAAACGCTTTTGCGGTACTTCCGATTTGGATGTGACGTCATCCCATTTGTAATTTAATATCTTTTATTTATCGCGCTCGTTGTATGTAAGTTTATATTTAGTACATAAATAATATGAATAAGCCTAGAAAGATTTATAAAATATATTTTCTTGAATAATTCAAATAAAACATCAGTTTTATATAATTATCTCCATTTATTGTAGCTGGGAAATGAAATGGCCAAAACTTTTCTACAAAAGTGTTCAACATTACAAATGATTTCTAAATTCTTTTCTAATTTTTTGGCACTGTTAGACTCGTACGCTTAGCACATAAAACTTTTTTCAATAAAGAAAGTATAAAATACAAAAAACATGACGTCACACTATGGCGGTACAATGGCGGACAGTGTTTTCGGCGCCATATAAAAGGCATATTTTTCAATCAACATTTTTATGGGTTTCTACTGTTTAAAATATTAAAATATTAGTTTTTTTTGGTGAAAATGAATGATTAAGAAGCGATTAGAATGAAGAAAAAATATAGGTCAAGTAGCCTATTGACTGAACTATTTTTCAGATGTTCTAAAAATAAACTTGAATATATAATAACATAATTTTTGTATTATAACACTTTTGACTTATTTTCATTGAGCTTTACACAATTTAGTATTAAAATAAACATTTTTTAAATCTTTCTTTTCATGTTTTAAAGTGTTTTTTTTTTGTATTGGAAACTTTAGATTTCAAATTATTTTCTAGGAGATAAGTTATCTATCAAATTATTTGAATAACCTATGTAACCTTGATTTGATATTATGTGTCTGTCTAGTCTTCCTTATATGAAACACAATGTGATTATGTAACTATTGATTAACAGGTTATAAGTTATATGTTCATTATAATTTTAAATATTAAATACAGCTGTGACGCAAACAAAATTATCCTAACTAAGCATTATCTCAATTAAGACATAACATTAATTTTTAGACTTAACATCAATTACTCTGGTTTTATGCTTGTCCATGGACGAGAAAAATGGCTTTTATCAGATGATCTACCTGGTCTCCTATTTTATAGAAAGATTTTTTTAGGTTCTTGTACTCAGTCTTAATAAAGACAGTAGTCTTGCAATTATCTGTGAAACTCTGCATTAAATTAAGTTTAATCATTACTAATCTTTGAGTGCAACTGCAGCAGTCCGAGACATTTAATGATTACTTAACTTTTTTAAGTTATACAGAAAATTATAGTTTATGTCAAAATCTCTATGTATCCTTTGATCGTGGATTCGTGGAAATCTATTGTTTATGTGCATTTTAGAAAATATGAAATGTCCCATGATTTAAACAATAGTTATTAAGTAAAGATTAATCACCAACTATAATTTTACTTGGACGACCTCCATGGCTCAATGGTTAAGAATGTGTGACAGCTCAAGCCGGGGGTCGCAGGTCCGAATCCCACCGACGGAACAAAAAGTTTTCAATGTTCCTGGGTCATGGATGTGTATTAAATATGTGTATCATAAATAATAAAAATCTTAAATATATGTATGGGTGGTTTCACAAAAATATGTAAACTTCGTTTCCGCAGCATGTTTCAGTTAAAATCAATACTAATTATTTACTACCACAATTGCTAAATAATAGTTTACAATGTGTTTAATTTATCCCCCAAATTATGTTAAAATTAACATTATACTATATATTTAAAATCTGTTTTATATGTCCCAAATGTCAGGCCCTAGGCGTGTCCGTTCTCCGAAATTTTGTGTTTAAGAATCCATATTTAAAAAAGTACTATGTTTATACTTATTTTTATTAATATTTTTTAAAATGTTTAAGTACTCGCAGCTAATTATGTGAGTATTTTGTAGTTAAAATAAACAATAATTATTTTTTCTCCTGTGTCCTCCTGTGTCCTCAACTTTTTTCGCCAGGCCCTAGCCACTTACGAATTTAAAAATTTCGCGACATCATTAGAATGTGCATTGAATATTGTTGGGGAATTTCAGAGTATTACATGACGTTATTCTCTGACAACACTCGCTCTGCGGCGGTCATTTTCAAATCAGTGCAAAAATGAAAGTTTGTGGGCCACCACGTGGTAATTCCAGTCACTTGTTCAATCCCTAGATAAGTAATTTTGTTGTTTATTGATATTAAATTCTTATGAATTAATCAATGTTTATAAGTAATACGTCGGCATTGTTCGCAATATCATATTAGACTTTATAATGTTATTTGCAACAGAATTTTAAGTTCAATTTTATTCCAAAATATCAGTCCCTAGACCATCAGGCCCTAGCTTCTAAAGGCGCTCGGACTGACGTTTAGTATGAAAACATCAATACTATAACGAAATACATATATTGTTTAAGCCTTCTCAACTGAAAAAATATAATAGACTTAAGAAAAACAATTATTGAAAATACTATATCAAAAGCTGAAACTCATCAAGAGCAGTCAAACAAACAGCTTTGGTCTGTGCCAAATGTTGAAAAATATATACTTTGGTGATACAGTTCCACTCTTTATATATCCTATAAGAAGTTTCGACCAAGTAGTCCTAAAATAATATAAAATTGGCTAAGTGCGAGTCAGACTCGCACATGAAGGCTTTAAAGTTGTCAGTCCCTAGATGCGTAAATCAGCAAAACTCTAAAAATTTCCTAAAATAAGCCATAAAGTGACTGGCCCTTTTAGATAAGACACAATTAATTGATCACCTACCATGTACACTAACAGGGAATTTAATAACAAATTAAAAATGATGAAGACAAAATACCTTCAAAAGTTGCCCTATTTTTGTGAAAGCACCCGTATATAGTATAAAAGTATTAAATATATTTATCTGGTACCTGTAACACAAGTCCTTTAGGTACTTAGCACGGGACCAGACTGAAGTGGTGTGAAGCGTCCATAGATATTATTATTATTATTACTTTCTTATAACCAGTATGAAAAACAGTGGGATAACTAAAAATTTTTAACAGTTTATAAAACTGAGAGTGTTCAAAAGAAAATTAGCCTATCAACGCCCAAACGGCCCAAGTGGGCCGCAATTACAATAGATTTCCAAGAATCCGTTATCAAAGGACTAAAGAGCTAAACTTCATCACAGGTATAAAATTACAGGATCAGTCATCTCAACTTCTAAATAATGATACCGTCCTTAAAAACATATTTACATTACTTTAACTAGAAAAATAAGTAAGAACCTGTTTGTATGTTGATGAATATAATGTAATATAAGTGTATTTTGGCTTACCTGAATTCTCTCAACGGTATCCCGTGGATTGGAAGCATCAGCAGTGTTCAAATTGAACGTAACATTGAAGTACACATTACCATCTTTGAATCGTATTGTCTTATTTTCCGAGAGGGTGACATAGTAAAACGTCTCAACCAAGTTAAGATATTTCGCATAAAACTCATTCAAACAGGAGCGTGGAATAGATATCAACAAATCCGTATCGTTTGACATTATTTAGTAAATTCCTTACACGGAAACAGCGCACTGTTTTGGCACTTAAATTGCATAATTTGTTTCAAAACATCGTAAAGATAAATTAACAATCTCAATTTTCACACAGTACTTAATCGGTTTGTGTTGGTGACGTCCACTAATTACTTCTCAATGAAAACAAATTTTTAATTTAGAATTCTCTCTTTTATCACGACATCACATCAGCCATCAAACTCGATGAATGTCATTGTCATTTGTCACTTCGACAGATCACAGAAATCAGAATCACAGAACAACAAATGACATCAATGTCATTGAGAAATGTTGTCTATGGTTTAAAAACTTTTTAGCTTACGATATCGAGTTGGGTTTTTCTTTATTACAAAAAAATAGACCGATATAAAAAATTGCTTCATTAACAAACTATGCTATTTATCCCCGTGAATTCCCTATCGCATCCAACATGTGGCATATCAATAAGTATATTATGTGTGTCAATGTGTGAAATAAAACAAACACATTTGTATTATATAATAATTTATAATAATTTATCAGTGTAAAATTATTGTACAATACTATACTTTTACCACATATTATACAAATAAAAAAATTGGTACTTAAATTTGTGAATCGTAATTCTAATTTCGAAAAAACAACACTGCTATTTGTTCAACACTGCGAGCTCTTGTCTATTTGGATAGATGATTCCTTCACAGAGGAATCATTTTGCTCACTTTTAATACTAGTTCGACTATTTCGCTGTCGTAACATTTTGGCTTCATCTGCACATTTCACCGTAATGCAAGTTCTGAAAGCACAATTAATTAGATCTTATAAATTTAAATATTAGTAGATCTTTTACAAAATATATAGTAATAATAAATAAATTATTATTGGGAAAAGGTGGTAATGTGGCCCCTGCATAAATATTGGCCCCCTTCAATATTTTAATGTTTTAACAACGCTATTTAATACAATTTTGGTGCAACGGGATGCTCGCGGCATGCTGCTAATTTAGTGCCGTACAAATCCAACAGAGGCTGTCTCGTTCGATTGTCATTTGATCGAGTTTAAACTTGCGACCGGCGAAACTTTTAAGTGTGTGTGATTTTGTTTCGATAGTTGTTAAAAAATAGAAAGATTTGGCTTTTGGGTTCGAACAACGGATACATCAAACTCTTCTCCTACAGAATTTAAAAGGTAAATATAAAATTAGACATTTAATAAATATTTTTGGAACGTTTGTTTAAATGTTAGCAATACTTGTAATTTGGCCCCCTCACATTGGTCGTAATGTGGCCCCGGGGGCCACATTACATGTAAAAGAGTTTCATGACGTGGAAGACATAACCACTATGGAGAAGGCTTTGGTAGGAATGCCGTTTGACGCCAGAGAGACACTACAATATCCAGCAGTAGCTCTGAAAGTGACGAAGACGCCGTAAATACCGATTATGATGACTCGTATACAAATATGGTTCCTGAAAACGCGGACGTGCCATGTATGTTCTGCGACACAATTTGTTCCAATGACAGAGCTGGAAAGCCATGGGTACAGTGTCAGAGTTGTGACTTATGGGCTTATGTAACCTGTATAGGTTCTGAAGGTGGCTATTACATTTGTGATTTTTGCCGTTAAGTTTCACTTCTGCAATACATTTAATGTTATCCCCAGGGGGCCACATTACCATCACTTGATCTCAAGATACCAAATGTGATTAGTCAAGAATAAATAATTTTTTAGATAATCCTGTACGAGTTTTATTTATTCCCTAATAAGACATGTTTAAATAAATGAATGAGAAGTCCCATAATGTATTTTTTAGGTTTCTGACTCCTGTATTTTTTTAATAAAGCTTGATAAACAAAGTGGGGGGCCACATTACCACCTTCTCCTATATTTATTTTATAGAAAGAATGTACTAGAATTCGAACCAACGCCGGAGTTAAAGACCTCACGGCTTCGTATCGACACGGATCTTCAAGTCACAAAGTGGCAAGAAACTGCCACAGAGTGGCAAGAAAAAGACCACGACAAGTGGCGCAAACTGGTGTCGGTGGAGGACAAAATCCACTTTGCATCGCTAAGCCACCGTAGTAAGTAAGTACGTAATATTTATTTTATAATTAA
This sequence comes from Polyommatus iphigenia, assembly GCA_963422495.1. NCBI lineage: Eukaryota > Metazoa > Arthropoda > Insecta > Lepidoptera > Lycaenidae > Polyommatus > Polyommatus iphigenia. The sequence goes on from OY730187.1 coordinate 9,281,521, forward strand.
CTAGATGATGCCCGCAACTCCGTTGCGCCAAAATTCGTTTATCGCGCGGGAACCGTACATTTTCCGGAACAAAAAGTATCATATGTCCTTTCCCGGGACTCAAAGTATCTCCATGCCAAATTTCAGCAAAATCGGTCCAGCGGTTTAAGCGTGAAGAGGTAACAGACAGACAGACAGACAGACAGACACACTTTCACATTTATAATATTAGTATGGATTTGAATATTAAATAATCATAAAGATAAAATAAAATATTTTTATTAGTTTCTAATAAAATGTTTACACAAGGATTAATTAATAAGCGAACCTTGTCAGAGACAATTATTTATTATGGTCCAAATGAAATTAAATTAAAAGAACTATTAGTTTAAATAGGTACCTTACGAAACTTTCTTTGATATCACATTTCTTTGCGACTGTAGCAACGATATCGTCGACTGTAATCGGGTTTAGTTGTTTTTTTGCAGGTTTGTTCGAAAATGCCGGAGATCGTTTTCCACTTAGGCTATGAGTCGATAACACTCTGGAAAATAGAAGAAGAAAATTTTAATATCGTATAAGAAAAATAAATTAGCCATATCACATATCATCACATTTCCCGTAAAATTTTGTTGCGCTAAATTTATTATTAGGCTAATGGCTGGTACCATAGTAGTTACTTCGCCAAGCCTCTCATCATCATCATCATATCAGCCTATATTCGTCCACTGCTGGACATAGGCCTCTCTCAATGAACGCCAAGTCTCTACATTATAAGATTTATCTGTGACACTTACTCTCGAGAAAACAGTATCTGCAACAATTTCCTTGTAACATTCGTGTACGAGTTCCAGTTTAAACTTTCGTATAATGTTTTAGGTATAAGCGTGTTGCCACTTCCAATTGGAACCTTAAAAACAAATGAATTAGTAAACACAATTATTTACTTACTTCTATTAATAAGTAGGTATAATAATATATTAGTAAGTAAGTAATATCTTACCATGTCTCCTTTAGATTGAGGTGCTATCGATTCTAGATTCGATTCGTGGCTGTCCGTAAAATTATATATGTTGTTATTTTCAGGTTGCTGTAAAAAAGACAGTAGTAAGTTCGCATTTTCTAGATTTGTGCTATTATTACCTACAATAAATAAAAGCAAATCAACTATCATTCTCAAATGCCTTACCATTATTTCTTCGTTCTCTTTATTTTCCGTGGAAGCTGGCACATTCTTAATTTTTTTATCGTTTATATTCGTATCGTTGTCTTCCATTACCTAAACAAATATTGGTAATACGTAAGTACATTTAAAGTAAAAAAAAAACATATTTTATAAAACTAATTTTTGCAAAATCTTACCATTTCATTATGGTGTTTTGGAGGAACCTTTCTGTTGACGTACTGACGCATGGAGGTGCAAGTATAAGGTGATTTTAATGTCTTCTACAAAAAGAAGAAAAAATTATAATATGTACGTCAAATATTTCCTAATTCCTATTTATAATGAGGAAATACTTACCATTTTCTCTTTCTTTGTATCTGTATGCAACTCATTCCAAACTCTGATTTTTTTCTTTATCGGCCCAGCGTTGGCAGACACGTCATCATCGTCTGAAACCTAAAATAAATAATTGGATAAATGAAGAATGCAAAAAAAAAAACTCATAAAAATATTTTATCCATTTGGTGTGATTAGTCATGTTTAAACGGTCTTTGTTCTTACCCGTTTACTTTTCTTCATTATTTCAGATTCATTTGTTATAAGGTTTTCATTTGTTTCGTTCAAATTGCCTTCTTTCATAGAAAATACTATAGTCGTCAGTTCTTCGTATCCAGTTTTTAATGAACTTCGTAGATCATTTATAAATTCAGGTGAATATCGTTGTTCAGTTTGCGTGTCTTTATCGATAGTTGATTTAACTTTTCTTTTCTTTAAATTCGAATCATAGTTTCCATTTGTGATATTAACTTTTCCTTTTGCTCTGACTCTGTCACAGTCACTCTAAAAAAACAAATCATTGATTATATATTTTATATTTATGATGTTACTAACTTAACGATCTACCCTCTTACAAATAAAAATATTTGACAGATCACAGCTGTTACGAATAGTTTTGTCCTTGTCTGTCATGCTATCGTATCAGACAAGCATTAAACATTGTACCTACACTTTTATAGGCGCGAAAATATCGTTCCTATCGAATTTAAAATTTGATAGGTGCAGAAGTAGGTGCTGAATAATTCTGCACCTATCAAATTTTAAATCACGTTACAATTATTGTAACGTGATTTTGGTCATCACCTAAAAATTTATGCAATTAGCGTGTGATTAATTTTTAGGTAGTAGGTACTTACCATTAATTCAGTTTTCATTTGGTTGATAGTGTTGTTAAACATTTCAACTGTTGTCTTCATCTGTTCCGTCATTCTCATAAGCATACTTTTCATTCCCTTGAGGAACTGCTTATCGTCTATAACAATGAAAAACAATTAGATTTTACCAATACTAAATAAAGTATGTAGCTTATACAATTAAAAGAGTTTTAAGGTACTAGCATTAAATCATTATTGAAATGTAAGCGATATTTAATAAGTAAGAATTGGAAGACTTTTTATTTAAATAAGAAATAAAAATTAATTTAAATAACTAATGAATATCCATACCTGAAATATACAGCACCTTTCCCGGTCTTGTATTGTTGCTGTACTTTTCGCGCAAAATCGACAGTTTTCCAACACACACATCTTGCTTGTTTCCCTCCAAACACTTAACATTCACAACATCAAAACTTGCACTCAAAATATCTTTTTGTATCCACTCCACTAGTAACCAAGATTTCTCCATGGCACGTATTCACCGAAAGGCGTTCCAAACTAAAATAACTAGAAGACTGAAGAAGTTGCAACGATCACTTGCAGGTAATATTTTTTGCAACCATACCATTGTAGGGATAGTTACCTACTGGGGTTTGTAGTTCCGCTTTGTAAGATGTTACCCTCCTGCATTGTCTGTGATTACAAAATGCAAGTAAATCACCAACATTTTATTGCACCTCTTATTGTTTCTACTCACAAAAAGTTGCATTGTTTTCATTCACAATTCTCGAAATTGCACTTCTGACGATGTTATTTTAATTTTGCTGTTTCTTGAAATGTACCTATAATTACTGTACTAAAAACCATTTAACCTTAAAAAATTGGTTCTCGTATAACCTCAGTGTTCTCGAGTTTTAGTGAGACTAACAAAATTTAAAATTTTATTTTATTCATAATATAGACTAGCTAATAAAGCGGGGAACATCAATATTAATGTATTTATCCAATTGTTAGCTCTGCAAAAATTCTACAAACTAATATTTGCCTTTGCTAAAACAATTTTTGGAAGCGTTACCATCAGATTTTGTTCATAGGCATAAGTTTTAAACTTATTCTTATCATACTTTCGTAAACCAGGTTTAGCAGTTGCTCACCCGTAATATCTATCAGTCGAGATGCCCCTAATTAGTATCCACATTTTTAAAACAACAACATACTTAAATATCAAAAGGGGCATATAAATTCTCTTTGCTTAGTTTATTACGCAATTTTGTTTAATTTTTATACCTCTTTGATTTTTTTCAATTTCTCGTCTCTATCGGCTATGTAAAGAAAGAATATGTGGGAGTACACACAATATGTCTCCTATTTCATTCAATAGAAACTAACAAACATTAAACCAAGCAGATGCTCAAGTCATAACGGTATTCACCCTTTGTGTCTTATAAGATTCACCAATCCCCAAATTCATAAGGGAACCAGTGTGATAAAGCTAGGGTGATTATTTCAATCGTCGTCGTCTATTAATTTTATTCTATTTTGAGACCCCTGCACACGCTGTCTCGAAATAAAATCATCCAAGTTTTATTTAAACAGAGTCGCATTTGATATTACCAAAATTTAATTTTATAGTTAAGTATAAGTGTTAAATTGATTTAATTTTTAACTATGTGCTTAAATAATAATTTAAAAATCACGAATTGATTCAAATTTTATTGCATCATCATAATTACAATAATTATAATTAAAATCACTGGTATAAAAACTTTTACTTATGTTTTAAAATATTACAGTATTATTATTACACTTACGCCCTGAAGCCTTCTATAAACCTATTGTGTTGTATAACCACTTTATAAAAATACGTAAAAAACTACGTTACAGATTTACTATTTAACTTCACACAATATTCAATCAACAAAGTTAGTGATCTCTATCGCATTTGTTTTTTTTTTACATTTTCTATGAAATCGATCTTGCGGAATGGAGATCATAAACGGTTTTGATAGAATTTGATGCTAGGAATGTATAGGTAATCTACCTAATTTTTGACACAATGTTTCCGTCCTAGCAATCAGCACCACGATGACCTCTTCGGAGACGGAGCATTTTGGCTTCATCGGCACATTTGACGGTGATGCATGTCCTAAAAAAATATTTTTTAAGTGACTAAAATGTTATAAGTTTGCTTTTTTATTTTTGGGCCTAATAAAAATAAACTAAAAATAGAACGTTTAGGACTTTAGGAGGATAGTTAGTCAGGTCCTATTATACACCAATCTACTAAAAAATACAAAAATAATTTTAAATCTTACCGTACAAACTTTTCTTGAATCCGACAATTTTTGGATACAGTCGCTACAATATCTTCTATTATAACTCTGTTCAACTGCTTTTTTACTGGTTTGTGGGCAAATGCTGGCGAAGGTCTGCCACTCAGACTGTGCGTAGACAAAGTTCTGAAATAAAAAAAATATATTAATAAAAAAACTCAAAGTAAAAACATGACAGTTATTTTGAATTTAAATGTAGAATACTCACTCTCTTGTAAAAGTCGCTTGCAATAACTTGCGAGTAACACTGGTGTATGAATTCCAGTCCAAACTATCGTACACATGTTTGGGAATCAGGGTTCTGCCGCTCCCAATGGCAACCTGTATACAAAAAATATATTGAAAAGTTATAAAGCTACCTCTGGCTACGAAAAATATATAAGATACTAGCTGTCCCGGCAAACGTTGTTTTGCCATTTAAAGTATTTCTACCTCATCAGCTGTTGATACAAAATCTTACCCCCTCTTTTGTCCCCTAAGAGGGGTGGGGGGAAAAATTTTATACACCAGATGTTAAGTTGGAAAAACAGTTAATAATATGAAGTAAGTCCATTAAAGAAAAAAGTTTGATACAAAATCAGACCCCCCTCTTTGGTCCCCTTAGAGGGATGGGGGGGGGGGTGATTTTTATAAACCAGATGTTGAGTTGGAAGAAGGCAAATATATCTGCGAAAACCGTATGCAAATCGGATCAGTAGTTTTCGTGTTAAAGCAAAAGTCTTATACAAAATCTGACCCCCTCTTTCGTCCCTTTAGAGGGGTGGGGAGAAATTTTTTTATACACCAGATGTTAAGTTGGAAGAAGACAAATATATCTGCGAAAACCGCATTCAAATCGGATCAGTAGTTTTCGTGTGATAGTGGAACAAACATACAGACAGACAGACAGACAGACAGACAGACAGACAGGCAGACAGACAGACAGACAGACAGACAGACAGACAAAAAAACTGACCACATTTTTGGCTTCTATAGCGATGTAGTGGCACCCTCCGCTTCTTATTTTTTGAATATCTTTAATGTACAGAATCTTCATTTCTACACTTTTATTATATGTATAGATTATTTGCGATAAATACTTTCTGTCATTCTTACCATGTTTTCTTTATTTTTGGCGGGAGTAACAGGCGTAACTTTATTGGTTTTGTAACAACTTGTAGTTTCCTGAAAATTTAAATCATGAAAAATTTATTACCCTCATTAATAAAAAATATATATAAAGAAAGTTTTTGTCTGCGCCCCGCAGACAAGACAGACTTTTAGTCAGCCGATAGTTTAACCAATTTGGGGTTTCAGTACATTATTATCGGCCGATACAAATCGTTTAGTGTGGGTACCTTCATACATCTTCGTACATTGATATACAAGGTTTTTTTGTATACCAGTGGTACTGATTAAGCTTTCGATCAAACTATCGGCCGACTAAAAGTCTGCAGTCTGCGGGGGCTCTTAAACTTACCGTCTTTATGATCTTGTTTACAGGCGTAAGTACTTTTCTTGATTTTTGTGGTGTCCGCTTGTATGGTGGTGATTTGAGAATTTCAATAGACTATAAAAAATATTTTTATTTTTTAGTACTTAATGAAAATTTTTGCAAGAATAATTAAAGTATAATACTGCTTATTATTTTATAACTAAACATGCACAACCATTTTTATCCTATTTTTTTTTATAAAAAAAAAAGAAACTAAAATGTAAGTGGCAATTTACTTACTGCTGGAGATCGTACGTTTCCTGCGTGTACTTCGAAGTCTGAAATACGAAGTTTCTCCTGGAATCCTGCGTCATCAGGTTTTACATCGTGGGTCCAGTGGAATTTAGTACTCTCAGAGCTTGACTGAGGTGTGCATATCTTCGAAGAACAGACGGTATTCTATGGAAAAATATTTAAATTTTAGTGCGAACTTGCTTCTTTATTTTATGATTGCTGTCCTTGTTTGATATGTTGGAAATACTACTTGAGAGACAAAGATAAGAGGATAATAATCAGCCAAGTGCGAGTCGGACTCGCGCACGAAAGGTTCCGTACCGTTATAGAGCAAAAATAGGCCAAAAATTGTGTTTATTGTATGGGAGCCCCCCTTAAATTTTTATTTTATTTAAATATTATTATTAATTATTAAAGCACACATATAATTAAGGCTTTTGTGAAAATTTCAAGTACCTACCTGTTGTCATCATATACCGAGCAAAAAATGTTTGAAAAATCACGTTTGTTGTATGGGAGCCCCCCTTAAATATTTAATTTATATTGTTTTTAGTACCTATTTGTTGTTATAGCGGCAACAAAAATACATAATCTGTGAAAATTTTAACTGTCTAGCTATTACTGTTCTTGAGTTACAGCCTGGAGACAGACGGACAGACATCGAAGTCTCAGTAATAGGGTTCCGTTTTTACCCTTTTGGTACGGAACCCTAAAAAAGGCTAAACGGTATACCTGATTGAAGTTATGTCCACTTCTTTCAATTTCTGTTTCACTATCTGTATTGCTGCGTTCCATCGCCTTAATTTTGGAAACCTGTGGATTTAGTACGTTTTAGTATTAATTCATGAAGCCCCAAGCGGCCACATCCGGCCGCGATAACAATGAAAAAGCTATTGTGTCTCGTTTTGCCACGACTGATGGGCTAATAGGGTTGACGCATAGAGATAAACTACGATAACATGGCGCGCCCCTCCAAAATTAAAAATGTTTGAAGTGCGTTGTCAAAACGTTTGAAGTGCTTTGTCTTGCGCGGTCGGCTAGTCATGATTAGTTGACCAACAAATCTTGGTAATAAGTGACATTGAGTGAAATATTACGAGGGTTGAATACAGTTTACTACATACAAACATCTTTCATAAGGATATGACTACACACATTGAAACAGTAATTTGGAGGGGCGCGCCATGTTATCGTAGTTTATCTCTACAAGTATAATACAATATAATAATAATAAAGTAGGTATAAGTAAATCAGATTTAACAAATAAACTCTAATAAAATTGATAAAAAGTTAATATAGGCACTCCACTTAATAAAATTATTCATATTAACCCATCAAGCCCCGTACGAGCACCGGTGATCGCGACGTCAACAATAGAATACAATGGAATTTCCGAGAATCTCCGATCGAAGGAAAAAGTTACATACCGATACGCGTTGAGCTCTTTTCCTCCACTCATCTTCTATAGCACATCTATCTCGATGCTCCTTTATTAATAAATCCTGAACAAACTTCAATTTTGACTCTTGTGCTAAAAATATAAATAAAAATAGGTATTCAATTTCACATTTTTATGTTAATACGTAAGTATACAAAACAGTATGGGATAGGATCAAATCAAAATAGTTTTTAATCAGAGTAATTTTTTTACAAAAATTTTCCGAACGTTGATAGTACTCGGTACTAAGGTGCCTACCACTGTGTTAGAACTTAGCCGGCGAGAAGAACCGATGTAAGTATATTGTGTTACGTGAAACTAAATTATATTCGTATAAGAATTACCTTTTCTCATTTGTGTCTCCCCGTACCACCTTCCTAAAACACTTATTGCTATCTTTTCTAGCTCGGTAAATGCTTCCATTTTATTTCTAAAACTTTCTTTCCTTTAACTGATTAACCGAAAACAAGCCCGTTACCTAAGGTAGTCTGACGTATACTAAAATGATTAGAATCTACTTTTGACACATGAAAATAACTAGCACCATTTGCAGACCACCCCCTAAAGCCTTAACAATGGCCATACAAAAAATGGCAAGAATCTAATCTGACAACTTTTCTTTATTCTACCGCAAAACAATTGACAATTGCTATAAGCCTAACTAGAAATTAAAATGCCCGATACCAGGTATAGATAAAAGAGACCTAAAATTAATACCTTTATGGTGAAAAATGTCATTCTTCTTCCGAAATATCTAAAAGTTTACTACTTTTAACTTTACATCAGATTAATTTACAAATTAACATAAATGAAGGTAGTTTTTAAATTTACGGTACATAGTTGTCAAAATATTATTATGTCAACTTTTTTAATTGCTCTGAGGCAAGGAACTTCTACCTCGGACGTCAACTGTCAAGACTCAAGACCTCGGAGGAAGTCATAAGCACAAACTCTAGGATCAAGTATGCTCTGGAATTGGATACAAACTATAATAAAGAATGCTAACGCATGTCATAAGATTCACATTTCACAGTGTACTTTACACTGATGCTTTTAAATAGGTACTTACCTTCTTAACGGCGGCGCGGCGGCAAAACTTAATAACAGCTGTTAATTATTGTTACAGCTCTAGATAATTATGAATTGCTAAAGAACGAAAATTGCTAAAGTTGAACAATAAACAATAGTGCTGTAAATACTTTACAAGCGTCACGTTGCAAGTAAAGGCAATTGTTTCGAATAAGCTTAATGGAAATAGAAAACCTTTCTAATTGTACCTGAGCTTTGTTTTTGTGACGCTAGTCGGTAGGTAAAATTATGAAGAAGTTGCTATGAACTTACGACAAAGTTACTATGAGCGACCATAAATTCATACGGAAATGTTTATTTTGTGTAAAAATTAAACAATTATTATTTCTTGAAAAATTAGTTTTGTGATATGAAATAAAAATTGAACAAGAATTTAATTTTAAAAAATCTCAATTCAGCTATTACTTTTAGAAAGGGACAAACATATTTTAAGCATCTTGCACTTGGAAACAATTATTGGGGACTTCAATAGAAAAGCGCACAATAGCATTTGGCAAAAAATCACTTGCTTGGTTGGGGTACCGCTGCAGCATTCTAAGTTAAGACTTCGGAGGAGCAATATTATGTTGCTACTAGTACAATACATTGATAGTGAATTCCCCGACTATGATATCGTTAATAAGTCACGATTATTAAAAATTAAACATGATAAGAAAAATATTAAATTGGTGCGTTCCGAAAGTGATCAAAGTGTTCACCGTGCGATTGTTGTACAAGAATCTGGTATGTTATTACTTATTAATTATAGTGTACTATAAACAATAATAATTATCTTCTTATATATAAAAATGGATTTTCAAATGTGTTACTCGCGCTAAAACTCGAAAACGGCTAAACGGATTGGGCTGATTTTAGTCTTAAAATATTCGTAGAAGTCCAGGGAAGGTTTTAAAGTGACACGAAGTTCACCGGGACAGCTAGTAAATTATATAAATGACAATTTAAATAAAAAAAATCACACTTAAATGAGTATAGTATATTCTTCTGCTTGCAAAAAACAACTGAACGTATTTGAGCTTTAGTAATTAATTATACTTTTGTATAAATATATGTAGTAGGTATAATATTTACTCTCTTTAGGCTGAAAAAGGTCAATGTTCCCGTGGGATATTTTATGAATAATATAAGATATTCAGCAAACTATTTCAGAGTTAATTATTTATTTTATACTTTTTTTTTCAGAACATGAATTTCGACTAAAAGTTGTTAAGGATATGCTTTTAAAACAACACAGAGCAAAACGTGTGCCGAAAACGGACTGGAGGAAGAAAGCCGAAGGAGCTGCGGTTTGTACCTCTTCCTTTTACTGCACGGCTTTACTTCTTCTACGACACGCGAACCGTCGCGTAACGCGTTGATATATAAATTAATTTATCCTTTATATTAACCTATTTGAGCATGTTACGTTAAATAATTAACAGAAATATCTTATCTTTCTAATATAATATAATATTCTTGTGCTCAACCGATTTTAATGAAATTTTGTATGTCCATAAGGCCCGAGAATAGGTTTTTATCTACTTTTTATATTGATACTAGAAATAATTTATAATATGGAAAAACAACGTTTATAGGGTCAGCTAGTACATTATACATAAGTTACGTATTTTTTTTGCAGATTACCAAAAGAAGTAGCAGTCGTGTGTGTTACAGTAGCACAGACAGCGATACGGATAGTGAGATTGTAGTATCCAGCAAAGGCAGAAAAACAAACAGTATACAAGTGAAGGTATATTTTATTTAAACATAAAAATTATTCTTACGCAAGGTTTATTTAAAAAATAACTGAAAATATCTTTGACTCCTATATCTAACCTATTCTTTATGTATTCATTTTCAGAACGAAATAACAAATTCAATTAATTGTTCACCAATACACGAGCCTCAGTCCAGCTCAGACAGCTGTATGGAGTTTTCTGGAAGCCCTAGCATCAAATCTACTAGTACTCCCTACCCAGGTATAAATACCAGTACCTCTACTGTCTCCCAAGTAGAATGCACTGACCGAGAGGTCCAAACAAGACCAGATCGAATGACCAAGATGCTAGAAGAAATAGTGGCCAATGGTCAGCAAGTTCAAGAAGAGATGATAGCAGTTTTAAAAATGTTTGAAGAGCTTAAGAATTTTCCTGGGGTACGTTTATTCGTGTTTAAGCAATTATTTTTGCTATAAATTTTAAGACAGAAATAGATGTTTGTCAAGTATGCCTTTTTTCAACAGAGCCCGGATTCCAGCCCAGAAATACGTCAAATGCGAAAAAGAATTACAAATTCTAAAAAGAATTCACCAGATCCTTCCAATAATTCGAGTGCACAGAAAAAAGTCATAGTAGAAAATGCTGAAAGAGTGCGACAAAACATTTTAAAGGTCCTAAATATATTCAGTGAACTAGACTCATACCCTGTAGCAAATTTGTATAAAGAGAAAAAAGAAAAATACGTAAGCAGTGACGAAATGGTAAGTGAATTAAGAAACAATTTATAAAAAATTAATAAAAGCTTTAACCGTGTTGTAACTAACAACATAAATATTATGTTATTAGCGTTTCTTAAACCCCAACAAAAAAGAGGGGTGTTATTTAAATATTTTGTTATAAATGTGTAAATATTATTTTACAGGTTTCAGATCCCGTAGATGTAACAAGCAACGATGACGATTCTGACTATGTAGTTGATTAAAATAAAGATTTTTAAGCTCAACAAGACTGTGCATAATATGTTTAATTTGACCCGAGTCCCGAGTCCCGACCCATTTAAGTTCGAGCAAATATTATTTACGGCGTCCCTTTATATTTTATACTACAAATATCTATACATAGTACATGTACAGGTATTTCTAGGTGCAGTATACGTTTCTTTTTAAGGCTGTGTTTCCACCAGAGATGTGTTGCGACTTGCGAGGAATGTGTTTTTGAGAACCAATAGAATCGCTTCATTGACGTGACCTCGCTCAGCGCAACGATTCTATTGGATCTTAAAAACATATTCCTCGCAACACATCTCTGGTGGAAATACAGCCTAATGCCAAAACACATGCCTGTCGATTGTGTCCATTTTATCGTAGCGATACATTAGCGATATCAATAATCGTATCGCATCATGTGAAAATTCGCTAAGTGTTGCATGTTTTTATGGCCATCGCATTTAAAAATAAAATTACTCTATGGTGCGTATCTACCTTACCACTGTCATTTGTCACTTTCAAATACATCTGTTTGTCACATTGACTTGGTTTGTCACTTTTGGGTTGCTTTAGTTTTGGGCTTTCATGTGTGCAAATAGGTTAGAACTTGTGTAAAAATATAGTAATAAAGTTTATATAAAATGGACGAGAATGACGATAATGATTTTGTTGCGTCAGAACATGACCGCTTAGTGAATGCTATAACAAAACTAGATAAAACTCAACATATAACAAAGCCAACGCGAAACGAACCTACAAATGTAAACTCCGAGTTTAATTTGGTGAAGAACACCAATAAATTAAGGTTGAGTCAGGTAGCGAGAGTTTTAGAAGACACTGCCCATCATGTTAAAATTGGAAAAAGGTTGAAAAGCATTCAAAAGACATCAAAGATCCTATCCAAGCCGCTGGAAAAACCTCAAGCTGAGAGAGTTAAGAGAGCTACTGGTTACCAGCAAGCAAAGACTAAATTGGGAAGGTGGGATCCAGTTGTAGCTAGAAATCGAACTGTCGACTTCGTTTCATTCCCATTGAAGAAATTTCCATCAAAACTTGAGCCAACTAAAGACTTTCTGTCAAAAATGAAACTTAAATCGCCATTAGAACTAGAACTGGAGGAGGTCGATCCACTTCCGCCCATGGAGCAAGAGGAGGAAGAAGAAAAATACCCAATGTCTTATGAAGAAATGCTTGAACAGAGACAAAATATGGCCAAGCTGAGAGCACAACAATCATATCATGCAGCAAAAGCAAAAAGACAGAGTAAAATTAAAAGTAAAAAATATCACAGGTTTGTACAAATTATTACTTATTAATTTTATAAGCTTGATATGAGTGCTGACTGCTGGTCATGTTGTTATTTAAGCATATTATTACACTACTATATTTATTACTCAATCTAATCGTACTAAACAGATTTATAATTATGAAGGAAGATATATTTTTTTGTGTCAATAGGATACTGTTTTTGGGCATTTTCTTGCATGCTTCACATACTGTACTTGTACTGTACTGTATTTACTCTGAACTCACATAATATTATTATGAAAAATTTATATTGCAACATTATTTCTTCAGGATATTGAAAAAAGAAAAACTAAAGCAGCAACTTAAAGAATTTGAAGATTTGCAAACTAAAAACCCAGAGGAAGCTTTGAAAAAACTTGAAGAATTGGAAAAAGCTAGAGCTTTGGAACGTCACACTTTACGTCACAAAAATACTGGCAAATGGGCAAAAAGTAAACTCGTCAGAGCAAAATACGATAAAGAGGTATGGTTTGACTGTGAGCATAGTTTATAACTTTGAATTAATATATATTTTTTTATTAAATATAAAAACTTACATTATTTTGGTTTCAATTTAAGGATTAACTTGTTACACAGCTACTATGCTGATATATTTTTAGCCTAGGTTCTTTTTTTTAAATTGGCATTTAGCAGATTATCATAATTTATTTTGCAGGTGAGACAGCAGCTGGCAGAACAATTATCTGTGAGTAGAGGCTTAACTCATAAAACTCAAAAAGCAGAGAGTTCAGATGATGATGCTGATAATGATGAGAATATTCCAGATATGTCTCTTGATCAGGATCCTATGAATCCATGGATGTTAAAAAAATCCAACAAACCTAATGTTGATGCAGAATTCGACTTTGGTTACAAAAAGTATCTAAAAGATAAAATGTACAAACAAAAGGCAGAAAGTGAGTCAGACTCTGAAGAAGAACCAACTAACGAGAATGAAGATATTAAGAAATCAATAACATCTCTTAAGGAGAGCATTAAAAAATTGAGTGATAATAAATCTGAAGCTGAAACACAGAAACTTCAGGAGGAAAATACAAAAGTAACTCAAAAGACGGTAAAAGAAACAAAGACAAAGAAGGATATGAATGTTACAGCTACATCATCATGGATAGTAGAGCCCGTTGATTCTATATCTTTTAATAAGAATTCCAAACCAATCACTTCTGAAGAAATATCTTCAGCTTTTGAAACATTCGAAACCAAGATAGCCAATAAAATACAGAGCAACATGAAGAAAATTAAAAAAGAATTAAGTAAATTAGAAAAGCCAACCAAAACTAAGAAACAAAAAAATAAGAAAAAGGAAGATGATTTAGAGTATTTAAAATTAAATCAAAAGGCAAAAGCGATAATAGATGAGAGCTTAATAGAGACTAATGCTAAAGAAATTGATGATACTGTAGAAAGCACATCAACATCTAAATTATCTAGAATACCTGAAGAAACTAAGCCAGCTGCAGAAAAGGTTAAAGCTGACATAGATCCTACAAAATTTATTGAAGTTAAACCAAAATATTTAAATACGAGTATACCAAGTGGTGAAAATGAGCTTGATGATTTAGATGATGATGAACAAGTAGTACCAAAAGTAGATATTGAAGAGGTATTTGAAGAAGATGATGTGGTTGCAAGTTTTCGACAGGAGAAAGAAGAAGAGGAAAATAAAGATAAACCTGAAGATATTGATCTCACAATGCCTGGTTGGGGATCATGGGGTGGTGCAGGTGTCAAGGCTCCTAAAAGGAAAAAGAACAGATTTATTGCCAAGCCTGCTCCCAAATTCCCGAGGCGTGATGAAAACAAGGGCGATGTTATAATACATGAGCATAAAGATCCTAAATTAGCTGCACATAGAGTGGCCGATCTGCCTTTCCCATTCACTAGTGTCAAAGATTACGAAGCTTCTATTAGAGCACCAATAGGAAACACATTTATACCAGAACAAGCGCACAGAAAACTCATCAGACCTAGCTTAATAACAAAGGCAGGTACGGTTATTGAACCGATGGATGAAGAGGAACTTCTTGTACACAGTAAGAAAACATATAACAATGACCGTGTTATGAAAATGTTGGGAAAGAAATAAAAGATTCTATTACTTAATTTAGATTTTAATTAGCTTAAATTCAAACTTACACTCCAACACGTACAGGAGGAGACACAAGTATCACACCATCACCTCTGACAAATAACATGGGAATTGTTCTTTTGGTTGTCCTGTACACTTCTTCATATGTTTCTTCGTCAATTTCTACTGTTGTAATGGTTTCCTCTGCATCACCAAGAACCATGTTCAAGTGCTGGTCATAAGCCTGAAAAAAAAAATTAATGTGATATCGTAATTGGTTAGGTAATAAAAATAACAGATATAAATTCATTTTATAAAATCTATGATATAAAAAATTACTTCTGTAGTAACAGGGAATATGCATGATATTTTTTATGACTTTAATTAGTCCTTTATATCTTTATAAAGGAGAATAAAACATAAATAGGCTTCAAAATATTCAAATTATTCTTTAAATTGAAATTTAAAACATTGATAAAATTTGTACCGTTCAAACGCCGGCATTTAGCGCGCCATGTTGATGATGTCAGATATCATGTCCCGTGTTTGTTTCCTTTAGTGATTCAGTTAGTTCGTACTTATTTTCGGGTTTATTTGCTATTGAGATCATATCATGGAAGAGGCTAAAAAACCTTCTTACAAGTATTGTGTGATACTGAAGTGCAAAAGCATTACTAGAAACACACCTGACAAAGTATTTTTCGTATTCCAAACGATGTAAAAATAAGAGAACCATGGTGTAAGATGATGAAAAGGGATAATGTATCTCCATTATCGTGTTTATTACTATTGTGATGATCATTTCAACGTAAGTATGCTATGTACATATATAGCATACTTATGTTACTGTATACATCTTCATGCGAGTTAGTCAAAAGTAAATTTTGCAATAGAAGATCTGTAACAAACAAGTACGTAACTACTACGTAAATTGTTCATGTAAAGTGGAATATCTAATATATAAAAAATAAAAATTCTCGTGTCACTGTTTGTGCCTCCAAAATGGCTAAACCGATTTTGATGAAATTTTGTATACTTATACAATATACATTTGTTAGGCCTGAGAATAGGTTTTTATCCACTTTTTAAATTGATACTAAAAATAATATTTTAGTCAGCTAGTCTAATTAAATAAAATTGTAAAATCAAGATTTGATGCAAAATATTCTAACATCATAAATGCATCTATTTTTGGTAGATAGTCCGATTGTGCTTTGATTAAACCTAATATACTCATTTATAAAACCTTAATATACTCATATTATAGATTCACTACAAATATTAAATATAGATTCACTAGAAATCACCAGTTTTAAACTATTTTTCTTACAAATACTATACCACAGTATGAATATCGAAACCGTTATGTGATATCTGACGTCACATTTCGTTTCGACCAATGGTGACGCGTTTAGTAAGTTTGAATTTCCCTCCATTAATTTGCATTTTTTAAACAACATTTAATGGGTTTAAATGATTACTAATTAAAAAAAATACATTTTGATTATAATGTGACGATGATAAAGATAACAGAAAAATATATTTGTGATGAAATTTTTTTTTTTGCATATTCCCTACTATGGAGATTACACATTTTAAACACAGTGATTATTTATTCCATTTTGAGGATTTACAGAACAGACACAACTCAATCTAAGCAACTTCCTTAGATAGTGATGTTGCACTTAATAGAACAATTAATAAACATTATAATTATATATGTGTAATTATTTTCAGAAATCTCGACATGGAATAAATATTCACCCTGCCCACCTTCAGGATGCTGTGCGAGGTTGTCCATAGATGAGCCTATATTTAAAGTTACTACTAAGTATCTAGATGTACAATATACAAAATATGTAAACGCCTTCTTTATCGACAAGTCGGTAAAGTGTCTGGAAAGGCTGCAAAGTACGTAAATACTTACATGTAGTTTGCCGCGTAGTTCACGCTCATTTCTCATTTTTACATAGATTCTTTCATCCAAACTTAGACGTATTAGGTCAAGTGGCTCTTTTACAGTCATTCCAGCTACCTAAAATTAAAAAAAAAACTGATAAACAAAGAAATGTAATAATTATTTGATCATCGGTATTCATAGAATTTTTGCAAAATACATACATTTTCACCATCGTCTGCCATCGTTTCAAGTAAAAGAATACAAACAAATTTGAGGACAGTAAAATTTCTTAAATATACGAGATTGATAACATAAATAAATTACGATTAATTTTAAATCTAATATTATTTTTAGGTTATATTTTGACATGTAAGATGCCGCCGCAATTTTTTAATTTGACATTTACTTTTTTTTACTTCCTTTTTGCCCTGCAAAGCACAGATTATTAGTATATATATTTGTAGACCTGCAAAGTATGCTTTAAAAAACTCTGTGAAGTGTGAACAGTTCTTATCTTATCTTTTGACTTATAAGTTGTAACGGTCACCGTAGACCACAGATCAAAGATATTGTACCTCTAGATTGATAGCGATGACGTCACGAATTGTTAGAAAGTGATAGCTCAATACAAATCAGCTAATGTATGAAAGAGATGCATGTCTTTTTTTTTGTCCCTTTCGGCATGGCCACTTTTTTTGCTTGGCAACTATGTCTATTTGACAATTATTAGCTGCCAAACAAACAGACGCGCTGTGATTTTCAATTGTTTTTTTGTGTTAAAGTGAAAAAGGAGCAATAAAAGAGTTATTAAATTAAGTGGCCAGGAAAACTCTTTCGATTGTGATGGCAGGGTGTTCCATTGTTGGCTGTAAAAGCCGTAGCGAACAACAAATACCTGGATTAACATTTCATGCGTAAGTACCGCTATAAAATGTTGCTTTTCTCTAAGTTTCACGTAGGAATTAGAATGAAAGTGAGTATTTATTTAGTTTCTGACAACTCCTTACAAAAATTCACACAAGGTCTGCTTTAATTTCGGAAATAGATAATTTATCATAACCTCAAACCGCGTATCTCGTGTTGCGTATATATATAATATATCGTATTGCCATGTCGACGAAATTATCTCCCGGATTAATTAAAAATATTGTGTTCTGTCGTCTTTGTTATTATTATTGAGGTAGGTATTGTGTCCCTATTACCTAACATCGTGGATAGATCATGAACCAAAAATCCGTATAGCGCCATGTAGGGAACATATTTATTTATTTAATTTATTTGTTTAATTTTGTTATATAATCCAAGTAAATGGTGGACTGATATTCAATATATTTTTGAGTTGTGTGAAATTCCCTCATTAATTATAACAACTGGCCAAGATTTAGGAAAAAAAATCTCTATACTAGACACTTAGTTATTATTAGTAAAAAAGTGTCTAGAAATTCTATTATATCTATTATATTTTTAAAATATAGTAGATATAATAGAATAGAGATATTTGAAATTAACATTAAAATAATAGTTAATTTATTTTTTTTAGTTTTCCCACTGAACCCAATTCAGGGACTGTATGGGTGGCAGCAACTGGACGTTCAAACTGGCAGCCAAAAGGAAGTTCAAAAGTGTGTTCAATACATTTTGAAGATGGATGTTTTATTACCTCTAAAATGAGAAAATATTTAAAACCTGGAACTATACCTAAAAACAAATTCATGTAAGCACTCAATTTGATTTCAAAGTGATGAGTGAAATAGTGTGGTGGTGGCATCTTTGTTTAAAAAATTATTAATTTTGTTTGTTTTTATTAACATTTAGCATAATAAGCTAATTAATAATATGACGTGTTACGTGCTGTCTCGAACCGCATGATTGTTTATTGTATTAATTGATGCTAATGACATGCCAACCACATGCTGTACATTGATTGACAATTTGTTTAATTTTTCTGTCACGTTAATGTTGCTGCAATTACCGTTTATGGAGCGTATTAGAGATCAGATGTTTTTTTTTTGTTTTGCTCTTTTTTTGACTCCATGTTTTTTATGTTTTAGAAGCTGGTATCAACAAAACCATAAAGTTGTCTCGAGACGAAAAAGTGTGATGTTGAGCGCCAGTTGAGAGATGTTCAACCTAAGGTGATTGAATTAAAAACTTGATAATCAAGTCTTATAAATAAAAAATGATAATGTACAAGGTGTAATAATTGCCATTTATTTTCAGCTAGAAAGGCAAACAAAGATTTCGGCGACACGGTTGAAGAAATTGCGTGCAAGTCGAGAGTCGCGGAGAAGACTGCTGAAGAAGATTGCAGTTTTGGAAAATATTCTGGTTGAATTAAAAGCCAAAATGCCGATAAAATGCGAACTACACGAACAACTGGAGTCATTAAAAGCTTTAAGAAAAATAATGAGAATTTTTGTCCGAAACAGCGACGGACATCTAGAACATGAAATGTGAAAATAATAATTAATAAATCTTTACTGTTTACATGGGTTTTGTTTCATTTTTTAGAAATAATTCATAATAAATATATATTACTAGCTGTCCCGGCAAACGTTGTTTTGCTTGTTTTCCTGCTTTTCTCTTAAAGTTTTTTCTGATATTTTTTTTTTATAAACTTTACGGAGCCCGAGACCTTTCCAACGGATGCAAAACCGTGGAATTTTAAAATTTATGTTTCACAGTAATTAATAATAATATATTAAACCGTATTTTATGTTTGTACAATATCTTGAACGCAATAAAGTATATTCTATTCTATTCTATTTTAAATCTTTTTCGAATATTTAATTGAATTACAATTTCATGAATTTATTTTGAATTATCGGCAGAATTTACCCTAGACTTAGGGAAATATTTTTAAGGTAGCAACACAGTAGAGTTGAAGCGAGAAACACTGAAGTGGTCACGCTATCACACTATCTAGAGGTACAATATCTTTGCCACAGATTAAGGATAGGTAGATGGCTTCTTAGCTCGCCAGCGCGTGGCCATTTTATGCTTGTGTGCACAGTGCAATTGCCGTAGTGTGCGTGTATAGATGGGCCACAGATTAAGGATAATGGGATGGGCGATCTGCTTGTATTTATCGATAAAAATATAAAATTAGACTACAGTTATCGACCAATAGTCGACCATAATTTTATGTTATAGATTTTTATTAAACGACATCAAAAAAAGGAGGTTCAATTCGACCCGCATGTTCAATTTAGGATATAATAAATTATGATCATTAAATTAGAAGTCGCTCTCAATTTGGTGAAAAGATAATATTATTTTATATTTATTTAAGTTTATGAAAATACTTATGTACATAAAATATTTAAGTACCTATATAATTACACATACAGTTAAAAATATAATAATTATATATACTCCATAAGCCACGAAGGCTTGACCGGAGTGTATTATCAATAAAATCAACAGTTTCTTATAAAAAACAACAGAAGATCAAATATACTTTATTATACTTAACTATTATACAACAATTTTGTAAAATAACTAGTGTCCGACCGAAACTGATTTTTCAGCCGAAACCGAAACCGAAACCGAACTTTCGGCCTTACTCTCAGTTTCGGCCGAAACCGAAACCGAAACTTGGTTAAACATTTAAAATTACGATTATTTACTTAAATCTATTGATTTTTAACATACATTACAACTTCTTAAACTAAAGAAAAAGTACCATATTGAATTTTTTACTTTTTGCGACATTTCTTAAAATAAATACATATTATTAATCTTAGACTCGAATATGTTCCCTAGAAACTTTTTGTGCTATATTCCGTTTTTTATACGATTCCAATAATGTATTTTAATGGAGGATTACCCTAAGAAACAAGAGCAGAAGTTATTTCAAGTCATTTTATTTAGGTGCGATTTCACCTAATAAATTGAACGCGCTTAGTGTACACTAAATCGCTTCTAAACGTATAAACGCGTTTATAGCACCAAATTGCATTTCACTAACATAACATTAACAGCAAATCCGAGTTTTATCTTCAGAGCGTCCAATGTTGTACGGTTAAGCTTCATAAAAGCCGTTAAAGTCCTGTCAGTGTACTGTCATGGCGAATCAAAAATCATAGACGAAAAAAATGTCAAGATGACAGTTTTGATAGATGCTTTTGGGTAGTTTATGTATCGTTTCTTGCTTTTTTGTTGATAAAATAACGCAACTAGACTCCAAAATGATAAAACAATGTAATATCATCGCGTGACGTCACATAAACTTAGATTTATTAATCGTGATTAAGAGAAGATTATGAAATCCATTTGAAACAAAACGAGATTTACATCCCGGTAGGAACGCGTTTATTGAGAACTAAGTTTTATTAAAACGAAGTTGTGTGATTGGTGAAATACTCCCTTAGACATTAACGATGTAGTACTACTGAAAACACAATCAATTGTAGTATAAAATTATTTTTATAGGAAACATGGACACGACCGCGATCGAAGTTCAGAACGAAATTACTACGCAAACTTGCAGTTGACATCACATTTTTTTGCTCCAGAAGGGGTTTTGCGACTAAACCAGAAAAATATTCTGAGGGCCGCAAGAGTGAAAGTTACGGGGAAGTGGGCTAGATAAGATTCTATACTAGAGAACCTAGAGATTGCGTGTCCATAGTTAAAAGTTAATTTTAAATGTTTAAATAAAATGCGTGGTAAAAGGAAAAGAGGCCAGATGATTGAATCCTTCAAGCCCCATAAGAGCACCGCGCGACAACAATAGAATACAATAGCATTTCCAAGAATCCGCAATCGAAGTATTAATAGATAAATCTCGCAAGATATAGTCCAATATAGTTATGATATATCCTATAATCTCACAGTCAAAAAAAAATCTTAAGTAAATAAAGTTCATACACAATATAATCAATTTATTATAGCATTTACTAAATCGTTTGTTTGGGAAATATTGTTAAAATAGCACGTTATTTTCCAACAGTTATGTATATTAAATAAGCCTGCGTTTGTCGTAGAAATAAAATTCAATAATATAATTTCGATAACAATAAGTTTAGACAATTTTATGAAAATAAAACGAAGTGCTAATTTTTTATTTGGGACTAATCTGGAAACCATAATCTCAAAACACGATTAAATAGATGGTGGCGAACTGAGCCGGGGCCTCGCTGGCAAGCAAGCACGAGTTAACTGCGAAGTTTACCGATCGACGCATGAGTTTCGGCGGGGCCGAAAGTTTCGGCTGTATTTTGGCCGAAACCGAGACTAAGGCCGAAACTAGATTTTTTTGACGAAACTGGCCGAAACCGAAACCGAAAGTTCGGTCGGTCACTAAAAATAACATTTTTATGTATTATCGAAGAAATAAAGACGTTAAAGCATTGGATACTGGTGACGGGACACATAATAATAATTATAATGTGTCCACTGTCCCAACACCAGTGGCCGATCCTTCAGTCAATAAAATACCTATGCCATACATCATAACATGTAAGGATTGGACACCGGTGTTAGGACACATTGTATAATATTACACACATATTAAAAATTAGAAATTAAGGGGCCGGGTGCCATCAAAATTCTCATACATACGTAATACCAAAATCATTTTCTCATGCGAAAATATTTAACATGATTGAGCTATTTTTCAGCTTAAAAAATAGTAATTACCTAGGTTTCTGTATGTACTTTATATATATATAGTTACTATATAAATATATATATAGTAACTATATATATATATATATATATATATATATATATATATATATATATATATATATATATATATATATATATATATATATATATATATATATATATATATATATATATATATATATATATATATATATATATATATATATAAATATATATATATAAATAAATAATAGTCAAGGTTTTTCCGAAAAAACTTTTGGGTTTATAATGTAAACTGAATCATTGTGTATGTCCTTCCGAGTCATTTTGTTGCTGAATCCGACATTATAGTCAAAAATTTGATAACTGCAACACTTTTGAAAATATCGAAGGCGGAGAGTTTTTTTTTTATGAAATCAGCAAAAATTGACGGCCTCACCCTTTTGACGTCCGGTATACGGACGTCAGATTAATATCTCATTCCAAACCGTTACTTTCGACGTCCAGATAATGTATAATTATTCAGTTTTTTTTCATGTGGACGTCGTTTTGAAACAACTGTGCATGAACTTGTATTTTAATTGGTTCACGCTGTCCCCGCTGCGTAACGTGACGCTAGTGTCGTGGTCAATATACTCCTACTGTAGATACTTCGTACAGATTACAGAGGTTTTTGCTTCCGCGCGACGTTGCCATTCAGGCGAATTCTTTCCAGGAACTGACGGGTACATAATATGTTTTGACTTTGCTAACTTTATTCCGTATCATATCATATGAGGAGCTGGCGAACAGAATCGGATTAGTCCGCGAGACTATAATCTGTATGTGTGTTAGTAATTCATTAAAATAAAGTATGTAGTTCGTAACATACACTCCAGCAGTGGACTACGTTGGGCTGATGATAGTGATTTTCTTGAGTATGGGCACTGCGGGAGATCGAATATTATATAATAATATTTTTATTAAATAAGGGGGCAAACGAGCAAACGGGTCACCTGATGGTAAGCAACTACCGTCGCCCATGGACACTCGCAACATCAGAAGAGCTGCAGGTGCGTTGCCGGCCTTTTAAGAGGGAATACGCTCTTTTCTTGAAGGTTTGCAGGTCGTATAGGTCCGGAAATACTGCTGGTGACAGTTCATTCCAGAGTTTTACAGTGCGCGGCAGAAAGTTACGCGAAAAACGCACTGTGGAAGACTGCCACTCATCAAGGTGATGAGGATGGTATGTTTTTCGCGTGGGACGATGGCGAAAAGTTGCAGGTGGTATGATTCCGAACAATTCCTCAGAGCACTCCCCGTAATACAACCGATAGAGGATGCAGAGTGAAGCTACATCTCGGCGTAATTCCAAGGGGTTCAAGCTGTTTGAAACACTATGGCAGTCAACAATTCGAGCGGCCCTTCGTTGGATACGATCCAGAGGGAGCAGTTGGTATTTTGGCGCCCCTGCCCAGAGATGAGAACAATATTCCATATGAGGCCGAACCTGCGCCTTGTAGAGTTGTAGGCGTTGGTCCGGACTGAAGTACTGTCTCGCTAATAATTTATTATGAATTTCAGTAATTAATTATGAATTTCACATGATTGATCAGAGATCACAGATGCCTATAGTTTAGTTAGTTAGTTTAGTTAGCCTTAACCCTAAATAGGATACCCTTGCTCTAAGTTCGTGAGGAGTTGGCTCCTTGAAGTAACATAATACGATATTGCGAATCGATCAGACCTGTGGAAGTTGCTCCTATCCCTTTATCAACTGAATGCCGAATAGAAAAAAAACTGAACCCTTATAGATCCGTCATGTCAGTCTGTCCGTTCGTCCGCATGTCACAGCTACTTTATTCCGAAATTATTAGGACTACACAGTTGAAACTTGGTAGGTATAGTTAGTGATTTCTCTGTACCACTCTAGGATTTTTATTAAAAAATAAAAGATTAAGAGAACATCTCCCCAGTCCCCATACATGAAACGGAAACTAGTTTTTTTTCATCAAAACCAAACCTTAAAAAATATGTCTTAAAAAAGATATTAAGGTTCCTTAAACCATTTTTCCCAAAGTGAATCGTTTGAAAGATATTATACAATTCAAAAGTGGTAAGATGTGTGTCTTTATAAAAAGTGAAAAATCTTACAAAAATATATGGATGAGCTGTTAATCTTTCAGGCCCCGCGCGAGCACCGGTGATCGCGAGAACAAAAGAATACAATGGGAATTCCTAGAACCTCCGATCGAAGGATTAAGACGAATATCTAAGCAAATGACCTTGGACGTTTGACGCACAGATTAGTGATATGTACCTAGGTTTGACGCGGACGTCTAAAACGCATTTTGCTTTACCATTCACCTTAAGCATTCGTGTACTATCCCACAATCCACATCGAACTAGTTTTGAGTAATCGGCGTTTTAATTATTTTTGAAATAATCTTTCTTTTAATAATAAGGAATACCTTACACAAACAATAATAATAATAATAAAACATTTATTCAACACAATATATTCACACCACACTACACTTAAATACATATATTAAATTAGACATTAAAAACAAAGTGAACTGCAAACAATAAAAGGTAAAAAAAAAGATATTAATAATGACAAAAAAAACTTAAAATTAATCTTGCTACTAGCTTGCTACACTAGGTCGTAGTCGTTTATTCTTTGGTCGTAGTAGTGTAAGGCAGTGCGATGCGAATATATACCGTCGTATCAGGCTATGACCACGGTATAGGTTTAAGCCCTAAACCTATACCGTGGTCATAGCCTGCGGTGCGACTGCGGTGCGTGCGGTGCGGCCAAATCTGCGTTCACCTCAAATCTGCGTTCACCTTTACCTGTACCGTGATCCCTGGTATTCTGTGGATCCTGAGTAGTTGTCAAGCGACTGACAGACAACAAGCAGTACTAGAAAGAAATAAGTAAATAAATACATACAATAATTAAATAAGTATAATAAAGCGCAAAATATTAATAATATAAAATGAATTTAATAAAATAACATTGAGATTCAGTGTAAGTGTATATATGTATACGAAAGTGTTTAGTACTTATAAATTTAAATAAAAATAAAAAATGCAAATAAACAATAAAATATCGAGTGGCCGATTAAGTATAACAATAATAATTTATATTTTGGCTTCACTGGTGAGATAACAAGGGGCGGCGGGCGAGGGCGAGGGGGGTGCGATTGGGTGTGGCGCCAGACTGGCGGTAAACACGTCTACGCTGCCCTGATACCAGAAAAGACCGCTACGTGCAAAACGCAACTTTTGGTAATTGACAAAAATAGCGGGAAAAGAGATTTTTTGAAACGTATTACGATTAGTTAAGATTTATTTATTGATTAAAATAAGTGACCTTACGTAGAATATTTTTATGTTCTCCTTTTATATATAATATGTTTGTAATGTAATTTAAAAAACAAATTTCTGGTTAAGCCTAGCACATAAATAACTCTTTCATTCACGCTGCTAGGGTAAAACGCAGTTACCTCGACGATAGCCGCCATTTAGCGTATGATTTCTGTCTTAAAATTTTGATATACCTATTTTTTACATGAATCATACGAAAAATTGCCGCTATGTCGCCTAACTGCTTTATAGATTATTACGTAACTGAGAAGAAACAGATTCCATCAATCAAAAAACGCCATTATATGAAGTTAACGGCATTCTTGATTAGCTTAATCAAAATTGGTTTAAAAGTTATCAGTATAATACTAAAATAGAAAGCAGTTAAATGCACTGCCCACTTAGTAACTGTATTTTAACTATATCTTCTTCAAATAATTCTAGTCATTAGCTGAAAAGACCGTTAGATCAAAAATGCAACAGCAAAAAAATATGAAATTTGATCAGAAATAAAACTGTAATATCAAAACAAATTGTTTATTTGTGAAAGAAACTTAAATGCTTAATTTATTATTTGGTAATAAATTGTAAACGACATATTTAAACATCTTAACAATGAATAGAATTCTTACTGACTTCAGTCCTAATAATTTCTGGTACAGTACCGTAATTAAACATACGAAAAGTATAAAAAAGTTACTTAAAATTACACATTCAAAATAAAATATAATTATCAAATATTTATTCAAACTTAATTGTAATGAGATCAAAAACATTACTTCTATGAGAGATCAAAAAGTAGATATATTAAAAACTAATCATCATAATTAATCAGTCTCTTCGTTATTTATATTATTAGTTGGTATTCTTTTCCAGAATGTAAGTTTGTGAGAAGGCATAAGTTTGGCTAACTTGGTTAAAATATTTAGTTTTCTTGTTTCTGATATTCCTCTCGCACTTTCTCTAGGCGTCATCACTTCGGGAACAGATCCATTTTTCGGTTTAAGGTAAGTATCTTTTAAAAAACAAACTTCAATATAATCGCTGTCAAAATCTGATTTGTAAAACATGTTGTAGCTTTTTCGTTCAAAACTAACTTGAACGATATTTTTCATATACACTCTTGGTGTTGAAGTTTGAATTCTTCGATTAGAAGTATAGTCAGATATATCGATGAAATCTGCTAATTGCATCTCTTTCACAGCTACCTTTCCAGAATTTGCTTTTTCGACACAATCGACAAAATCTTGAAAGTCATAGAGCTTGCCTGACTTTTTCATTGAGAGTTCTACTTGATGATGAAAATGATCACAGCTCATATATGTATGCCCTTTTTCGAAATAATTCAATGTTATTTTGTTAGCGCTTATGTCATCCGAGTTAATGAGATGAACCAAAAAGAAATAGAGGAGCCAGTTTTTATTCTGTGCCGAACAATTGTCAAGCCACAAATCAAAGTATTTGATGTCACGATATTTGTTAAAAAAAGCTTTAAACGCACTGATGATATCATTCTGCTTCCTTCCAGCTATAGCTTCGTGCCACAAAACCGCTAAGGGTTTCTCGTCATTGGATTTTCCTAGTGGTGCAAATGTTTGGTTGTAAGCTACTAAGCGCTGACAAAATATGACTTCTTTAAAAGTGTCTAATCTCGGCAACATAATTATTTTCTCAAGATCTGTGCTGAAATATAAGTGAGATTCATTTTTGTTTTCCTTATGTTTACTATATAAAGTTCTAGCTTTTTTTGCTCGCATTTTGTGGTTTAAATAATCATTGCAGACTTGGCAATCAGTTGGTAAATTTTCTTTATCATGAGATTCGCTTTCACAATGAATATGGTGAGCTTCGCAGATCTCACACTCTTCATTACCAAGTCTAGCAAAAGATATATTCAAAGACTTTAAATGTTTTCTATATAAATCGTAAGACATCTGTTGATTAGGATGTTTCTCTAAAAAATTTTCGTGCATCATTTTTACGTTGATATCACTTGGCAGATATCTTCTCAATGGAGCATGCTCCCTCCTGTAATGTGATATTGTAGGATGAAAGGATTCGATGTGCCATGTTATAATATTATCTCGGTCAAATAGTATGGTTTTCTTATGCTTTCCTCTATTGTCCTGTATTTCTTCGCAGTCTTTAACCTTTAAAGCATTGTATAAAACTGTGTCATTAGTTGGTTTGTATCCTAGTGTGGAGAGGAAGAAATGCTTGCACACATCTACCTTATTTTCGTAGGCATTTTTAAAGAAAAACTTGCGTTTTGGGTGTCGTTTGGGTGATGATGTTAGTGTACGTTTCGGGATTACAACATAGCAGCTTTGTCGAATAAATATGCGACGTGTTTTCCAAGACATCTGCCAATAATTTTCATTAAGTGCTTCTCTTTCTTCCTCGCTGATTTTTTCCATACACTTGTTGGCACATTTGCGCGATCAGATCCCCGATCAGATCTCCGTTGCGTATCATCGAAGCGTGTCAAAATGATACGCGTATCATGATACGCCCCGATCGCTATTAACCGCGTATCTAATAGATGCCGTATCAAATACTCGCATGATCGGCAGAATGATCTAATAGGCGTCCACACTATGACACGCACACGCACGATACGGCTATGGAAAATGGTAGAACTAGAGCATATCATAAATGATTTTTAAAAATATCACAATTTGAATTAAATATTTATTGCATTCGATACTCTAATAACCAAATAATCCTAATCAGACATTTTTTTGTACTAAAACTGCATAAATATATTTTTTTCATAGGTTGAAGTAAGTTGAAGTAGCGGATGGCTCATTAAAATGTTTGCATACACATAATTCAAATGAATATTGAGAAAAAAGTATTTAGTACATGCATGCGGTTTTATACATTTTTAAAAAGGATATTTTATGTTCTTAATAATGAGCTATTAACTTTTTTTAATATGCTTTTTATTTTTGAGTAAGTACTTAAAAATTGACATACCCTATTTTTCACTTTTCTTTTTTTTTCGTCGAAGGTTTTCACATTTACCGACGTCTCCCGACGCGCAACTTTATGTGTTATTTGATAGCCTAACTATTCATAAATGAAAAATTAAAAAAATCAGCTGCGGAAGTATGCGACCCTGGAAGTTATGGGAAAAAATGTGATAGAGGTCGGAGTAGATAATTCGGTATCTTTTGCGGTTACTGCTGGATTATCCACATTGCATGCCTGGATTCGCAGCATGGAAATGGTATTACACATTTGCTACAATCTTGACTATAAGACTTGGTCTGCTACAACAGAAGAAAAAAGAAATTGAAGAAAGAAAAGAAGGAATTTCTTCAAAAACGTTTCAGGGAAGAGCTAAGATTAATTATCGACAAACCTCGTCAATTAAGTGGAAAATCAAGTGATGGAAATGCAGCACGAAGGTTCTTTTACAATTACACTTGCTCGGCGAACATAACAGATGTTGATGAAACATTGATTAAACGCTTGTATATTATTTTACAAGCTCTATCTTCTGGAATGATGATCGATCCCGAAAAATTTGGAGTTTATGCCTTAGAAACTGCGCGAATTTATGTTACGAGGGCTGCTATTTATGTATCCGGAATTAAAAAAATAAACAAACATATATCATTTAATATGGTTTTATTGCTTTTCAAAATATTCGCCGCGATGATCGACACACTTTTGCATACGCTGGAACCAATTTTCATAGCACTTTTTCCATTCTGATTGAGGTATCTCCAAAACGTGCATTTTGAACGCATCAACAGCCTCTTCGCGGCTCGAAAAACGATGACCACGTAATTTGTTCTTCGCGTATGGAAATAAAAAGAAATCGTTAGGTGCCAAATCAGGGCTGTACGGCGGATGACCAGTCAATTCGATCTTTTGACCCTCCAAAAACTGAGTTGTTTCAGCTGAGGTGTGACAGCTAGCATTGTCGTGATGTAATATGATTCTGCGTTGTCGGTTGTCCTTTCTTATTTCTTCAAAGACTTCTGGTAAACAAATGGTCGTATACCATTCAGAATTAACCGTTTTACGATTCTCTAATGGCACTGTAGCCACATGTCCATTAATTCCAAAAAAACAGGCGACCATTTGCTTCAAAGTACTTTTTGCACGAGTAACTTTTGTTGGTTTCGGCTCATCTTGGAACACCCACACCGTTGACTGTTGTTTAGTTTCGGGGTCATATGCATAGATCCAAGATTCATCACCTGTGTAGATATTATAAACGGCTTTTGACGTACCACGGTTGTATTTTTTTATTATTTTTTTGCACCAATCGACACGAGCCCGTATTTGATCGATTGTCAAGTTGTGCGAAATCCAACGCGAACATATTTTTTTTACAGCCAAATGTTCGTGTAATATCTTATGTATGCTCGTCATACTTATGCCTAAGGACGCCTCTATCTCGCGATATGTAACATGACGATCACGCATTATTAGTTCCCGCACAGCATCTATATTTTGTGGGACAACAGCTGTTTTTGGGCGACCTTCTTTATTTTCATCCGTGAGCATAGACCGCCCACGATTAAACTCACTGTACCAGTGATAAACAGTGGTTTTTGATGGTGCTTCATCTCCAAAAGTTGCGGTGAGTTGAATAAAGCACTGTTGTTGATTTAGCCCACGCCGAAAATCGTAGTAAATCATTGCACGAAAATATTCACGCGTTAAATCCATGGCAAATGAAGACACGCAATTTTCAAAATGACGCCACAATGGAAAAATAATTGACAGTCACATGAAACAAAATGTATTCTTCAACCAAAGAGTTCTATTTTCAAATGTTGTAATTATTTTTTAAATATTGTTCTTGTAAGTGGCCAGTTCCGGATACATAAATAGCAGCCCTCGTAGTAACTATGATTGGTACTACATGCCATCCTCCGTGCACAAATTAATTATACACGGAGAAAACGTGATCAAACATTTTTCTGTTCTTCCTATTGGGCAACTGTCGGAAGATGCACAAAAGTCGCGCAATAAAGACTACAGAAATATGCGCCTGCACCATGCCAGAAAATGTTCCCGTATAGCTACAAATGAAGACGTATTTAACCCATCAAGCCCCAAGCGGAACCCAGGTGCCGCATAACAACTGAATATCTATTGTGTCTGGCTTCGATGTTCGAGGTATTAAATTTATTTTATTAAATGATTATGACTTTAGCCTTATTAAATTTTTACATTTTACTTATTAAAAAAGAGTAATGGTAGGATAAAATTTCAAAAAGTAGATCTAAGTAACGAACTGAGTACTTACAGGGGCGAGGTGTGAGAGCTGTTGATCATGTAATTATTTTTCTCTCCGTTAGAACTTTTTTATTTAATTGTTTCAAACTTACGTTTGAAATGATAATCCCAATATTGTGATGACTTCATGAGGGAGTAAGAATTAAAAACTTGCATGAAACTTGCGTCTAAATATTTCTGTTCGTCGTCTATTTTGAAGCATTTTCAAATCCTGAAAACAAAATCATTTAGTCCATGACAATATTTTTATCGAATAAACTATACTTCAAGGAAAGTGCATCCCTAAAGTACACGTAAAAAGCTTTAAAATTACTTGATGTGACATTTTTATCACTAATGCCTTATAAGGTGCATTGGGGTAATCTCGTAAAGTTTTTGGAAGAGTGAGCTTTTGTGTCATTGTTTCAACTTTAGAAGACGAATTTGTATATACGAGTATTTCTACCCATAACTCTAATATTTTAGTTATGATAAACATATTTCCATGTGAATTGTATCTTTTTTAATTCAAAAGTATTTACGGATTCTGGTATAACTACCCCTTTAAAATATAACCCTATTTTTACTTTTCATGGGTAATTTCGAAAACTCAAGGGGTAGTTTCGAATAACAGCGAAACACGACCTAATGTAAAAATATATTTAAGGCACACATTTATTTTTATTCTTTTTTACCCCATACAAAAACATTGTGCATACAAGTCATAGAAGACACCAAACTAAGTTTTAGACTGCAAAATTTTCGAAATTACCCCATCGGGGACGCAGATGTCCTCAACATTTGGAGCAAAGAAGTAAATAGATAAGAACAATAAAAAGCCAACACTAGATTTTATTGTATTTATTTAATACCCAACAAAAGTATAACTAACGAAATAAAATAGGAACGCATTTTTGTTAAAATAAAAATAATTTTTACTCAGTCTCGTAAATAGCTAAATCAAAATTAAAACTAAATTAAAAAAAGGAAGTAGTTTCCAATTGCAGAGGAAAGGCTTAAGGCTTAGCTCTGCATTTAAAAACCACGTCAGCAATCAGCACCCGAGCAGTTGACACCTGCAAATAATAAAAGTGGCTTCTTCACTTAAACCATTTTTATATAGTCGTACAGGTTCCCTAGAATAATTTTTTTTTATTACAATCAAGCTAATTTTTCGTGAGTAGCTTCATTTTGATAAGACGAACAACAATTTCCTCTGCGTACCTAAATTCTTGAAAGTGGTAGCTAACAGAGATAGAACTATTAACCTATCAATATACAAAAATCATCTGGTTAGGGTTGTGTTTTAGGGTTCCGTAGTCAACCAAGTTTTGTTGATTAATGAACTAAAACGACAAAAACTGATTTTTTGTATATTGATAGGTTAAACGACCTAACGAGCTGATTTTTGTATATTGATAGGTTAATAGTTATAAAATTCAAGAGTAACCTTGTCCTACGAATAGAACAATACATATATTAGGACCATCAAATAGAAATATTAAATCCTTTCTATCTCTGTTAGCTACCACTTTCGAGAATTTACACAAAGGAAATTGTTGTTCGTCTTATCAAAATGAAGCTACTCACGAAAAATTTGCTGGATAGTAATAAAAAAATGTTTTTGGAATCCGGATTATAGGTAATCTTTAAAACTGTTTTTTATTTTTTATTTTAACAACAATAAAAATTGATTCTGCACTATTCAAAAATACGTTTTAAACCTCTCAATGTCAAAAATCGACATGATTTATACGAGTCGAGTCAAGTTTGGACTCTGTATTTTCATTCGTTTATGTTTGTTGGTAAAGGCAGGTAAATATTTTATATGTTGCGCACCCCTGCAAAAGACTATGAAAAAATTATTGGGGAAATTTCGTTACCAAATTTACCCCACTGGGGTTATTTAGAATGTTTGTTAAAAATCATAGCTAGAGCAACATTACCTATTCTTAAGAAAGCAAAAAACGTCAAAGCTTCTTTAAAACAAACAAAATATTACGTTACTTACCTAATTTCTGTGTAAAACAAAAAGGGGTAATTTCGATAATTCCAAAAAATCATAAAATTGCACTTGGCGCGAAAAAATGAACTTAGCGCACACGCACTCCCGGCTGACGGTTCGAGGGAAAGGAAGCGGGGGAGGTGATCAAATTGGCGTCTCGGTAAATGTGGCCAGAGCTCAAAATTACTTTCTGTTTGGTAATTATTTGCCATTTTCGAAATATCCCCATTTTTTTTTCTTCCGAAGTTACCCCAATGCACCTTATAGCATGATTATGGGATTATTAAACTTATAAATTTTCTTTTTAGCTTATAAAAATACCGATTGATAAGCCCAAAAAACGTTGTTGGAAACTTACGTATGTTATGTTAAATCCACGTGTTTGAGGCATTCCTTGGCCGTTTTTATGGTTTATTATATAGCGGAACCACAAAACCCAACAAGATATTGCATTTAACGTTCACTAAACACTTTTATTAGCACTTTTTAAACATGAAATATTGCAGACCGACTCCTTTGTTATGGCCTATTAGGTAGGACATAACATTACAAACTTTTGACGTTTATACACCGATATGAGCTTTCTCTTTCACTCAACTTACTGCATCGTTAGTTAGAAAGAGTAACATTATCAACTGTCAAAATATAAGGTTACCTTCAATAGTATAACCTCATTGCCGTAGACGTAGGGCGTTAAAAACTTAACAAAAAATTAAAAAGACGTAATTTATTTAGTATTGAGTAACATAGGTACTAAAAGAAACTGAGTGGAAATTATGCGCAATCTTTTGGAGGCACTTCATGTGACATGGTTTATGGAGGCAATTCATAATATGCAAATAATATGGTTATTTGTATTTGCTATTGGCTATTTGTTGCATTTGGCAAAATTATTATTGACGTACCTATACACAAACAAGCAAATAAAGGCAATACGGCCTTCCACATGGAAGCACTTTATATGGCTATTTGTATTTGCTATTGGCTATTTGTTGCATTCGGCAAAATTATTGACGTATACACAAACAAGCAAATAAAGGCAAATACGATCTTCCACACATGGACGTCAAATACCAAACTTTTACTTGATTTTGTTTACAGTGCGACAAGGTTTTAAATGAACGTGGGTGGTGGCGCTGCTCGTAAAGGGGAACTGTCAAAAATTATGTTTTTGTATGATGGCAGCGTTAGTTCCTTTTTTCGCCACGTTCATTTAAAGCCTTGTCGAGCTGTACTATCCGTAGTATCTCTTATTAGTCTGTGGCTGTACTTGCCTATTTGACTCTTTTGATGTGCGTCAAAAACCGACAAAGGTACGGATACGTGTATTTGGTATTGGTCATATTTGTCAAATAAGCAAATAAGGCCAATACTTGTCAAACATACCGTTTACACATGGTGATTGTTTGGCGAATACATCAAATACGCAAATACTATGGAGTGTAGATGGAGGAGAACTATCTTATATGGGGGATATTTGAAAAAGTGTCCAGCTGTACGCAGTAAATAAGAGTTGAAAAATCCCCCAAGAGTGGCGCTAGCTGCAGCAAAGGGAATGAATGTAGCCGTTGGTGACAAAATATAAATTTAAGTTAGCAGAATAGCCGAGTCACAGATTTACTGGGTTAATACCAATATATTTTGAAAAATATAACTTAAAATAGCTGAAATAAAAGCTGCTAAATGATTTAAAATTTACCCTGTTGCTACTGTAGCGGAATCCTAATTTAATGCATTTCAGCGGACACTTTTGACGTGATAATGGGTGAAATGCAGAATGAATGTACCTTGTCTATGTCCGACCATTAGTTGGATATTGAAAAATAATAAAATATATTTTATAAATACATCTATTTCTTTGTATTCCATAAAACTTTATAGTAAAATACCCTTACATTACATTGTAATAGGTTTCATTTCAGTTATTATGAATTTATTATGTATTCGACATATTTTAAATCTACCATCATATTTTTTTAGTTTCGTAACATCAGGCTTAGTAACAACGTTTATGCTGAAAATATACATTATTCTGGTTAAATGCCGCTTCAAAATTGGCAACACTGATAGTCGTATGTCAGTATCAAACAGACTTCAATGTACAACCGTTTTGTTTTAAAATATTCACGCATCTTACGCAGTGCCGATTTTTGTGCAAAAAATTATCAGTCTTACTTACGCTCATCTGTGTCATTATTGGTAAGTTTATTTAACTGTTCTTTATTAATTTCTATTGGAAGATAGATAAATGTGCTTTCGAACACGATTAACTCTCGATTTCGTGTGTGGTATCAACACGAGATTATTTTGAAGTTAGATTTTCTCAGATTTTGTTATCAGTTTCGTTGCGTTTCGTTACTCAGTTTCGTTGCGTTTTGTAACTCAGTTTTGTTATTCTTCTGTTACGTTATGAACTGAGAACCTAAGGCCTAGTTCATAAGGGTCAGACAGACCCACAGTCATCGCTTTTTAAGCTTTATGCAGTCATCGAAAAAAGTTGCATTAATCATACGCAAAGTTAATGTCATTTGACCTTTTTATTATTTTAAGTTGATTTATTTCTTTAAAGATACATTCGAGAGAATGCTAATTTTAGCTATCCTAATTAACAGATGGTGCCGCTGTCTAATGCCGAAAGGCAGAAGAGGTATAGAGAACGCCTGAAACAAAATAATCCAGAAAAGTTTGAAGAGAAAAGTAAGGCTCACCTGGAAAAAGTGAAGCAAAATAATATGATACCGCGCGACCGTGTCAAAGTTATATGGCACGATCGCGCGCGGCTTACGACAGTCGTAGGCCGCGCGCGTCAGTCGCGGGCCTCGGAAGCGGTGCCATACATTTTCATACGTTGACTATGGTCGCGAGCGTCCGACGACAGTCGTAGGTCGTGCACGACCGCGATCGATCGCGATGCACGGAATTGTACCTTTAGGCCCACCTGGGCCGCGCTCTTTGTTTCAATTATATTACGTATTTCGATGACTTAGAGAATACTTTTGTATGAAGAAGTTTGGTTAGTTATGACCTTTGATACATTGACCATACTCTGAATGAAAAATAAATAAACAATCTGTGAGCTATTAGTATTATTTCGGCTGTTCCAAATTGTGCTCTATTTCCTACGTGTCAAGGTATGACTTAATATATGAAGAATAAAGTATTCGTTTATTTCTTCTGAACAAGTCGCTAATTATAGTTTCGAAAGTTTATACATTTGTAATTGAGAAACTAATATCACATCGGACTAAATACTATATTATGATGGCTTGATAGATAGAAAATTTAAATATATTATAATGTAGTTCACACAAACATAAAATATGGATTGTATGTAAGGATATTACATTAATTTTACTAAGAGGGTAGGCCGGGCGCCATTTTTTTTGCACATTGACCTGCCAACTTTTTTGCATAGATTTTTCCCGGAACTGAGGGGTTAGGGTTATGACGTTGTCACGTTCAACTATCGTCAGTAAACCGACTTTACAGACAACCGATTTTTTAAATACAGAGATAGTTCTTCTCCATCTACACTCCATAGCAAATACAAATAGCCATGTGAAGTGCCTGCATTAGGAAGGCCTCAGTTGGTAGGCCGTATTTGCCTTTATTTGCTTGTTTGTGCTGCATACGGCAATAATTTTGCCAAATGCAACAAATAGCCAATAGCAAATACAAAATATAGCCATGTGAAGTCAGCTGTCAGAAACTCAGAACTCAGAAGTGCCTCCATTTCAAAGAGTAGAAGTGGCAGTTATTTTTGTAAATTAATAAACCAAAAGACAGAGAGGAAGACCAACTCGTGTTCTGGCTGCCATTTTTGATAATGTCAAAAATGTCAATAAAATTGTGAATTTGTGTCGTGTTTATATAAACCAGTCAGAGTCTAATAAAATGCTGATAAAAAGGCTGTAATTAAATTTAAAATGATGAGATGATCAATTGAGTCAATCATATTTTATAAACTTTACTTGTGCTAAATTTTGAATAAGTTTTTGCAATGGTTAGGAGTGGGTAAGTTTACAATGGTTATTTTCATGTTTTACTGTCATTATCTGCAGTGATTTGCTTACAATCAAATCATTGTTTATTCTAGTCGTGACCGGGATAGGGATCGAGATCGCAGACGGTCGCACAGTCGATCCGTAAGCCCTGACCGAAAGAGAAGACGCTCGCGTTCAAGGAGTAGAGACAGAACTTCTAAAACTTCGAAAAGGAAGCGAAGCCGTAGCAGGGAGAGGGAGTCAAAGCGAGACCGAAGCAGAGATAGAGAAAGGGACAGAAAAAGGTAGTTCTTTTTATAATGTACTCAACATTAAATTGTTTATCCATTCATTAGAGAATTAAAAACATTTCAACACCTTTACCAAACAGGTGCTTACCTACTCAGCATGTGTTGCGACCATGGTCGCAACGCTGGTATTCAGTAAGCGCCTAATGATGATAATAAAAAAGCATTACAGTGTCATTTAAGAACATAAAAAATAAGATAAAGCTATACCTTTTCTATACCATTGCATATTATGTTGAAGTGACAAACGAGATGACAAAAGGAATGGATCCAGTAGTAGTAAATCTAGGAAGAAAACCCCTGATAGAGATAAGGAGAGGGATAGATCAAAGTCTAAAGAGAAATCAACAAAGGCAGACGCTGGGGACTATAATATTGGTTCTGCTGACAAGGTAACCTTTTAAGAATTATGTATTGATTTCTAAGACCCATTTTCCAGTATCAGGCTAATCCATGAACTGTAATAGACAGGCACTTGAAATATTTAGAACTTTTAAGATGTTGTCTACACTTGTTTTGGTACAGAAACCTTGAAACATGTAGTGTTCCTAAATAAAAACTATCATTATTATGTTGTTTTCGGTAACTTGAATTGTCCTCATACATAAATTGGTTCAGTGTTTTGCAATTGTGAATGTGTTTCTATTTTCTTTAAAACTCCTATGCAATATAAAGAAAATCTAGTTCAAATTATATTCCTAATAATTTTTAGGAAGAAGAGCAATGTCGTTTAGAAGCTGAGATGCAGAAACGTAGGGACCGAATTGAAAGATGGAGAGCGGAGAGGAAACGCAAGGAACTGGAGTCAGCTAAAAAGGAGGTGCAGAAGGGAAGCATAGTAACAAACATCCAAACACCCACTTCTAAGAAATGGTCATTGGAAGATGACTCTGGGGATGAAGGTAAGTTAATATAAGAAAAAAAATTGTTCTTAAAATACTAAAATTATACTCTTAAGTCTATAAAGTGACTAATATCTTTTTTTAATAATAATTTAAAAAATAAGCATGATTTTAATCCCAAGGGGCAACCAGGTGCCGTATAAGTTATAACTATTGTGTCTGCGAATCCCACAATCGAGGTATTAAGAATGTAGACCTATGATTGTTTTTCAACCATGATATGGTGACTGCATTAAATATTTACAGGTGAAGATGGTGAATCCAAAGAGAAACAAGCAGCAGAAGAGAAAAAAGAGGAGGAAGATGAAATTGATCCCTTAGATGCTTACATGCAAGAAGTACAGCAGGTAACATTTTGTTGCTATATCATTTAGATGTTTTCATGCAAGAAGTACAGCAGGTAACATTTTGTTTCTATAGCATTTAGATGCTTTCATGCAAGAAGTACAGCAGGTAACATTTTGTTGCTATAGCATTTAGAATTTAGATGCTTACATGCAAGAAATACAGCAGGTAACATTTTGTCTCTATAGCAGTATAAGGACGATGTTTTATTTTTTGCTTTATTTGCCCCCTTAACCCATCAATCCCCAATTGTGGATTATGGAGGTGTTAAACTTATTATTTTCAACAGGAGGTACGTAAAGTCAACGAGTTGGACCAGTCCAGGGGCATAATAAGTGTGCCGTCTGCTGGTGGTACAGGTGTGGTGATACTAACAGGAACCGCTAAGAAGAAGGTCACTGAAGAGAAAAATAAAGGTAATGAGGGTTGTCGATATAACATTTGCCACCATTCACCAGAGGCACGATAGGGACTAGGGTCCTTTGTGTCAAATGTCGTGTCAGAGTTCAGGGAGACAAATGACAGCTATATTGTGACATGTGGAACCGATTTCGTGACATAATATGACAGCTGTTTGACACAAATGATATGATAGACCCTATGGCTAGTTCGGCTACATAGCACCATTTGTCCCATATTGAGAGGCTACGGCAAATTTTTCTATGTTTGTAATAATAAGATGTTTTCTGCAACTTCATTTGCTCGGATTTTTTTTATTGCTCGACAATTTTCATCAAAATCTGGTCAATGTTTGAAGCCTGAAGAGGTGATAGTTTGAGATACACACTTTAACTTTACAATTCACCTTTTTTTCCTTGCTAATACATTATACATACATAGTACTTAGACAATATTTATGTTCTTGTCTTTCTGTTTGTCTTGTTAGAAAGGTGCCTTTACAAAAGACGAAACATTGAATAAATATAACACCTGTATACACTGTATTATTTGGGCATTTTAATTACTAAGAATTAATATTTATCTGGTTAAATATCTACGAATAATAAAAACTAAGGAAACATAACTCCCATACTTTAACCGTTTTGAATTTAGTTCATTTTCGCACACAAAAGTATGGCAATAGCAACGAAACACTTTGCCGCGAGCGAACCGCGACCGGTAAAAATTCAAATAAAATGCTACTTTATTATTTTTACTGATATTTGCGTGGCGATCCACGCTGTCGCTGCACTGGCGGCGGCGTAAAAGCTAGTAGGTAGAGTAAAATGAAACCTAGCGCCTATGTCATAAAGTGGCATTTCGTTTGAATTTTACGTCGGTCGCGGTCGCTCGCGGCAAAGATCCGAAAGCCACCTTAACACTCAAATTTACGAAATAAAGCCATTGAGGTTAACTGTCATTTCTTTATTCACACAAAATTGTGTACCGAATACATGCATAAAGGTGCTCCCAGACAGAAGTTATATAACGTTAAATAACATTTTGTAACAATTTATACCAAAATACACGTTTATTTTTTGACATGTTGTAGCGTATGTTACACGATGTTATAAAATGTTATCGTGTTACACAATGTTTTATAACGTTATATAACTTCTGTCTGAGAGCACCTTAAAAAAATGCATGTATTCGGGTCACATTTTGTAGACTCGTGGAAAATTTTTTTTGGCACAGTTACTCTTCCTTAGTTTTTATTATTCGTAGTTAAATTAATATATAGTATTCATTTTATTACTTTCGTGATAAGCTAAATTATATAAAATTGTTTTAGGTGAGCTCATTGAGCAGAATCAAGATGGCCTAGAATACTCGTCAGAAGAGGAAACAGAGAATATACAAGACCAAGCGGCCAATTTGGCTTCGAAACAGAGGAAGGAATTGGCCAAAGTTGACCATGCAAGTTTGGACTATATGCCCTTCAGAAAAGCCTTTTATACTGAGGTATGATCCTTAAATTATTCAAACCAAAGTAAGGTTTCATTGGTATTGTTATAAATACCAAAAAAAAAAGGAAAAACTTGCCAGTATATTCATGTAGATTTAATCTCATTCTTAGTGCCTGTTTCACCTCCTGATAAGTGCCGAACAGGCTATCCACCACTTAACTTGACAGGTGAAGTATGGATAATCTGTCAAAAAACTTGTGAATAGCCTTGCGGCACATCAGAAAGTGGTGAAACAGACCCTTATGGCTTATAGTAGGGGAGGGGAGGGTGCTATTTGTGTAGTCACTCGAGCGTGATGGACACCTAGTAGGTTTTTTACATTAGGTAAAACTGATAAAAAAATAATAAGAGCGTTTTTTATTTTAGCGGTGGGTTCAGAAACTGCAGCCATTTTTAAGTTTTGAAAAAGAAAATATATTCAGAAAATTGCTGATTTAGGTAAATTATAGACAACAAGGACTAAATCATTTAGTTTAGTGCAAAATAAAATATGTATCTGCAAAGCTTAATTAGGAAAATATGAAGCTTTATTTTTTTATACTTATTTTAAAATGTCTCTACAGGCTTACCTAATCTTTGAATCGTCAGTGCTTCTTTGGGGTATACAGTATACTAAACATCCCCTATCTTAATCTGACAGATCCGATGACATTTCAAAGGACAATGGGAAACAAATGTATGGAGTCTGGGCCCACCCCGCAATAGTAACATGTGATATACCATTGCATAGGGCTTTTTAAGCGGAACATAATTTATTATTACAACTATGGTCAAATGTTAGTACTTTCGGCGTCTTAAAGTATTTTAATCTAACTTATTATTTATGGATTTTTATAAGGTACAATGGTAATAATACACGTATTTCACTTTAAAAATAAGATTTATTCGTCGTCCTGTACATCGATAACAATTACATCGTTTAAAAAAGCCGCGGGGGCCAGGAATGGTTGATATCTCCCAACTCCTAGGTACCAAATCAAAGATATTATATGAGCGCAAGTACCTACAGTTCGCCGTCCGGTCAAGCAAGTACAATAATATTGTGTTATCGCGTTTCTTCCAACTTGGTTTCGATCAATTAATATATAGCAGTAATATATTTTTGCTCTTACGTGGCGTGACTGTATCCTTCCACGCAGCAATCACACATTTTCAGCGGTTATATTATATTCTATAAGGTCGGCCAATTCGTTTTCTCTGTAGATTTCTATTACGTATAAACCGTCTCGAAGATGTTCACCACAATATGATTTCGCTAACTTCATATGGTAGGAACCCAAAGCAAGAAACATGATGTCGTCTTCTGTTATTTCAGGAAAATCATGAACTTGTAGGTTTGCATCAATTCGTTCGAAGTTCACTCTGCGTCTATTCAAATTATTACCTTCCACATAGTTAAACAAGAGGTTGTCAACTTGGAGCCTTGCGTTAATCAAACCCAGGAAAACATCTGCTTGTCTGTGGTCGTTTATAGGGATATGAAAATGATTTAGAATTGCAGATGCTATTTTAAAATCGGTAATCATATTATGGACGGTTTTATTAAAATAGCTTTGGCGCAGAAGCTTGAAATCGCGCTTAAAGCGACCATTAACAATTTCTACCGGCCAACGGCATATAGTAACCAATCGCGATTTATTGGCCTGGTCAGTGGTTAATTGAGTTGCCCGTCGGTCTTTGGATGGTGGCAAATACGCTTCATAACCGCATGATTGTAGATCTCCTATACAGTCCCGAAAGCCTCTGTCTAATATGAAGACATCATTCTCTTCCAAAAACCAATGTAACGGATGATCTACTCTTTTGAGAACATTGCTCATAATTGTAGCGTCCGATTCGGTTGCAGCAAACGGTCCCCAAACATCCAAAATGTACCCATCTGTGCATACAAGGATGAATGGCTTTAGGAGATTTCTGAATTTATGTAGACTATACGATTGTCTCTGGAAGAGGAAGTTGGAACTCTTCTGTATATATATATACGTTCCATCACATATAAGGATAGCCTGAGTATTTTGATCATTGCCGAATATTCCCCTTGGAAGCAATAGGTTTCTCTGTATCACTTCATTTCTTGTCATGTGATTTAAGCCTAGGTGCTGAGAACTATACTCGTTTAAAAGACATTCCCGTGCAATCTTTAATATTTTTTCGAGTGTACGTCGTGTCATAGCGAAAAGAGTTGCCAACCTTTCATTTGGTTCTCCAGTTCTCAGCTTGCATAAATATATGCCTAAAGCTGTTTTTGGCCGCTTGCATCTTTCAGCCAAAGATGGAGTCTGTTCGAGAATCAATCGGAATTGATTTCTATCACGACCAATCCAAAAATGCATTTCATCATCGCTTAAAGCATTTTCATCTTCAAAATCTAACCTATGTGGCCGGCGAGCAGCTCTTATTAACATATTACAAAGATTTGTCATTTGATCAGCATTAAAATCATGGGAAACATTACAGAAATCTAGTAAGGTATCCCAATCATTTCCTCGAAGATGATGTTGACAAATACGGGCATGTTCAGGCACATATAGTTTATACTCGCAAAGCAAAAATGTTTTTATCATCTCCGGAATACGATGACGGTCTCCATTTTGACAATTGTTAAATAAACAATGTCTAGCAGTATTTGGGGCTCTAAAATATTGATTCATATGAATGACAGAGTCTAGCTCTGCGGGAGGTTCCGGCTGAACGGCAGGTTCCGGCTGAACGGCAGGTTCCAGCTGAACGGCAGGTTCCGGCTGAACGGCAGGTTCCGGCTGAACCCCAAGATCTGGCTGAACGGCATGAGCTGGCTGAGCGGCAAGCTCAACATGGATTCTCTGCCAACATCGATGACATACTGCTCTCGTATTGTTGAATTCAAACTGAAAATACAAAAGCTACCTGTATGTTCTGTATCGATCGTGTTCAGTTTACGAGATGCGTACAGATCTTCCCAAACTTCTTAACCCAATCAAAGTATTTCTATCCCTTTTTCGCTCGTAAGTGTCCTGCGCGCGAGAATGCGATAGAACCGGTTTGACAGGTTCAAGATGATGAAACGGCCTGTACTATTATTTATTCAGTAGATACTTCACTATACTACTACACTTCGGCTGCTAAAAACAAACACACACCCTATGGCTCTAAACACACTAGGCTGAATTACGCCGGCGTAAATTCCGCCGCGTTTCAAACTCATACAAAATACGGGCGGAACGCGAGAGACGACACACTATTCGATGCG
This sequence comes from Polyommatus iphigenia, assembly GCA_963422495.1. Classification (NCBI taxonomy): domain Eukaryota; kingdom Metazoa; phylum Arthropoda; class Insecta; order Lepidoptera; family Lycaenidae; genus Polyommatus; species Polyommatus iphigenia. Next base: position 9,325,230 of record OY730187.1, read on the forward strand.
TATTTGTATGCGTTTGACATTTGCGGCGGAACTTACGCCGGCGTAATTCAGCCTAGTGTGTTTAGATACTATGTTCTAGTGCTAACGCCAATGCTAAGTCATGTGATTCAACACTGGCGTTGAAACGCTACAACACTTTTCATTAACTAAAAACACACGTGTGTGTTTCTAACAGCCAAATACACCAATTGATTTTTTTTTGTTACTAACCTCCAATATCGCATTTTGTTGAATGAGTCTTGCAAAATGCGGTCGTGTTTGCGGAAGATCTTCAGTCAAAATATGACGCTGATATCTATTATGATATAACCCGCGTCTACACACAACACAGTTACGATGTTGTTCCATTTTCCACAAAATCAGTCGCGATGCAATTCAGTAGTCCATTAAACAAAACCGGGGTCAACGATTAAATAACAACAGTCAGTGTCCAAGGAATAGCCGGGTCAAAAGGTATACAAAACAGATAACGATGGCTCGAAACAAAACACAAAACAGTCTGGCGACGACTAGCGCAAGCGCATCACTGACTGGCCGGCTGGTGTCCGCCATTTGCAAATGCGCTCGGGCCGACGCGCGACGGGGCGGCGCGGTAGAGGGGGCAGCAGGTCGGGAAATAAGCAATGATTACATGTAATACGGTTCTAACACTATTCGGTAATATATTGAAGTAAACTACGATAATTAATTGCAGGGATTGGGATCACTTTTATGACAGTATAACTCCGAAAGTACTGACTTTTAACCTTTGATGTAATACTAAGTTTTATTCGGTATAAAAATACCAATTCATTCATGAGTTTCTCACTTCTATTGAGAGGTGGGCCCACCATTACTCATTGTCCTTTCAATATTCAAAAATTTTTTTTAACCCACCACATGAGAAATCAGATTTCTATACCATGATAACTGGACACATGTCGGAAGCCTATTTTTTTTTTTTTAAAAGAAGGCAGGTCGCTATAGCCCTGGCGTCACTGCGACCCATGAGGATCTATTGTGACTCCTTCGCACTAGAGAATCATCCCCAACCCAATACTGCTCATAAATTGAACGATATGGTTGGGGTTGGTGCCACGAATTTCCTCTGTGGATGAGTATTCGTGGCGACCAAGGTGCCTGTTCCTGCTCTGTAGTAGAGCAGGACAGTCGAGGAGAAGGTGAATAGGTGTTTCATCCTCCTCCTCACAGAATCTGCAAGTCGTTAAGCTATAAATACCCATTCTGTTTAGGTGTTTGTTGAGCTTGCAGTGCCCAGTTAGGCTTCTGGTAAGGATTCTTAATTGGTTCCTACCCAAGGTGAGCACTAATTCTGATAGTTTCTTGTTGAAGCCAGGAATTAGTGCCTTGGAGTGTTCAAGGCCAGGGGTCTCAGCCCATTGCTTCCTGCATAGTCTGTGGCCCCATTCCTTGAGCACTTGCTTTGTGGTACTGGGAGTTATACCACAGACTGGTTCTGGGCCATATATGAGCCTCTCGGCCCCAAGCCTAGCCAGTTCGTCAGCGGTTTCATTGCCGGGGACGTTACTGTGGCCCGGGACCCATACTAGGCGGATGTTGTTGTTCCTTCCCAGCATGTTCAACGTCTCAATGCATTCCAGAACTAATTTGGACGAGACTTCTGCGGCAGTCAGTGCTTTAAGTGCAGCTTGACTATCGGAGAAGATAAACACGTTTTTATTAACTAGGGCCATCTCCAGGCTTTCTAGTGAACAACCGAGGATAGCGAAGACTTCAGCCTGAAACACGGTCGCAAACTCCCCCAAACAGGCGTATTTGCCTTTCGGTGGCCTGCCCCCGTAGAATCCGGCTCCCGCACGGTTGTCTTTCCTTGATCCATCCGTGAACCAAACTATGTCGCTAGGGCGGACATCGATTGGGATTTTTCTTTCCCAGTCCTCCCTGGAAGGTATAAAAACCTGGTATTGCTTCGAAAAGCTATGCACCTTGATCATGGCATCTGATGGCATGGCCATGACAGGTGATTCACTGAGAGACTGTTCCAGCTGTCGAAATGGGGTGGAGGCCCAATTCGTCCTACCCGTCGTCCTGGCCCTGAGAGCCACCTTTTTGGCCTCCATCTGAACAAGCAGAGGAAGCGGAGTTAAGTTGATCAGGACCTCGAGGGAAGGCGGTGGGTGTTGACGAGAGTGCACCCGTGATTATTAGACATGCCAGTCTCTGTACGCTGTTTAGACTTTTATTACAGTTTACTTGTTCAGCCTTTTTATGCCACACTACGCAGCCATATGTGGTAATCGGTCTCACTACGGCTGTATATAGCCATAGCATTGCCTTCGGCCGAATACCCCATTTAGAGCTGACAAGCTTCCAACAGGAACCCAGAGCACATCTAGCCTTTTTCGTAATATACTCGATGTGCTTATTCCAAGTGAGTCCTTTGTCTAGGATTACTCCTAGATATTTGACATCACCCGCAAACTTAATAGTTTTCTCGAAGAGTGTTGGGGGTCTTAGTCCCTCCAACTTCCTCTTTTTGGTGAAAGGTATCAAGACCGTCTTATCAGCGTTTACTGTTAGCTTGACCCTTTGGCACCAATCCTCGACGACTCTTAGTGCTGACTGCATCAACCCAGCGACCACCGATGCGTATTTTCCCACCACCATGATCGCCAGGTCGTCAGCGTACCCTTGAGCGTAGTAACCTAAGAGGTTCAGTTCCCTTAGTAGTTCATCCACTACCAGGGACCATTCCAGGGGTGACAGCACACCTCCTTGTGGGCAACATTGTGTCAGCCTGATTTTGAGTGTCAGGTCCATGATAGTCGATGAGGCTATCCTATTGTCGAGCGTGGCTTTGATCCATTTCCTAGTAGTTGGATCTATATTCTTTGAAGCCAGGCCATTTGTGATAGAGCTGGTTGAAGTGTTGTCGAATGCGCCTTCAATATCAAGGAAGACACACAACGCAATCTCTTTATCTTCAATTGCTCTATCAATCCGATTTACCAAGTCCATTAGGGCCGTCTCGGTAGATTTGCCTTTTTGGTAGGCATGTTGTCTTTCATGCAGCGGCATTTTAGTGAGATAGGTGTCCCTTATGTGTAGGTTGACCACCTTCTCCATTGTTTTAAGCATGAAAGAGGTGAGGCTAATTGGTCTGTATGACTTTGGTAGAGCTTTGTCCCTGTCCCCACTCTTGGGTATGTAGGACACCCTTACCTTTGTCCATGCTAATGGGATGTAGCCCCACGCGAAACTTGCTCTGAATATTTTCAGTAGCAGAGGAAGGATAATATCCTTGCCCTGCTGTAGGAGGGCCGGAAATATATTATCCTCGCCGCCGGTCTTGTAATGCTTGAAACTGTCAATTGCCCATGTGACTCGGTCAGGCTTAAAGATCACGGAAGCTCTTCTCCAATCGTCAACTGATGGTCTCGTTTTAACAATCGTATGAGAGAAGGCTTCGTGATTTTCGAGATGGATACTGTTGGGGAAGTGGACTTCGGCTAGTAATCTTAGCATTTCTTCCGCCGTTTTAGTATAAGTACCATCTGGCCTCTTCAGAGTGCTGGGATGAGAGCTAGGGGCCTTAGATATGACTTTATATAGTCTGGAGGTTTGCGAGGTGTTATTCACTTCCTCACAGAACCTTGCCCAAGAGCGTCTTTTGGCCTTCCTTAGCTCCTTATTAAACGTCGTCAGGGCGGTTCTGTATGCGTCCCAGTTCCCGTCTCTTTTGGCTCTGTTAAACAGAGCTCGGGTCTCTTTCCTGAGTTGCGCCAGAGTACCGTTCCACCAAGGTACGTTGCGTTTACTTGACGTTTTCTTAACAGGACAGCTTCTGAGGTAAGCATCATTCAAGCTATGCTCCAGCTCTCCCACCGTTAGTTCCAGTTGTTCTACGGTCTTGACAGCTTTGTTGACAGCTGCGAGGTTTATCTGCAATTCCTCTCTGAATACACTCCAGTTTGTGGCCTTTGGATTCCTATAAGTTACTTCTTTCCCAGGCATACTGTCATGTATATCAAACCTAATGTAACAATGATCGGACAGTGAGTTATCGTCCGATACATGCCAGTTACAGGCGCGATGTCGTAAAGGGCCTGTACATACTTATATGTCAAGGACCTCCTGTCTTAGTGGGCTAATAAACGTTGGTTTAGTACCCTGATTCAAAGTGTGGAGGTTATTAGTAAGTAAGAAGTCAGTCGGAAGCCTATACAAGCTTAATCTGACACGCTCGAGCTACTCCCGAAATCCCCTCTTCCCCTCCCCAACTATTAGGCTTATTATTCTTGTAACATTCTGACCTTAAGTTAGTTGGAGTTACATAATGTTCGTTACTTCTCTTTTTCTTCATATTTATGAAAGAGAAAGCTTGATGTTTTAACACAGATAAGTAATTCAAAATGGCACTGATTTAAAGGGGCAGTTGTAAATAGCAGTTTTGGTAAGTTAAAAATTATAAATGGCACGTTTAATGACTAGTTTAGCAGTTAAAACTAAGCAGTAAAGTAAACAAAAATGAGTAGTAAAAAATAATGAAATGGATCATTGAAAACATTATTGAACAGTAAAATAATTAAATTAATGAATGAGCGGTTACGTGTGGGCAGTAACAAATCGGAATTCGTCAGTACAAATCTCATTGATAAGCAGTTCTTTAAACAATGAGGTGGTAAAATAAAATAAAATCGGCTAAGTGCGAGTCGAACTCGCCCATGGAAGGTTCCGTACCGTTATAAAGCGAAAGTAAGACGGTCGCCGGCTGCTGCCGCAGTACGCTCGCTGCTCTCGCTCGGCTCCCCCTGTGTAGTTCTAACCTAACCTAACCTACTTTCGGACTTTCTGGATTGTTTTTTTTTTGTTTTGGCGGAGGGCGCTGCGCCCCCGAAACCGCTTCGGTATCCGTGGTTAAGTAGGCCTTCTGTTAATTCTTTTCATTAATAATGAAATGAAATAAAAATGAAATGTACATAGAAATATTTATTTACACTTAATATTTAAACAATTCTATTTGAAAACACGTTCCTTTCCACGTATAAAAAATGCGATTAAAAAAAACTAGGAGGGGTATCATGGTGAAGGGAGGATCAACCCTGACATAATCTTGAGATACAGCCTGGAGACAGACAGACAGACAGACGGATGGATGGACAGACGGTACTTGGTAATGAAAAATTCAATTCAATTCAATTTCTTTATTTGCCAAATGTGAGTTAGTAAAGATGTTAGTAGATTTACAATGGTACCATCACATTTGCCCAATCGAGCATGCAAATGTTTATAGCTTATAAAGTACAATATAATATGAGATACTTATTAGTTATTACTATTCTTACAAATTAACAAAGTATATTCCAAATGTGTTATTAATTATTATATAATAAGCTAATAATTGTGCTGTATGGTTAACTTATTTAAATATTACCAATTGTCAATAATAATAAGTAATTATAAGTAATTAGACATAACAAAATCTATTATTTTTAATCATAGAATTAATTTCTTATTTAATTATATTTTATGTAGAATTATTATTATATTAAAATTCAAATTATAGGAATGGATTTTATTATGTCAATTATAGTCAATATACAATTACAATAATAATTATTAATTATCAAAATATGCGAATATTTTCATGTCATATGACAATTCATTAAAAAATATTTTCATTTAAAAAGTCATTTACAGTATAATAGCATTTGTCAATTAAAAATTTTTTTAGATTTCTTGTAAACATATTTAAGTTTTCAATTTTTTTTAATGTCCTTAGGCAATCTATTATAAATTAATGTTACCATGCCTAGTACTCCCTTTTGCATAAATGTTGTGTTACGAGTTATAGTCCCAACTCTTAGTTTAAGTCTGTTGCTTTTAAGTTTTGGGAATATATTTATATTGGTTTTAACTAATAAGGCGCATTCAAGTATATATATGCTTGCGAGAGGGAGTATATTATATTTTTTAAAGTATGGTACACAACTTTCATTCTGTTTTATACGAAAAACGGCTCTGAGACATCTTTTTTGTGCCTTGAAAACAAGTTCCCTATTGGATGAATTACCCCAAAAGACAACACCATATCTCAAAGAAGACATAACATAGGCATTAAAAGCCATTAAAACAGATGATGTATGTGAGACATTATTCAGCATATAAAGAACGTATGCATATTGATGCAGTTTCTTACACAATGAGTCACAATGAGCTTTCCAATTAAGTTTGTCATCTATTAAAATACCTAAGAATTTTGTAGTTTGAGTATCTTCTATCGGAATGTCTTGATATTCTATATTTAATTTGATTTTATTTGTACGTTGATGAAAATCAATAATTTTAGTTTTTTCCAAATTTATTATTAGATCGTTCCTTTGAATCCATTCTATAATTTTTTTAATGCTTTCATTTATTTGTTCTTCAAAATTTTTATTGATTTGTTCAAAAATAGCTGTACTGTCATCTCAAATTAAATTACTAATTTAAAATTTTACTTTCACTGAAGGAATTTAAAAACTAAATTGTATAATAATAATAGGAACTTTTATTCGTTATTCGAATCATATTTAAGTTATTAAAATGACATAAAATTTGCTTAATAGCCGCTAAATTAAGTTCCGCCCAACTAACGAACATTTACCTCTCTTTTCAATGAACTTGAGTTCGGGTGTCACTGCTCGCTATGATTTGCCGTGGATCTGCCGAACTATTTATCGAACCGCTCATTCCATCATTTTTACCGCTCATTCATTTATCGAACCGCTCATTGCATCATTTTTACCGCTCATTCAGTTATTGAACTGCTCAATTATTTTTTTATTACTGTCCATGTTTTACTGTCGCAATAATTAATCAACCGCCATAAAATTAAATAACTGCTCAATATTTTTTTTACAACTGATCATAATAACATCTCAAATATTTAAATAACTGCTCAAAAAATTAGTTCCCATTCAAAATCAGAATGTGTTCATTTCCATCCTTAAATTACAGGTCACTGAACTAGCAAGAATGACTCCCGAAGAGGTAGAGGCTTACCGTACCGAGTTGGAGGGTATCAGAGTGAAAGGCAAAGGGTGTCCAAAACCCATCAGATCTTGGGCCCACTGTGGTATTAGTAAAAAGGAGATGGATATACTGAAGAAGCTTGGATTCGAGAAACCCACGCCCATTCAAGCACAAGCTATACCTGCTATTATGTCTGGAAGGTAGATATTTTTAATGTTCTACAAATTACAATATAATCCTTTAAATCTATACTAATATTATAATTGCGAAAGTATATCTGTATATCTGTCTGTCTGTCTCGCTTTCACGCCAAAACTACTGAACCGATTGTAATGAAATTTTGTACACAGACAGTCTAAAGCATGAGAAAGAACATAGGCTACTTTTTAACTGGGGTTGTAAGGGGGTGTTTATGCGTAAATTTGTTCAAATTAAGTTAGTTCCAAAAATTCATAACAGATGGTGCTAAGAGTCGCCTACATCGCGCTAGCGCTTACAAAATTCATAACAGATGTTGCTAAGAGTCGCCTACATCGCGCTAGCGCTTACTCATACGTCTTTCTGTAAGAATTGGTATCATGTTGAGTAGGGTTTTTCGATTCTTTCGATCGTTATACACGTTATTTAATAACTCACTACTTAATATCTATGCAGTGACGTAACCTTAAACCTACCAATGATAGTTTATGGGTAAAGCTAAAGTTGTGTAATGGTAGCCCCCCATTACACAACTTTGTGTAATGGGGGGCTAAATAAGCTTTAAAATTTGGTATAAATAAAAGTTTCATTAAAAAAAATGAAATATTATGTGCACACTGCACAGCTGTTTTTGGATGTTTTGATTTAAGGGGTACCAGGATTTTAAAAAGCTTTGACACCAAATTTGTTGACACAGCGCGCTATAAATAAAGTCCACGCGGACGAAGTCGCGGGCAACAGCTAGTTTCTTAATAAGCAGCTTAAAAAGTAGAATATAATATGAAAATTTATATGTTGTCTGCTTGCCGTGCATCGTCTAACATCGTTTCAGTTCAGCAGACTTTGGCACGGTGTATGTCTGCGTGCGACAAGATGTATGCGAATTATAATTACATATTATATTGATAAAAAATGCTATACAATAGCTTTACCACGGCAATTCCCGAGTGCCACACGTATTTTTAAAAATGTCACTAATAATATGTTATGCAGGCACTTCACATGGCTATTTGTATTTGATGTATTCGCCAAACAATCACCATGTACTACACAAGACGGTATGTTTGACAAGTATTGGCCTTATTTGCCTATTTGACAAATATGACCAATACCAAATACACGTATCCGTACCTTTGTCGGTTTTTGACGCACATCAAAAGAGTCAAATAGGCAAGTACAGCCACAGACTAATAAGAGATACTACGGATAGTACAGCTCGACAAGGCTTTAAATGAACGTGGCGAAAAAAGAAACTAACGCTGCCATCATACAAAAACATCATTTTTGACAGTTCTCCTTTACGAGCAGCGCCACCACCCACGTTCATTTAAAACCTTGTCGCACTGTAAAAAAAATCAAAGTTTGGTATTTGACGTCCATGTGTGGAAGGCCGTATTTGCCTTTATTGGCGTGTTTGTGTATACAGTATACGTCAATAATTTTGCCAAATGCAACAAATAGCCAATAGCAAATACAAATAGCCATATGAAGTGCCTCCATTACAATATAAAAGAACAATACTTTTTCAGGGATCTCATTGGAATAGCAAAGACTGGTTCTGGGAAGACTCTTGCATTCATACTGCCTATGTTCAGACACGTTTTGGACCAGCAACCTTTAGAAGACACTGATGGTCCGATTTCACTCATCATGACTCCGACAAGAGAACTATGCATGCAGATCGGAAAGGATATTAAAAAATTCGCCAAGTCTCTGGGATTGAGGGTGGTCTGTGTGTATGGTGGAACGGGTATATCTGAACAGGTATGTGGGTATCTATGTGTATTTACGTGTAAACTTAACTAAGTTCGAAGAATAAAAACATCGAAACTTGACATGAAAAATGTTATATAATTTTTGAACATAATTATTTTGTACTTACAATAGAAATAATTTGTATAAGAAATTCTTTTAGGGCCGCGCCACACCGGAATGGCAGCGGCACGGCGAGCACTTTCATATGATTTTAAACTTAATCTTCATTATTGTAATACATAGTATCGCTTGAGAAGTCAGCGGCCGCCCGAGACCGCTCGTGGCCGCCGGCGGCGCGAGCCGCAATTTCTCAAGCGATACTATGTATTACATTATTTACAATAATGAAAATAAAGTTTAAAATCATATGACACTGAAAGTGCTTGCCGCGCCGCTGCCATTCCGGTGTGGCGCGGTCCTAAAACCATAATTATAACAATTTAATAATAAATAACCAGCCCCCTTAGACAAGTGGCAAAACGCTAACGCTAACGCTAGCGCTACAAAATGTATGGATTTGACATAAGTATTCGCTAGCGAAGCGATGACTTATGTCGAATCGCATACATTTTGTAGCGCTAGCGTTAGCGTTAGCGTTTTGCCACTTGTCTAAGGGGGCTGGTGTTAGGTCTGTCTTGATCGGGCCTCGCTCACGGTGTGCGCGCGCGCGTCGCCCTTATGTCGTCGCCCTTATCTCGTTGTAATCTAGGTCAGGGACTCAGGGTCAGTCCTCAGCCGGGCGCCAGGTGTTTTGAGCTAAGACGTGACGTCATGTAATACAGTTAGGGTGTGAGAGGGTAATAGTTTTGGAATAGTCAAAATATCTTTATATATTATTTAATACAATATATGCGTCATATTATACATAATATTTTGATTTATTATTTAGTTTATGCATAGGTATCTACTGCGACCATTATAATATGTATTTGAACATTATATTTATTATTATTATTGTCTATTAGTTTGTATTCGGTTCGCCAGTGTGCATCTGTCGTGCGATCGACATCAAGGCCTCACAGAACACCAGGGATCGCGGTGTAGTATACTATGCCGCGATTATCACCTGAGTGGGGTATTTTTCAGCAGCGCTCGCATCACACTGCATTAATTTATAATTTTAAGTACTTGCGACAAATTTCTTTTTGTTTATATATTTTTTTAATAAAGTATTTTACTTTTTTTATTTTGTACCCATGTGCTTTATTGTTTTCTTCTTTAAGTATATATTTTTTTGTCTCCTATTTTTTGTTTTCGCTGTTATCTGATGTAATGTGGTGTAATGTGTATGTGCTTATTGAATAAATGTCTATTATTATTATTAAAACCTTATTTTCTGTAATGCGGGCTCTACACTCGCGGCGCGGAAGCCCGCGAACCGCGAGTGTGGAGGGTTTCGCGGCCGATTAGCGGCTTCGTATTTGTTCGAATCGTGTTCACGGCGCGAGTCGCGGCCGCAATTTGCGCCGCGAGTGTAGAGCCCGCATAAGATTCGCGTTGCGTAGTGCGGTTTCACCTCAAAGTCTTAACTACAGGGTGTAACAAAACTAAGTGATAATAATTTAGAGTTTAGGGTGTGTACATGTTACTCGTAGAGAGTTTACTGTGAAAGTAGCAGTGCTGAAAGACCAATTACTTTTTCACTTTTGTTTGGGAAAACTCGTGACCCTGTATAGATAGATTATGTGTGATAAATAAAGAATATTATGTATTAAATTACAGATAGCGGAGCTGAAGCGCGGCGCGGAGATGATAGTGTGCACGCCGGGGCGCATGATCGACATGCTGGCCGCCAACTCCGGCCGCGTCACCAACCTGCGCCGCGTCACATACATCGTGCTGGACGAGGCCGACCGCATGTTCGACATGGGCTTCGAGCCGCAGGTATATATACCGGATAGCGCGGCGCGGAGATGATAGTGTGCACGCCGGGGCGCATGATCGACATGCTGGCCGCCAACTCCGGCCGCGTCACCAACCTGCGCCGCGTCACATACATCGTGCTGGACGAGGCCGACCGCATGTTCGACATGGGCTTCGAGCCGCAGGTATATATACCGGATAGTGCGGCGCGGAGATGATAGTGTGCACGCCGGGGCGCATGATCGACATGCTGGCCGCCAACTCCGGCCGCGTCACCAACCTGCGCCGCGTCACATACATCGTGCTGGACGAGGCCGACCGCATGTTCGACATGGGCTTCGAGCCGCAGGTATATATACCGGATAGCGCGGCGCGGAGATGATAGTGTGCACGCCGGGGCGCATGATCGACATGCTGGCCGCCAACTCCGGCCGCGTCACCAACCTGCGCCGCGTCACATACATCGTGCTGGACGAGGCCGACCGCATGTTCGACATGGGCTTCGAGCCGCAGGTATATATACCGGATAGCGCGGCGCGGAGATGATAGTGTGCACGCCGGGGCGCATGATCGACATGCTGGCCGCCAACTCCGGCCGCGTCACCAACCTGCGCCGCGTCACATACATCGTGCTGGACGAGGCCGACCGCATGTTCGACATGGGCTTCGAGCCGCAGGTATATATACCGGATAGTGCGGCGCGGAGATGATAGTGTGCACGCCGGGGCGCATGATCGACATGCTGGCCGCCAACTCCGGCCGCGTCACCAACCTGCGCCGCGTCACATACATCGTGCTGGACGAGGCCGACCGCATGTTCGACATGGGCTTCGAGCCGCAGGTATATATACCGGATAGCGCGGCGCGGAGATGATAGTGTGCACGCCGGGGCGCATGATCGACATGCTGGCCGCCAACTCCGGCCGCGTCACCAACCTGCGCCGCGTCACATACATCGTGCTGGACGAGGCCGACCGCATGTTCGACATGGGCTTCGAGCCGCAGGTATATATACCGGATAGCGCGGCGCGGAGATGATAGTGTGCACGCCGGGGCGCATGATCGACATGCTGGCCGCCAACTCCGGCCGCGTCACCAACCTGCGCCGCGTCACATACATCGTGCTGGACGAGGCCGACCGCATGTTCGACATGGGCTTCGAGCCGCAGGTACTACCAGAGAAGTTGATTCCTGATGAAGCTGACCCGGCATTTTGCCATTCTTATTTCTAGTATTCATGTAAAAAGTAGATAAAAAACCTATTCTCAGGCCTAATTAAAGTACTGCTATCAGAAAAGTTGATTCCTAGGCAGATGGAGGATCTACGTAGATTGGTCGCGTTACGTCGAACCCAGTTGACAGATTACAGCTAACATTGAATTGACATGATTCGAACAAATGACGTAGGGCCGTCGTCTAGGAATCAATTTCGTCGATGGTACATTGGTCGACTATGTCACTGTCTGAGAGGGACAACAATATATACTTATAATATTATAAAGCGGAAGAGTTTGTTTGTTTGTTTGAACGCGCTAATCTCAGGAACTACAGGTCCGATTTGAAAAATTCTTTCAGTGTTTGATAGCCCATTTATCGAGGAAGGCAATAGGCTATATTTTATCACGCCAAGATTAATAGGAGCAAAGAAATAGAGGAAAATGTGAGAAAAACGGGGGAAAATTATTTGAAAGGGCTTATTTGAACGCGCTAATGTCAGGAACTACTGGTCCGATTTGAAAAATTCTTTCAGTGATAGATAGCCCATTTATCGAGGAAGGCTATAGGCTATATTTTACCACGCCACAAATAATAGGAGCGAAGAAATTTCTATACTAATATTATAAAGCGGAAGAGTTTGTTAGTTAGTTTGTTTGTTTGAACGCGCTAATCTCAGGAACTACAGGTCCGATTTGAAAAATTCTTTCAGTGTTAGATAGACCATTTATCGAGGAAGGCTATAGGCTATATTTTATCACGCTAAGATTAATAGGAGCGAAGAAATAGAGGAAAATGTGGGAAAAACGGGGGAAAATTATTTGAAAGGGCTTATTTGAACGCGCAAATGTCAGGAACTACTGGTCCGATTTGAAAAATTCTTTCTGTGATAGATAGCCCATTTATCGAGGAAGGCTATAGGTTATATTTTATCACGCCACAAATAATAGGAGCGAAGAAATTGAGGAAAATGTGGAAAAAACGGGGCAAATTATATGAAAGGGCTTATTTGAACGCGCTAATCTCAGGAACTACTGGTCCGATTTGAAAAATTCTTTCAGTTTTAAATAGTTTATTTATCGAGAAAGGCTATAGGCTATATTTTATTACGCTACAAATAATAGGAGCGAAGAAATAGAGGAAAATGTGAAAAAACTGGGGAAATTATATGAAAGGGCTTATTTGAACGCGCTAATCTCAGGAACTACTGGTCCGATTTGAAAAATTCTTTCAGTCTTAGATAGCCCATTTATCAAGGAAGGCTATAGGGCATAGGCTATATTTTATTACGCTAAGAATAAGAGGAGCGAAGAAATAGAGGAAAACGGGGAAAATTATATGAAATTGCTTATTATCTTAACTACTGGAGCTATTTTTATGTTATTTGGCAAACTTGAAGAATAGACCACATGAAGGGACATAGGCTATTTTTGCGGAAAAATGTACGGTTGCGTGAAATTCCTAAATTACGCGGGCGAAGCCGCGCGGAACAGCTAGTATAAAATAACTGTGTATGTATAATATGTATGTACTACAGTAGATGAGCCGCGCTACTTTTTCGGCAAAGTTGTAGACTGTAGTGCAGCACGCGACGTTGCCAGCTGGCGCGCGTCAGTATCGCAACGTTGAACTGCAGCATGCGACGTTGCCAGCTGGCGTTAACATGATTATAGCCGTTGCTAAAAATGTAGAGCGTTACGTATTGCGTGCCAAATGTTGCCCAGTAGCTACTAATTTACTAGCAACGTTTTACCTAATGTTGCATAATCAATACTAGGGCTTAGAATTTAGATAGACAATTACTTCACATTTATTTTCTGTTCCACTGAGGGCCTGTTTCACCACTCCCTGATAAAGTGCCGGATAGGCTATTCACAACTTTTTTTGACAGATTCTCCATACTTCATCTGTCAAGTTAAGTGGTGGATAGCCTATTCGGCACTTATCAGGAAGTGGTGAAACAGGCCCTTAGAGTTTCCTTATTTCCAGGTGATGAAAATAATAGACAACGTGCGTCCGGATCGTCAGACAGTGATGTTTAGTGCGACATTCCCGCGACAGATGGAGGCGCTCGCTCGCAGGATACTACAGAAACCTATTGAAGTTCAGGTATATCTCATAATAATTATTATTTGCAGCTGTATAATTATGTTATACGCTATAGTATTTACTTTCATAAAAAAAAGACAGCCTTCATCTACAATTATTCTTTCAAGACAGTGATAATAATATCTTTTGGTTGCTATTTATATTAGCATTTATTATATTAGCATTAGCATCAGTACCCTGATAATCTTAGTAATAATAATGCTGCTTTGATCAAATTCGGATCCTCTCAAACAGAAAAATGGTTTCTCATATTATAATATGCTAAACAAACATCTAACGGCTGGCTTTTGTAATTTGGCTAATCGGAATTCGAGATGCACAGTTGGTTGTAGTTTTATTATTCTGAGATTGTATCGAAACTATGGCCGTGTTCACACCAAACCGACTGTGAGCCGCCGAATGTGAGCGAACGTTACGCAGTTTATTGTATTTCCATACATATTCACTTTTTCGTTCACACCTAACCGATAATACGCTATTACGCTAGGCGGAGGCGCGGACATTCGACACCGTATATTTTCACGTTTACACGGGCTCACAGTGAGCCTGCTCACATTCGGCGGCTCACAGTTTGGTGTGAACACGGCCTAACTGAAACTGTATTTACGTTGAAGCATAATAAATTGAAATGAAATTCCCAGGTTGGTGGTCGCAGCATAGTGTGCAAAGAAGTGGAACAGCATGTAGCCGTGTTGGAAGAAGACGCTAAATTCTTCAAGCTGCTGGAACTCCTCGGTTTATACAGTCAGATGGGCAGCATAATAGTCTTCGTGGACAAGCAGGAGAATGCTGATAGCCTGCTCAAAGACTTGATGAAGGCGTCGTATTCCTGCATGAGCTTGCATGGAGGTGAGTTCTTTTATTAATTTTAAATGTTTTACAAATAATATTAATATAGTACTTAAACTTAGTAATTACTAATACGTGTTTTGTTATTAGTTATTACTATTTGTTTTTTTTTAACTCCATGAAATCAAAATTAAAAATATACCAAAATTTACAAATAATTGAAAAAAAGCTGTAGTAGGCATATTTTATAAACAAAATAATATTTGTTTATAAAATATGCCTACTATAGCTTTTTTTCAATTATTTGGAAGTAACATTTTATAGTTGACCAAAAACACACAAAAACATATAAACTCACATACAAAACCCTTACAATTAACAGTTTATGACTTTAATATTATAACATTGTATTTTGTTTTCATTAAGCGCAATACACACTGAGACCGCCGGGCCGCCGACATAGCCCGGCTACACAACCCGGCGGCCTGTATGAAAAGAATGATGTCGGCAACATGCGCCCGCGCGTGTTACCCGCCGACATGATGGCGGCTTGGGTACGCCTGCGCTCAGTTGCCCGGCGACACAACCTATAGACACGCGGCAATCACTGACTAATCACTGACTGCCAAATAAAGAAGGATGGGCACTTTTGTATGGACCCTGGCCGGCATAGTCAATAAAGTTCTAATGTCTGTTAGCCTATTGCTTATAACCTAAAGTTACTGAAATGAAACCAGGGCTCGAAAAACGTTATATTTTTCGAAACGTTATCGCCTTAAGTACCTAAAGAACGTTTCATTTCGGTTTCGTTCGGAACGGAACGCTATTCGGAACATTTTTTGAGAACGAAATGATTTTTTCGTTTTTGATCCTTAAAACGGTTTTAAACGGTTTTTCCCGTTATCTCGATCAAAAGTTAAATATATACTTAACAAAAACTATTATTTTTCGGGCATTCGTTTGCGGTATCACGGCGAGGCAATAATCGGCCAAGTGCGAGTCGGACTCGCTCATGGAGGGTTCCGTACCGTTACAGAGCAAAATAAGGTTAATAATTGTGTTTTTTGTATGGGATTAATTTTATTATTTTTTTATTAGTTTTATTAATTAATAAAGAACTCATATAGTCAAGCACTCTATGAAAATTTCAAGAGCCTACCTATTATCGTTATTGATATCGAGCAAAATAGGCCAAAAAATTACGGTTGTTGTATGGGAGCCCCACTTAAATATGAAATATATCTTGTTAGGGTTCCGTACCCAAAGGGTAAAAACGGGACCCTATTACTGAGACTTCGATGTCTGTCCGTCTGTCCATCTGTCCGTCTGTCTGTCCGTCTGTCTCCAGGCTGTAACTCTAGAACGGTTATAGCTAGAGAGTTGAAATTTTCACAGATTATGTATTTCTGTTGCCGCTATAACAACAAATACTAAAAACAAAATAAATTAAATATTTAAGGGGGGCTCCCATACAACAAACGTGATTTTTCAAACATTTTTTGCTCGGTATCAATGATGACAACAGGTAGGTACTTGAAATTTTCACAAAGGCCTTAAGTATATGTGTAATTTAATAATTAGTAATAATATTTAAATAAAATAAAAATTTAAGGGGGGCTCCCATACAAAAAACACAATTTTTGGCCTATTTTTGCTCTATAACGATACGGAACCCTTCGTGCGCGAGTCCGACTCGCACTTGGCCGATTATTTAGTATCTGTTGTTATAGCGGCAACAGATATACACAATAAAATCAAGTCCAGCTATAATATTAGCGGTCGCACAGACGGACAGCCTTCGAAGTCTCAGTAATAGGGTACCGATTTTACCCTTTGGGTACGGAACCCTAAAAATCAGGTACAGCATAGATTTAAATAAGGGATCGATTACGTTTTACCATTTAATTTAAAATTGTCATACTACGTAATTGCGCTTTTAGGGATGGATTTTTTTACCCCCCTTGTTTTTAAATTTTTTTTTGCCCCTTTTCCTAAAAATGCAGATTCAACCATTCTGGCTTAACTAATTGTGTTTAATTAGGTAAAAAATGTTTTTAATATTTGTATTTATGATTTTTAAAGGATTTTAAAGGATAACCTTTCATCTGTCACGAACTGTCAGGTTTGACAGTTCGTTTTTCGAAAATTTTTCAATTTCCAACTCTCATTAAACTGATCAAATTATTAAAGAAATTACCATGAAAGCTATATATAATTTTTATATAATTAGAATTTTAATAAATAAGCTATTAGTCGCAAATACACATAGTTTTATGTTTGAAACAAAATACTAAATCGGTGGTCTGCAAAGTAGAAGAAGAACTTTTGAATAGTTAGGGTAAGGCGCCCATTTTGGGCGCTTGACAGATGAGCTAATATATAACTACTAGCTTTCTCGACAAAATATGTTGTTTTGCCATATAAAGTGTTTCTACTTCATCACGAATAAACTTTATTAATATAAATAAAAAACTTATTTTTATAAAAAAAGCTCAGGGAAATTTTAATCGAAATAGAGTGAAAAACATTTTAAAAAACATTTAAAATTTAAATAATATAAATATTTGAGGGGGACTCCCTTACACAAAACACAATTTTTGCCCTATTTTTGCTCTGTACCTAATGGTACGGAACTCGGAACCCTTCGTGCGCGAGTTCTGCTTGCACTTTGCCAATTTTTTTTATATTAATGAATGTACTATCAGAGAAGTTGATTCCTATGCAAATCGGGGACCTAAGTAGTTTGGTTGCGTTACGTCAAACCCAGCCGACAAATCACAATTAACATTGAATATATTCGACCAAATAACGTTGGTCTATCAATTGCATAGGAATCAACTTCCTCGATGGTACATTTTATTAAATGAAGGGTTGTATATTTTTAATGTCACATTATAGAAAAATAAAAAAAAAATAAAAATTGACAAAAAAAAAAAAACAAATCGATTGTCCCAACGAATAAACGTGCAAGAGCTCTTACCCAAAATTTTTTTTTTGATTTTTCGTTTGCATGGACCTATGTAATTTTTTTTGAATTTTTTTGACTTAAAATAACGATTTTAAAGCAATGTAAACCTTTATTGTACGGAAAAAATAATAACATATATCACATTAATAATAAAATATGCGCTTATTGCACATTATTTGTTTATTTGAGTTCACCAGAATAAACGTGTTAAAATAATCTGGCGCTCGTGTCTATCTTTTCCTTTGGGTTATAACTCTTGCACGATTATTCGTGTAAAAATGCCAGTGACTTCTATCACTAATGCCTCATTGCAGATGGCGAAACTTTGAATATAATAATCACAGCTATTCTATTATCTTTTACTAACTTCTCTTGTCTTTTCTGCTTTTGTAAAGGTTATTCGAAGAGCTATTGTAAAGTTTATCACAAGAGCTGCTGGTTAGTTGCCGGTCTTTTTTAAAAGGGAATACGCTCTCTCCTTGAAGGTTTGCAGGTCGTATAGGTCCGGAAATATTGCTGATGACAGTTCATTCCAAATTTTACAGTGCATGGCAGAAGGGTACGCGAAAAAAGCACGGTGGAAGACTGCCACTCATCAAGGTTATGAGGATGGTATATTTTTAACGTGGAACGATGGCGAAAAGTTGCAGGAGGTATGATTCCGAACAATTCCTCAGAGCACTCCCCGTGATGCAACCGATTGATGATGCAGAGTGAAGCTATTTACATCTCGGCGTAATTCCAAGGGGTCCAGCCTGTTTGAAACATTATAGACGTCAATAATTCGAGCGGCCCTTGGATTGGATACGATTCAAAGGGATTTGTTGGTATTTTGGGGTCCCTACCCAGATATGAGAACAGTATTTCATATGAGGCCGAACCTGCACCTTGTAGAGTTGCAGGCATTGGTCCAGACTGAAATACTGTCTCGTCCTGTTAAAAACAGAATTAGAAAAGTATCGTCTACCCCATTCAGAGACTTTCTCCTGTGAATTCTCTATTTTAGACATAAGTTAGTTTCGACTCTCGATAACATAGGGCATCACCTGTACTATCAAGCAATAAATGCCATTGGAATGTAACATGTCATTGATCTGCCAAAAAACTTGGGACCTATTTGCCCATATGGGCTTCCCGAGAATTTTATTTTAGAAAACTATCAAAGCTTCCATCATAATATTATGATTGAAGCTTTGATAGTAGCGCTTTGAGCCAAACCCGATCAAATGCCTTCGCAATGTCCAAACTAACAGCCAATGCCTCTCCTCTCCACACAATCACCTGAGCCCAACGATGAGTTTGGTACGCCAAGAGATAACCAGCCAAGCGACCCGTACTGTTTGTCGTGTTTGTCGCTTTGTAATATCTGGCCGCCCAAGTATCGAAAGAGCTGATAATGGATTCCATTATCTTCGAGATGACGGAGGTTTTAGCTATTGGTCTGTAGTTGGAAGGATTTGAGCGGTCACCTTTTTTGGGGATTGAGTACACTAAGGCTGTCTTCTAAGAAGCCGGGACAATGCCAGAAGAGTAGGAGAACCAAAAACGACGCGTTAAGACCGGAGCCAACTCTGGAGCACACTTTTTCAACACAATAGGAGGGATTCCGTTAGGCCCACTCAACTTTTGGATATCAAGGGCACGCAGGGCTATTCACACTGAGCGCTGATGTAACCTAATATCCGACATGATGCCCCTGCATCGTGGTATGGTCGGCGGTTTTTATCCCAAGGTCATCAAGGGTCGAGTTTGACGCAAGCAGCTTACCCAGAAGATCGTCTTTGTATTTTGCGTCGTGGGCCAACGATCCATTTCCTACTTGTAGGGATGGTAGGATGGCTTTCAAAAATACCCTTCAATAGCTTAGACCAGAGACCAGAATTCACGGGTTCCCAGAGGAAGGCACTCGAGTCTTTCACTGATACTATTGACGTGCTGTTTCTTTGCCCGATTGATCTCTCTCTTGAAGGATCTATAGGCAAGGTTGTACTCCATTTTATATGTATGTGTCCACGCATAGACACGAGGTAGGTCAATATTTATCAACAACAACAATAGGTCAACAATGTTTTTTACTGAACCGTCAACAAGAAAATATTAACTAACTAGACGTTCCACGCGGCCTCGCCCGCATAAATGAGAAATTTTACGGAACCCGTACATTTTCCCGCAAAAAATAGCCTATGTTCTTTTACATCATGGTCTACTCTACATCTGTGGCAAATAACTTAAAAATTCATCCAGTAGTTCGCGAGATAAGCGCCCTCCAATAATTTTCCCGGGTTTTTCTACATTTTCCTATGTTTCTTCGCTTCTATTCGTCTTAGAGTGATAATTTATAGTTTATAGCCTTCCTCGATAAATGAACCATCTAACAACGAAAGAATTTTTCAAATCGGACCAGTAGTTCCTGAGATTGGCGCGTTCAAACAAACAAACTCTTCTACTTTATACTATTAGTATAGATTTACCCTTTATACCATACACTAATAAGGTCGTATTACATAAATAATTAATCAACTTCTTAACACTAATATACGGGCTTTTATCTTTACAAACATGTAAAAACAACAAAATATACAAGAATAAGCGTGTAAATGACCAGAGCATGACTCAGGAGGAAAAAAATATACGTGGAATAACCATGCAACATTTCACTGCACTTGTTAAAACTTCATTTATGACACGAATAAACGTGCATTGATACAATAGTGTTAACATATCACATATTATTCACTAGAATAATAATTTCATATAGTTTTTCTTAAATATGTGGTAAACCGTTAATATTTGATTTTTAATATATATATGAGCTGAAAGATATTTTTTTACCTTTAATTTGATTATACATTATATTTGTCTATTTACTATGTAGTGAAAGTTATGTGGTTCCAAACGTTTTTTTGTCTTCCTGAAAAGTTGTCTTTTTTCGAATGCACGTTTATTCGTTGGGGCCATCGAAATGTTAAGGGTGAACACTGAACAACCCTTACCACAAAGGGGTATGAAAAATAGATAGTAGCCAATGCTCAGACCAGTAGGTCTAAGAATTGGCTGCTATCTATTTTAAACTGTAACGGCTTTACTGATTTTTACCTTTTAATTAATATGCATATATAAAAAAATATGTGCACATAGGTAAAAAATCAGTACTTAAAGCCGTTAGGGTTCCCTAGAAGTTAGAACATTTTTTTTATTACTATCAATCTAACTTTTGTGAGTAGCTTCATTTTGATAAGACGAACAACATTTTTATTTGCGAAAAATCTTGATAATGGTAGGCTCTAACAGAGATAGAAAGGACTTCATACTTTAATTTGATGGTCCTAAGACCTAAATTATGGATTGTTCTATTTGTAGGACAATGTTACTCTTAAATTAACTTTCAATTTTTAACTTCCGTTTATTTTCTCAATTTTAAAAAGACACATACATGACGTGTATTTACTATTTACTAAGGACTAGTGACGCCCGTACATTTTTTCGGGATAAAAAGTATCCTAATATGTTCTTTCCCGAGCCTCAAAAGTATCTTCATACTCAGTAAACCAGTTGAGTTGTTTGGGTGTGAAGAGGTAAGAGATAGACAAAAACACCTTCGCATTTATAATATTATATCAGAAAACGTATTGACACGTTTTGCTACAATATTTGCATCCCAATTATCTGCTTCAAATTTAAAAAAAATTGTTTACATAACAAATTACTTCTGTGTGTCTATTGATTTCTAGGGCTTTTTTATTTAAAAAATTCACCCCCGAGATGGGGTTGCATTCACCCCCAGGGTAAAAGCGCAAGTAGGTAGTATGCCACTTTTATTTCTTAAGTTATCCCCTTATACTCACCAAAGAAAATCGATTGAGGTTCAACAAAATCGGTGGTGAAAACCTTTACTGACTGCCCTATGTCCCGCTGTTTGGATTTAACCGTTTTATTTCGGTTTTCAAAACGTTCTCAAATACGTTTTTGTTCCCAAAAACGTTATTGCAATGAACCGTTCCGAACGAATCAAAACCGTTATTAAAAATAACGTTTTCGAACCCTGAATGAAACAGTTTATGTTATGAATGGACCGGAAATGTACAGTCTGGGACATTGAAAATTATATTTTTGGCTCCTACTTTTTTTTGTAACAATCAAATCTACAATGGAAAAAAAATCATTCTATCCTGTATTTTAGTCAGCTTATCACTTGGGTAAATAACCTTAGGGTGATACTACCAAAATAAATACTTTTATTTTTTAATAATCATTTATTACAGTTCACACTTCTATGGTCTATTCAGATTCATCGTCAAAAATGATGTCTTCCAAATATAGTGCCGGGGGAATAAACACATTGTGACGACCAACGCCTAAATACCATATTATTGAAATAATATGGGCACACGCACCGATTGTGCGCCGCCCTACGAGTATCAAACACGTACAATATTGATAAGCTAAAGCATCCCTCCCTTGTTGTTGACGGTCTACGAGCACATATGAATAATAAGATCGTGCTCTTACATGTCTTGACTGAATTCGTCCACGAAGCAACCACACATTGTTTAAAAATATATTACAGTCTTGAAGGTCAGGTAATCTGTCTTCCCTACAAACTTCCATAACGTAAACACCGTCTCGTAACTGTTCCGCTACGTATGATTTTGATAATTTCAAATGATATGTGCCTAATGCATACATAATAATATCTTCCTCAACCAAACTTGGAAAATCTACTAAGATATCGTTTCCGTCGATCCTTAAAAACATTGCTCGCTGCCTATTCAGATTTTTGAACTCTACATAATCATATAATACATTAGGCGTGTTTATTTTTTCATTAATTATGGTCACAAACTCAGCAGCACGGTTATTGTCGATAAACACTGGATGAAATGCATTTACAAGACTAGCAGCTATCTTAAAATCTGTGAACATATGCGTAAGGGCTCTGTTAAAGTACGTCTGGCGAAGAAGTTTGAAACATTGTTTGATTCGCCCATTTATAGCTTCGATCACCCAACGACAAATAGTTATTAAACGTGACTTATTCGCTTCATCTGTCGTTAGCTGAGAGGAACCCCTTGCCTTAGTGGGAGGTATATGGGCTTCATAACCACATTCCTCAAGAGCTTGTATACTGTCTCTAAAACCTCGATCGAGAATTAGAGCATCGCCTTGCTCCAAAATCCAGTGAAAGGTGCTGTCTTCATTATTGACTATGTTTGCCATAATCGTTGCATCCGAAGTAACGGCAGAATATGGGCCTAACACATCTATTATATATCCATCACTACATACGAGCAAGAATGGTTTTAAAAGATTCTCAAACTTATGTAAACTATAGGTCTGTCGTTGAAAAAGAAAATTCGAACTTTTTTCAATGTAAACATAAGTGCCGTCACAAATAATAAGTGCTTTTGTATTTTCGTTATTTCCGAAAATGCTTTTCGGTATAAATAAATTCCGTTCGAGAATTCTATTTCTAGATATGTGGTTAAACCCCAAATGTAAGTCAACAAATGTCATTAAGGACTCTCTTGCGATTGATAGTTTACGCTCTAATGTGCGACGAGACATATTGAATAACGTACTTAGTCGTTCATTTGATTCGCCTGATCTTAATTTCGACAAATAAATACCAAGAATAGTCCGAGGACGATTATTTCCTTCACCCAGAGATGGCGTTTCCCGTAATATTTCATTGAATTGGTCATTATTTAAGCCGACCCAAAAATGTAGTTCCTCATCAGTTAACCCATTTATTATGTCGAAAGAAAGTCTCGAGGTAATAATAGCACTTTTTAAAATATTGCATACATCTGTAAACTGCTCTGTTAGGAGCTCTTCTATATTCTGGAACGTTAATACTTTCTTGTACGGGTTGTTCATCTGGTTCCGGGTCAGGCACAGCTGGTGCTTCTGGTGCTCCTTGTGCTTCTTGTTGAATTCTAATATGATTGACTGCTCTTTGCCAACAGCGATGACAAATAGAACGCTCGTTATTGAATTCGATCTGAAAATGTACGAATTAAACATTAAGGCAAGAAAAAATATCAAATAAGGCGTAAGAGATAGTGTGTGCTAAGCGTGGGAACGGCCCCTAAAATACATACATAAATGCATCACTATCACGCTCATAATCCCAAAAGGATTCAGCAAAGCCTTAGTAACATTTGGTTACACATGTTGCCTACATAAAAGGGGCATCAAACTCAAAAAGTTAACAAACTATAATCTATATAATATATCTGTATATTGTGTTTGTACTTACTTGTTCCATAGCTTGTTGTTGAATATACTCTGCCAACTCTGGTTGTTGGAGAATGTTTTCTCCTAAAACATGTCGCTGTACAGCTCGATATATAGATCGAGGACATAAAACACATCGCCGGTTTATTTGTTCCATTTTGAAATGAATTAAAAAGTTTTTTTTAATTCATTTTTTTTTAATAATTTTTTTTGTATAACAATGGGCGTACAGACATAAAGATTTATGACGTCAGCGAAGACATTTTTAACCCCCGACCAAAAAGAGGGGTGTTATAAGTTTGACGTGTCTGTCTGTCGGTCTGTCTGTCTGTGGCATCGTAGCATCTAAACGGGTGGGCCGATTTTAATTTAGTTTTTTTTGTTTGAAAGCTGACATGACTGAAAGTGTTTTTAGCTATAGTTCATCATCATCAGCCTGCTCATTACTGAAATATCACGGTTTATCTGGTTCGTGATAGGCCGATTAGCAACTTGCAGTCGTTTGATGGGTTTTATATTTTGCATTCTGGTTAGTGACACTTATGAATATAATACACATTATTGGAATCAATCACCTGGTAATCAATAGGATACCCAACTCCTCACCAACTTAGAGCAGAGGTTTCGTGTTTGGGCTCATTTTAATTGCGACAGCTAGTAAGACGTAGATAAACAGTAAATATTTGCATGCTACTGCTACAGCATCATCTGGATTCTATAGGAGCCGAGCTCCGTATGAACCCAAAGTGGAGGTTATAATATTATGTTTGGGCTCATATTGACGGCCTCATGCAAGAGGACATATTTTATAGATGGCAATGGATGGGATATGATCCACTTGATATGAATTATTCTGCACAAGTTTGAAAAGCATAAAATTAAATTAAATTAAGAAATTAAAAAAAAACCCCGCCAAAAAACTTTAAAAAGTAATGAAATAATATTTACTGACTTTAAGTTTAAATAATTCCTAAGAGTAAAGTAATATTTTAGTCCATAAATGTTGTCAAGGCGTATCGGGGGACCGCTAATGTAGATGTTTGATTTCACATAACAATTTGAATTTTTAGTTTAAGGGTCAGATCACAACGACCCGAATCGAGAGAATCAGCGACTATTATACAAAAGTCGCTGTTGTGGTAGTTTACTTGGCGGTCCCCCGACACACCGTGACAACATTTATGGACTAAAATATTACTTTACTCTTAGGAATTATTTAAACTTAAAGTCAGTAAATATTATTTCATTACTTTTTAAAGTTTTTTGGCGGGGTTTTTTTTTTTAATTTCTTAATTTAATTTAATTTGAGAATAGCGTTCGTACTGAAGTGGTTTAAGTCCATAGGCAGTCCTATGATGTCAGGTGTGATATCTTTTTTCTCCGGTAGTTTACCGTGTTCTGTCCATAATAAAAATTGAAGCTTATGATACAAGGTTTCATTTCATAGGCAAGTAGTTTTTATTGGATATACCGGTCAACTTGACGCATTGTTCTTTCTCATCTCAAGCCGCCGACATGCCGCCGACCAAATTTTCCGACTTGTATTATGTGAAGCCGCCAACTAGACCGCCGACAAAAAGTTGCCGACATATTATGTCGGCAGCCCGGCGGGCTCAGTGTATATTGCGCTTTATAACCATACTAGTTGGGGAGGGGAAGAGGGGATTTCGGGAGTAGCTCGAGCGTGTCAGAGCTTGCATAGGCTTCCAACATGTGTCTAGTTATCATGGTATAGAAATCAGATTTCTCACGTGGTGGGTAAAAAAATTTTTTTTTGAATATTGAAATGTCGTCGGATCTGTCAGATTAAGATAGGGGATGTTAAGTATACCCCAAAGAAGCTTCCATATAAAGCACTGACGATTCAAAGGTTAGGTAAGCCTGAAGGGACATTTTAAAATATAAAAAAAATAAAGCTTCATATTTTCATAACTAAGTTTCGCAGATATTTTATTTTGCTCTAAACTAAATGATTTAGTCCTTGTTGTCTAAAATATATTTATAATTTACCTAAATAAGCAATTTTCTGATATATTTTCTTTTTCAAAACTTTAAAATGTATGCAGTTTTGAACCCACCGCTAAAATATAAAAAAACGCTCTTATTATTTTTATTATCAGCTTTACCTAATGTACATACAAAACCTACTAGGTCTCCATGACGCTCGAGTGACTACAAAAATAGCACCCTCCCCTCTACTATACTGAAGACAGTAAAAATATTGAACAGTATTTTAATCCCATGCAAAATCATAGCCAACATAACTTTATACTTATCAACATAATACTGTGTGACGGTACCTACAATTAGCGCCACATTCCTTGGCATCGCGCTATCGAAGTTTTCTACACGTATCCCATAACTGTTAAATATTTATATCGTAACTTTTCCAGTATAAAGTGCTCGTTATATTGATTAGTTTTGTTACAGGCATTGATCAATTCGACAGGGACTCAACTATCGTGGACTTCAAGTCGGGGAAAGTGAAGCTACTGGTTGCTACTAGCGTGGCTGCGCGAGGGCTGGACGTTAAACAGCTGGTGTTAGTCGTTAACTATGACTGTCCAAACCATTACGAGGATTATGTGCACAGGTTAGTGGTATTTGTTTGTTTTATTTATTCATTAATGGAGGATATTATCCGTCTTTTCAGAAGTAAAAAGTCCTGTCAGATTTAGGGCAGCAGTATTTCCGGACCAATGTGACCTGTAAACCTTTAAGAAAAGAGCGTATTCCCTCTTAAAAGGCCGGCAACGCGCCAGCAACTCTTCTGATGTTGCGAGTGTCCATGAGCGATGGTAGTTGCTTTCCATCAGGTGACCTGTTTGCTCGTTTGCCCCCCAATTTCATAAAAAGGGCATGCTTAAGGCATCGCTACGTCACACACTATGTGATATGCCTGCAACATGACGCTAAGCGCTTTCATGGCGCGAATTTCGTTGTATCAAATATTATATTATCATAGCTGTGAAAGTTATCGAGTGCAAGTTATTTTACCAATATTTGTTCCAATTTAACAATACGTAAATTACATTCTTTTTATCTATGGACACTTTACACCACGTCAGTCTGGCTTACTTACTTACCTAAAATATTTACAGATGCGGTCGCACCGGTCGAGCGGGCAACAAGGGCTATGCCTGGACGTTCCTCACGCCCGAGCAGGGTCGGTACGCGGGCGACGTGTTACGTGCTATGGAACTTGCTGGGGCTGTGGCGCCGCCCGAGTTGAGAGCCTTGTGGGACTCCTACAAGGACGCGCAAGAAAAGGACGGCAAGAAGGTGCATACTGGCGGCGGTTTTAGCGGCAAGGGTGAGTGAAACGGATATATAATTTAGTTAGCGGATGAGTGAGATAGATATATGTCGCGGAGCTGGGTTACGCGTTATGGAATTAGGCGGTGGCGCCGCCCGAGTTGAGAGCCTTGTGAGACTCCTACAAGGACGCGCAAGAGAAGGACGGCAAGAAGGTGCATACTGGCGGCGGGTTTATGCGGCAAGGGTGAGTGAGACGGATATATAATTTAGTTAGCGGATGAGTGAGATAGATATATGTCGCGGAGCTGGGTTACGCGTTATGGAGTTAGGCGGTGGCGCCGCCCGAGTTGAGAGCCTTGTGAGACTCCTACAAGGACGCGCAAGAGAAGGACGGCAAGAAGGTGCATACTGGCGGCGGGTTTATGCGGCAAGGGTGAGTGAGACGGATATATAATTTAGTTAGCGGATGAGTGAGATAGATATATGTCGCGGAGCTGGGTTACGCGTTATGGAGTTAGGCGGTGGCGCCGCCCGAGTTGAGAGCCTTGTGAGACTCCTACAAGGACGCGCAAGAGAAGGACGGCAAGAAGGTGCATACTGGCGGCGGGTTTATGCGGCAAGGGTGAGTGAGACGGATATATAATTTAGTTAGCGGATGAGTGAGATAGATATATGTCGCGGAGCTGGGTTACGCGTTATGGAGTTAGGCGGTGGCGCCGCCCGAGTTGAGAGCCTTGTGAGACTCCTACAAGGACGCGCAAGAGAAGGACGGCAAGAAGGTGCATACTGGCGGCGGGTTTATGCGGCAAGGGTGAGTGAGACGGATATATAATTTAGTTAGCGGATGAGTGAGATAGATATATGTCGCGGAGCTGGGTTACGCGTTATGGAATTAGGCGGTGGCGCCGCCCGAGTTGAGAGCCTTGTGAGACTCCTACAAGGACGCGCAAGAGAAGGACGGCAAGAAGGTGCATACTGGCGGCGGGTTTATGCGGCAAGGGTGAGTGAGACGGATATATAATTTAGTTAGCGGATGAGTGAGATAGATACATCATACAATGGAACAAATATTGGAGGTAAGAAAATTTTAACTGTGATGAGGTTCCTTTTCTGGTTATTATCACCTATAAAGCAATAAAAACTAATCGATTTTAAACCATTCTACGTAAATGACTAAAATAGGACCTCAAAAGATAATTAAAGCCTCCAGGTAAAGTTTGTTTAAATCCGGTTGTCTGATTAGAACGAAAAGTTAAATAAAGCCTACCTTGTTTGTCTTTTTGATACGTGCAAGAAACTTAAAAAACACGTGTTATTATAAGCGTGCAAGTTTTGTGTGTTATGATACGTGGCATATTTTATGGTTTTTTTCTGTTCCAAGTTTCCAACGACGTAGCATAAATCACAGCATGGCAAACCTAACCTCAAATTCTTCCAGCCAATCATGCCTTCTCATTTCCCCGCAGGCTTCAAGTTCGACGAGTCCGAGGCGCAGGCGGCGTCAGAGCGGAAGAAGTACCAGAAAGCGGCGCTCGGGCTGCAGGACTCCGACGACGAGGACGTGGAGGGAGACCTCGACCAGCAGATTGAGACCATGCTCGCTGCCAAGAAGATCGTTAAGGAGATTAAGGTGTGTTGTAGTCGCAGACATAGATCAAGATAGATACCGCATGTATATGTATATATACATGCGGGCGTGCCATATCGCGTTCCCAAACGACGAGCAATGCTCGTCTTTCGAAAGTCTGTTCTTTAGTCTGCTATCGGAATCGAACGTCAATCGGAATTTTAAAAATGCCTAAATGCCTAAAAGTGCCGTATTGAGCTGTAGAAATTCAAATAGAAACGTTGGCCTTGATTAGACACGTTTCTTATCATCGGTACGTCACAGTGATAGGAAAAAAGCGACACGCTCGTTTTCATACTAATGAAGCGACATGCGGTATCTATCTTGATCTATGTCTGTGGTTGTAGTAGTAACTTGGTGAGTTATCTTAAATAAAACTTAAATCATGCCGCATTTCAGAATTCGTTGTATGAAACGACATCAAAAAATGCGGCACGTGCGGTGCAAACACATTGATCCGCACCGTCCGCGCCGCATTTCGTGATGTCATTTCATACAAAGAATTCTGGGATGCGACGCGTGCGGCGTGTACGGCGCGTACGGTGCGTGCGGTGCGGGCATAATATTATGTGCGATCGATCACCTTAGGCTTCTTACAGACGAACGGTACGAGTTACGACGCGTGCCGTCGACAAGCTCCGTTCGTCTGTAAGCGCTCTTAAATCTACGATAATTTATACGTATCTATGGACGCTTCACACCACTTCAGTCTGGCCCTGTGCTAATTAGTACCTGAAGGACTTGTGTTACACCTGTTGTCTCAACGCTACGCAACACGTATGATGACGTTAACATTTTTAAAGTTTCATTAAAATCGGTTCAGTAATTTTTTAAGAAAGGGAATTTTCATTCTTAATTACGTACAATTTTGAAGTCGGTTTTATCTTTTTAAAATACTATGTTTTTTATGTATCTTAATAATATAATGTTACAGCCGGGCGTGGTCGGTGCGCCAGCGGCGGCCGCCAGCGCGGACGGCAAGCTGGAGCTGGCGCGGCTGCTGGCGTCGCGCATCAACCTGGCGAAGGGGCTGGGCGAGCACAAGGGCGCCACGCAGCAGGCCGCCGAGGCGATACTGAAGGGCGCGCCCTCCGCACACACGCTCATCACGGTATGTACAGACAAGATGATTTAAAGGGGTGACAGACACGCGAGTAAGTACGCGGACTTATGGCTCGACGATCTTAATAGCAAAGAGCCGCGAGCCGCGAGCCTGGGAGCATGGTAATCCAGTGTGAGCGATTCTCGTGTGTCACCGACGCAAGCCGAGTAAGTTCGCGAACTTAAAACCCGCGTACTTTAAGATCGTACGTCTGTCACCCCTTCAATAGGCTGATACGGAACCTACTTAAAGATGATACGCAAAAATATATGAAACCTGAGACCTGCACCCCCTCCAATAGCAATAAGATATATTTGTCAGTGTGTTCAGGTGTTAGCAAGTGTTGTTTCCAAGTTTGCCTGATCTTCAGATTGTCTCGACAAGAAAAATAATGGGTAAACTGAAATATTAGGCCCAGTTTTTAAGTTTTTTTTTGACAGGAGGTTATCTATTTACTAGCGCTTTTGGCTGGACGTCAAGCTAGTGAATAGATTAAGTACTGTCATGCTTGAAAACCGAGCATTAGGCTTCGGCCAAACCTACGCGTCAGTACGCGGGACGCGAGACGGGAGCGTCTGCAACGCGAAACTGGTGTGCACACCTGCGCGACTACGGTGCGAAACCGTAGATTATTCCCGCTATGCCGACGCGAACGTACGCTTCGCAGTCGCTTTGGTCGCGTAGGTTTGG
The DNA here is from genome assembly GCA_963422495.1 of Polyommatus iphigenia. Lineage (NCBI taxonomy): Eukaryota > Metazoa > Arthropoda > Insecta > Lepidoptera > Lycaenidae > Polyommatus > Polyommatus iphigenia. The sequence goes on from OY730187.1 coordinate 9,356,016, forward strand.
CCGAAGTTTAAGACTTGTTAATCAACGATGTCAATACTGGATATGGCATACGCCATCAAAACTGTAGCAATGTTTTTGCATGCAAAATGTGTATCGAGAAAATATTGTCGTCCTTTTTGTCTTACAGTAATAATAGCATATACTACTTTCACTCATTTTACGCTTTCAATGCATATTTTACGTAATCAATGCATTAAACACGTCCGACTGTCATCGCGACCTATGGCACACTGCTCTCAGATGAGTGAGCTCACTCATTTCGAGGGTGACACATTTCGCGCTGACGATTGTATGGAATGCCTTTTCTACAGGTTATAATTCTATGTTGTTAATAACTTGCTTATGAAATTAACTAATCCCCCAGGCGAAGACAGTAGCGGAACAGCTAGCCGCTAAGCTGAACACGCGGCTCAACTACCAGCCGCGCGAGGAGGGCGGCGAGGCGGCGGAGGAGGTGTTCCGCAAGTACGAGACCGAGCTCGAGATCAACGACTTCCCGCAACAGGCGCGCTGGCGGGTCACCAGCAAGGTATATACTTGTTAATGTCATGTAGACTGACGGACGGACGGACCGACGCATCCTATGCATGGGATCCGCAGGGACAGTATATATTATGTCGCGACAGCAATGCAACAGGCCATTTAGCCGAAACTTTTTCGTTTTCGCTTCGTTATAGAATCGCCGATCAAAATGTATGGAATTGACATAAGACGAGTCGAACGTCAACGCCATATTAACGAACGCTTATGTCAATTCCATACATTTTCATCGGCGATTCTATAACGAAGCGAAAACGAAACATTTTGGCACACCCCCCAGGACGTGTTTGACAGTAGATATTGTACAATCTTCGCCTGTTGCATCCCTGTCGCTAGATACATATTAATTATACTACATTGCCGATCAACCAAGGAAAAAAATCATAAGGCCGTGTTTCCGCCAGAGATATTGTGTTGCGAGGAATGTGTTTTTGAGAACCAATAGAATCGCTTCATTGACGTGAGCTTGCTTGACGATTCTATTGGATCTTAAAAACACATTCCTCGCAACACATCTCTGGTGGAAACACAGCCTTAATCTAAGGAGGCCTAAAACTATTTGATATTTGAAGTCCCTGCAGCATCCCAGCAAAGCACGTGGGCTCCAAAATAATATGTTATCTTAAAGTTTCATACTGTCGATACTCAACGTATTTTTAAGTTAAATTTTCTGCTGCTTAGTTCAGCTCTAGTACGTATTATAGTCCGCGCGAAACTAGTTGGCCACGCCTTAGGTAGGGACGGGGGTGAAGGGGCGGGTTGCTTCCTGCTCGCAATGCAGACGAGATTAGACAGTGACGACCAATCTCGCGATATCGTGAACAATAATATTATTTAATTATTGGAAAGAATAAATTAAAGACATTAGACAATTGATCAGTTTTATATTCTAAACCCGCTATCCCCAACCCGCGGCCCGCCGGGACTTTATTTGTGGCCCGCGTGATGTTAAACAATTTTGAAATTCACGCCCACCGGCAAATTAACGTAAAGTCTAAATATTATTAATATTATTAAATCTTTAATTTTGAAGAAAGTTATTTTTTAACCCTAAAAATTTTTTGTTGCGGCCCACGAGTCGCGAGTCGCGACACCAAGACCAAAACATGTTTGTGGCCCGCATGAAAAAAAGGTTGGGGACCACTGTTCTAAACTATTGACATCGGCTTTCCGCTTTTTAAAAAAACGTATGCATTTTAAATATTATTTCCTTAGATTGTCCTTTTATCGGCGGACTCATCTTGCTATTGCAATCTCTTGTGCGAAGCGCCCCTGCCTCTCCGTCCCACCGCTCACATACCTCAGGCGCGGCCAACTAGTTCCGCGCGGACTATAAGCTACGTTTTTCAAGCTATTATACATCTCACAAATTTATTATAGAATGGCTTTTGCTAGGAAAATTTAGGTTTTCTTAAAAACCGTTATTATTTTTTTCGCTTTTCCCGCATTGTTTGCACCTCCAAACAAAACGTTTTTAAGCTCTTAGAATTGTTAATATAATAATATGTTGTTTATTAAACATTGGACATAAATAGTTAACTCGGTCGCTATATGCGTCATACGCATAAAAAATTCCATTCATTTATAAACAAATACATTGTAACACCCCTAGGGCATTGTACATTTGGGTCAATACTACACTTGTTTACCAACTGAGGGTTAAAGATGTACAGTTACGCAAAAACAATGTCGTATTATGAATGTCAAATGTGCTCTCATCTAAGCTCAAGATTCCAAAAAGAAGTTTAAGAGCTGGCGCGCACTACGACTTTATTTCGCGCGATTATTTTACCGACCTGTAAAAATTCAAATAAAACGCCATTTTATGACATAAGCTATAGATTTCATTTTGCTCTACGCCATTGACAAGCAGCGGCGGCATGGGTCGCTAGACAAATGTCGGTAGAAAATGAAACCTATAACCTATTTCATAAAGTGACATTTTATTTGAATTTTGGTCGGTCGGTAAAATAATCGCGCGACAAAAAGTCGTAGTGCGCGCCAGCTCTAATGTGACATCACGATTTTTTTTACAATATACTTAAAACATATTATTTTAGTAGGCAAACTATACACATAAATACATACGTTTATCGCGTGGAAACCGTACATTTTCCGGGATAGAGTATACATAGGATATTTTGCTAGGACTCAAAGTATTTCCATCACAAAATTTCAGCAAATTCGGTTCAGCGGTTTGGGCGTGAAAAGGTAACAGACTGACAGACACACTTTCGCATTTATAATATACATATTTCTTCCAGCATAGCGCAAAAACTACAAGACTGATTTTGGATATTATAATAATTACAAGTAAAAAATATGTTTTCCAGATTTAATGCTCATAGTGGCACGGGTCACTTGGCTAAAAATAAAACTCAAAAACAACAATAATGGAGATAAAACAAAGAAATTGCGCAATCTCTTTGTTTTGTTCGCGAAATTAGATCCAGATAAACTTGTAAACTTTCTATATCTACAGATGATAAAATTAATGTGATATGTACACAGTCACCCAAACAAACAGTTTTATCTAAGTACATACTAGTTTTATTAGTGTTTGTCAGTGGAATATTTATCGAAAGTAACCGCACCAACCTGGCTAGATAGATCTTGTTACCCTATACCCTTGGGTAATGCCTGTGATACATAGACGACTATTAATTTCCTCAAGCTTGTATGATTATTTTTAACAATATAGTATTTCAGTACTTATACCTAAGCTTATTTCAAGTTTTATGGTAGATTCCCCAATGTAATGATGTTTTTGATTCGTTGATGAATAGGATGTGGTAGCCACCAATAAGATCAATTTAGGGCACATCGTATTTTAATAAATGAATGTAATTTTGCTTAGGGAACCGGACAGTTTTCTAAAGCCAATATCTTTCGCTTTACCCTTTCATGTATTTAAAAAAGTACTTAATAAAACAAATAAAATGAAAAAGTAAATGCTACTAAGTACCTGTTTTATAATACTATTCCTCATGTTTTACTACGCATTTTCATTGTTTAAAATTACAAGTCAATGATTTCACATGGTGGGCTATTTCCACAGAAATAAGATCTAGATAGAAGCGCTATGTCGCTCCGTTTGTATGAACACGAGCGTGTCACTTTTTTCATACCTACTGTGACGTCACAAGAGCGCTTTAGTGATGGGAATTTGGGAATTTGAGTCGATTCCCGTACGCGCGGAATCGACCCAAAGGAATCGCCGCGCCCCGCCTCTTTTGCCATTTTAATAGGTATATCGATTTTTTTATCGATTATTATTCGAGTTCATAGACAGAGGAATGATAAATCTTAAGATACGTGCTTGCCAGGACAGCTAGTAATATATTGTTACGGATACGGACACGTAGTGCCATCTAGCGCCAAACCAGCGAAACTGATCAGGAGAACACAGACAACATAAATCCCCTACTTAATACTAGATGGCGCTAAGTGTAGTTGTTTACCTGCGCGTACCTTCTAGAAAAGTCCAACCCTTGTTTACGTGAATTACGTGTTTACGTAAACAATCCAGAATGGAACGTTCCAGAAAGCGTCGCGGGCCATATAAAAGGCCGCAGGTAAACAAGCCGGCAATTCAGTTTTATCTGAGCGATCTTCGAGGCGACTTCAAAGTGAGAACAAGTGATCAATAGTGAGTGACAGTGATAGTGCTTAGTGTTTGGACTTAGTGCTTAGTGTTTGGACTTAGTGATTAGTGTGACCTAGTGTTTGTGAATAAAGTCTTCAAGAGAGTCACCAGGTCTTTCTCTCCGAATCCTCGAACCCTAGCACGTAACAACTGGTGTCAGAAGTGGGATGTGCGCCTGGAAACCACAGGAGTCGCGATGTCTAGTGGAACTACTGGAGTGGTGCAAGTGGTACAAGGACCAAGAGTTAAAGTGCCACCATACGACGGTACTACTTCTTGGAACGCTTATCGTCAGCAATTCCAGACGGTTGCTTCTGCCAACGGATGGACTGACGAACAATGCCTGACCGCTCTCACTGTTGCGCTCAGAGGGCAAGCTTTGTCGGTCCTAGAAGCACATACAGGAAATGGGTTCCAAGACCTGATGGAGGCACTTGAATCCAGATACGGGGAGCGACACCTGGATCACGTGTTCCGTGCCCAACTGCGTGACAGAGTCCAACGCTCAGGAGAAGGACTACAACAATGGGCGTTGGAAATTGAGAAACTTGTCAAGAAGGCACACCCAGGAGTCGACACCAAAATGGTTGACATGAACATTGTTCAAGCATTTGTCGACGGAATCAGGGACCTGGAAGTCAGAGCTGCAGTAAGGCTACATCACCACACCTCGCTAAAGGAAGCATTGGCACATGCTTTAGAGGTCGAGGCTGTTCGGCGTGATATACGGCTGACCCATAAGATCCACGAGGTCTCTGAGGAAGTTAAGGAGGTCAAGGCTCCCACGAAGAGAAGTTTTGGAGCCATGTGCTACAAGTGCGGCGAGAGGGGCCATCTTCAGCTCAACTGCCCGCAGAAGGAGACTCAGATGGCAAGAATGAAAAGACTCGAGGAACGCTTTGAACAAATAGAGGAGCTGAAGAAGCAAGGAACTTCGTCCCCTGCCCGGGATCAGGGAAACAAATAAAAGCCAGGACTGAGGGGCGAGTACTGGCTGACGCGGAGGAAGCCCCCATAACTGTTATCTCCCAAGCATGCAGCGGGAATAGTCTTGTGATTCAGGGGACTATTAACAGGACGGATTGCAAAATGACTCTAGACACAGGAGCCTCTAGAACGATAGTGAACCCAAATCTGGTAAAAGCCGCAAGAAGACACAAGAGGAGAATTAACTGTCGGCTCCTTACTGTCTCCGGTCAGCCAATACCCGTCCTGGGGCAAATGTCAGTTACGATTAATGTAGGGGGTTACTCATACCCTCATGACGTTATCGTGGCTGAGATTATGGATGATTGCATCTTGGGTTTGGATTTCATGAAGAAGCACAACTGCAGAATTAATGTCGCTGACGGAGTTTTCAAGTGTGGCGAAGAAGAAATTTTCATCTTTGGAGGCGCCTGCGGGAAAGTCGCATGTGTAAAGGAAGTCATTATACCTGGACGAGCGGAAGCTAGAGTGCTGGTGCAACTACCGCCAGCTGGAAAGAAGAAGTCAAACAGATGCGTGTTGATCGAAGACACACCTACCAAGACATCAGCGCAAAAACTGATGACGGCGAGAACCCTTGTTAGTGGAAGCAGTAACGCTGTGGTCAGGGTTTTGAATCTTGGTGATCACGAGATCTGCTTGAACAAAGGTGACGTCATTGGAAAGTGCGAGGAAGTTGTCTGGATGAGAAAGTGTAGTTCGATCACAGGCTCAGACTCAGCAAACAGCAGCAACTATGGAATAGTGACCGAGCTACTCGATGACTGCAAGAGTAATCTGACTTATTCGCAGAGCATGAAAGCTAAGAAGTTTTTACAACGCCACGCGAATATCTTCTCCAATCAGGAAGGCGGCCTTGGAAGAACGTCGATGGTTCAGCACAGGATAGATACCGGAAGCGAGAACCCAATTCGTCAACGAGCAAGACGGATACCCATTGCAAAAGAAAAAGAAGTTGAAGGCCTTTTGGAGGACATGAGAAGACATAAGATTATTGAACCGTCTGCAAGTCCGTGGTGCTCACCTGTTGTGGTAGTGAAAAAGAAAGATGGCAGCACAAGATTTTGTGTGGACTACAGGCGTCTCAATGATGTCACTAAGAAGGACAGCTATCCATTACCTCGAATCGACGACACTCTGGATACCTTGAGCGGCATGAAATGGTTCTCGACCCTGGACCTGAAATCGGGATACTGGCAGGTGGAAATTCATCCAAAAGACAAGGAGAAGACAGCTTTTTCCACCGGTAAAGGTTTATGGCAGTTTAACGTCATGCCCTTTGGATTGTGCAACGCACCTGCCACATTCGAGCGACTCATGGAGTGTGTACTGGCAGGCTTAGTTGGAGAGGCTTGCTTAGTCTACTTGGACGACGTCATCATTGTTGGCCGCGACTTCGAGGACCATTTGCGAAACTTAGAACGAGTTTTCGCCAAAATAGAGGGGGCCAAGTTAAAGTTGAATCCGAAAAAGTGTCGTTTATTCAGGAGTAAGGTCAATTATCTCGGCCATGTTATCTCCAGTGATGGAATCCAGACGGACCCGGAGAAACTGGAAGCAGTTCAAAATTGGCCAACCCCTAAGAACAAAACTGAAGTGCGGGCATTTCTCGGCCTATGCTCCTACTACAGGCGTTTTGTTAAGGGATTCTCGGAGATAGCCAAGCCATTACATCGGCTGACAGAAGATAAACGACAGTTTATTTGGGACGAGACTTCTGAAGATTCTTTTCAGAAACTGAAGAAACATCTGTGTGAAACACCAATCCTGGGGTATCCACAACCTGAAGGTCAGTTTATAGTCGACACGGACGCAAGCAACACGGCCATTGGAGGGGTGTTATCTCAAAAACAGGGTGAAAGAGAAGTTGTAATTGCATATTTCAGCAAATCTTTATCTAAGCCCGAGAGAAACTACTGTGTGACAAGAAGAGAACTCTTGGCTGTTGTAAAGACGCTACAACATTTCAGCAAATATCTCATCGGCAGACAGTTTTTATTGCGAACTGATCACGCAGCCTTGAAGTGGTTACTGCAATTCAAGAACCCAGAAGGCCAAGTAGCTCGATGGATTGAACAACTCCAGGAGTATGACTTCAAGACGAAACACCGCAGCGGAAAGGCGCATGGGAATGCCGACGCACTTTCACGAAGGCCGTGTTCAGAAGACTGCAAACATTGTGTTAAGCAGGAATCTAATGAAATTACATTAAAGTTAACGAAAACAAGTCCTTTGGGTCCATGGGAGAATGATGCTATGAGGGAGGCTCAAGAAAGAGATGACGACCTTCGGCACATCATCACATGGAAGAAACGGGGTGACGTAAAACCAATCTGGAGTGAGGTTGCATCCACTGGCGCTGTCACTAAGGCGTACTGGGCGCAATGGGACAGTCTGATTCTTCAAAACGGAATACTCTACCGGAAATGGGAGAAGACTAACGGCAGAGAGTTCCATCTTCAGATAGCTGTCCCAAGAACGAGAGTACCAGATGTTCTCCGTGAAATACACGATGGCGTATCAGGAGGTCATCTAGGTGTCAAGAGGACGTTAACAAAAGTGCGAGAACGATTCTACTGGTTGCATTGTCGAGATGATGTGCAGGATTGGTGCCGCAAATGTACTACTTGCGCTGCAGTGAAGGGACCTCAAACAAGGAGCCGTGGGAATCTGCGCTTGTATAACGTTGGCGCACCGTGGGAACGAATTGCAGTTGATGTAGCTGGGCCATTTCCTGTAACGGAATCTGGGAACAAGTATAAAGGACACATTATTTAATAATAAAATTACTTACCGATGATAAGAAACGTGTCCGCTATTTATACCAACGTTTCTATTCGAATTTCCACAACCCAATACGGCACAATTAGGCATTTTTAGAATTCCGATTGACGTCCGATTCCGATAACGGTTTAGCGCAGACTAAAGAACAGACTTTCGAAAGATTGAAATGTGTGATCGTTTGGGAACGCGATGGCACGCGAAGTACATACACGTGGCCTATCTAACTAGATAGAGATCTGTGGCTATTTCACTATAAAGGATTTAGGTTTTTTTTTCCTATTAGAATATTTGTTTATATTTTGATTATTTTTTAAGATTTACAAAACTCATTTCTAAACTGTCTATCTTGTCTAATATTATGTTGAAAAAAAGACAACTATCAACATGCCTATTTTAAGTTCATATTGACCATTAAAGTGCAAATGCACTAGCTCATGCATCACGCCCTTAAGGTGCATATCGATAACCCCTGTACATCTTGCACCAGTGTGTGCACAATCTCCGTATGAAGTAGACATGTTGCTCAAACTACTCATTCTCGGCGGACTTGCATTCCTCTTCGTCAAAATGCTCAAGCGTCGCAGGTGCTTCTATTGCAACTAGAATAAGGTATAGTTTTGCATAGCAAATCCTCTGAATTTAAGATGTAGGTGTTTAGGAATCGAAACAAACCTGCATAAGAATTTCGTAGCATTCTATGTAAATAGAATGAAGTTCTGTAATTTGTAGTTTGTAAAATTTAATTTTTAACTGACAAAGCAAGGGGCTTTTAAGTTATTAACAATTATAATTTTACGATTTTAATAATTAGAATAAGTATTCTTTTTTGACCGACTTCCAAAAAGGAGGAGGTAATATGTTCGGCTGTATGTATCTTTTTTTTTGTATGTTCCACGATGACTCAGCCGTTTGTGGTCCGATTTTCAAAATTCTTTTTGTGTTGTATAGGGTTTAACTCGAATTTGGTACCATGTTCACAAAAGTGGTGATCTGATGATGGGATCCTTGAGGAATCGAGGGGACTTCTTGAAATTTGTATGGAAACATATAGTGATTTCGATTTTTTCTGAAGCGTTCGAGGTAAATGCTACCAAAAAGTAAGACTTCGCACCAGGTTATACCCTGGATCCGAAGGTACCGAACAGAACTTTTGAATACTTATAGGTACAGGTTCGGGGATTTCGGCGTTGTTTAAACAACTGAAAGCATAAGCTAATACATCAATTTGATTAATCATCATCATCACAACCATCATTATACCATGGGTCATCACACTATGACCCAATTATTGGTACTTTTCGTGATATTTTGCATCGAAGCAGACGTTTTTGATAATGATTTCGCTGTTTGTGGACCGATTTTCAAAATTCTCGTGTTGTTGTATAGGATATAATCTTAATTTTGTATAACAATTACGAAAGTGGTGAGCTGATGATGGGATCTATGAGCAATCGAGGAAAATCCTTGAATTTTATCAAAACACTCATAGTGGTTAAAATGTTGTTTCTAGTAAGTTAAACATATGTTACGAATAAGAGAAATTTTATACGAAGGTGTCTCTTGGTCCAAAGGCACTGAACAGAACTCCTGAATCTTTAAAGATAAAAGTATGGAAATTGCAGCATCGCTTAGATAACTGCAAGCATTTACCACAATTTCGCTTACAGTGACATAATGTGAATAGTTAACATTCGTATTGGTTATTTACGCATAAAGCCTAATTTTGTAGATACTTAACTAAAAAGAGTAAAATTATTATTTTTAACAAAAAATTAAAACTGACTTCCAAGGTAAAAACAATAGTAATATGAACTAAAAAGTATTAAATAACTCTTACCCTTTAATAGTGCCTTTTCCAGAATTCGTATAAATCTTAACTATTTCTGTACTGTATACTACAATCTTCATTACTTTGAAGTCGGTACCAGTCCCAAAAGTTTCAGATAATCTGACATTACTGAACTCACGATTAAATTAGCTGGTACCGACTTCAGAATAATGAAGATTGTAGTATACAGTACAGAAATAGTTGAGATTTAGACGAATTCTGAAAAAGGCACTATTAAAGGGTAAGAGTTATTTAATACTTTTTAGTTCATATTACTATTGTTTTTACCTTGGAAGTCGGTTTTAATTTTTTGTTAATTATAAAATATTATCCTGTTAAGATGTTAAGCGCCCTCTGTCATGAGAATAATACAACTTTCTCACACATCAACCATTGATAACTTTACAAAACAGTTGTTAACCTTTATATTTATTTATTATAAAATTTATTTATAAATAGGTTGATCTAATTAATTTCTAAAAACAAGCCATTAGCGCCCTCTATCCTAAGAATAACAAAACTTTGTACTCACTATAGAAATTGATTTGTAAGTTAATTGAGACTATCTAAACCAAAATATTAGCCTTTTCCATCAAGTTGACATTAAGGCCGGTATAAATAGTCAGTACTCAAGATGTATCTCGGTCTCAAGACACGGTTCAGGCTCTGTGATTGGTTGGCTGTCAAAATTTGGACCAATCATAGAGACGAACCGCGTCTTGAGACCGAGATGCATCTTGAGTACTGACTATTTATACCGGCCAACACTTGTTTAAAAGCCTCAAAAAAGATTAAAAAAAATTGCCTTTCACTAACATCCACCATTATCATTTCAGGAGGCCCTAGCTTTGATCAGTGAGTACTCGGAGGCAGGCATCACGGTGCGAGGAACCTACGTACCCCCCGGCAAAACACCCCCCGAGGGGGAGAGGAAGCTCTACCTGGCGATCGAGAGCTCACAGGAGCTGGCTGTGGCGAAGGCCAAGTCGGAGATCACAAGGCTGATCAAGGAGGAATTGCTGAAACTACAGTCGTCCGCCCACCACATGATCAACAAAGCTAGATATAAGGTCATATAGGGGAATATAGTTTGAACATAACTGGTGTTTTATTTTTGACCAAGTTTTTTATTAATAAATTAGCTGACCCGGCAAGCGTTTAAATTATTTCAAGTATCACTATAAAAAGTAGCCTAAAAAGTAACCTATTCTCAGGCCCAACGTACGTACATAATTTCATTAAAATCGGTCGAGCCGTTTTGGAGAAGTTCGCGCACAAACACTGACACGAGAATTTTATTTAATTATTATAATTTTTATTTGTTATTATTTAGTATTGACTATTGAAGTACCAGGAGCGCATAACGTATGAAGAAGTGTTGGCGTTTAATTTTTTCAACCTACCCACTAATTCTAAGATTTTTCTTGTGACTACCCTCAATATTTTGTTTAAATTCTTGTAAATTAAAAAATAAATGGGGGTACTGGGTAGCCCATATTTTGTTTCAAACTATGAAGTACCAGGAGCGCATAACGTATGAAGAGGTGTTCGCGTTAAATTTTTTCGACCTACCCACTAATTCTAAATATTTTTCTTGTGACTAATTACCCTCAATGTTTTGTTTAAATTCTTGTGAATTGAAAAATCTGTTGGGGTAGCCCATTTGTTTTAAGCTATGAAGTACCAGGAGAGCATAACGTATGAAGAGGTGTTTGCGTAAATTTTTTTCGACCTACCCACTAATTCTAAGATTTTTATTGTGACTACCTCCATTATTTTGTTTCAATTCTTGTGAATAGAAAAATTAATGGAGGTAGCCCATTTGTTTTAAGCTTTGAAGTACCAGGAGAGCATAACGTATGAAGAGGTGTTTTCGTTCAATTTTTTCGACCTACCCACTAATTCTAAGGTTTTTATTGTGACTACCCTCAATATTTTGTTTAAATTCTTGTAAATTAAAAAATTTATGGGGGTACTGGGTAGCCCATATTTTGTTTTAAACTATGAAGTACCAGGAGCGCATAACGATGAACTATGAAGAGGTGTTTGCATTCAATTTTTTCGACCTACCCACTAATTCTAAGATTTTTCTTGTGACTACCCCCAATATTTTGTTAAAATAAAAATACAAAATAAATCAAATTGTTTTATTCTATCATTGAATCTTGTAAATTATTGAAAGAACATGCTATGATGATTACGTCATCAAGTACTTTGATATATTTGAAATGAATACAGTCATATGGTTTTAGCATACAAAATTCACGTAAACGCTGGGTGACCCGCTCCACATGTATTCTCAAGCTTGCTACGAGGGCTGCTATTTATGTATCCGGAATTAAAAAAGAAACAAACATATATCATTTAATATGGTTTTATTGCTTTTCAAAATATTCGCCGCGATGATGACTTTTGCATACGCTGGAACCAATTTTCATAGCACTTTTTCCATTCTGATTGAGGTATCTCCAAAACGTGCATTTTGAACGCATCAACAGCCTCTTCGCGGCTCGAAAAACGTTGACCACGTAATTTGTTCTTCGCGTATGGAAATAAAAAGAAATCGTTAGGTGCCAAATCAGGGCTGTACGGCGGATGACCAGTCAATTCGATCTTTTGACCCTCCAAAAACTGAGTTGTTTCAGCTGAGGTGTGACAGCTAGCATTGTCGTGATGTAATATGATTCTGCGTTGTCGGTTGTCCTTTCTTATTTCTTCAAAGACTTCTGGTAAACAAATGGTCGTATACCATTCAGAATTAACCGTTTTACGATTCTCTAATGGCCCTGTAGCCACATGTCCATTAATTCCAAAAAAACAGGCGACCATTTGCTTCAAAGTACTTTTTGCACGAGTAACTTTTGTTGGTTTCGGCTCATCTTGGAACACCCACACCGTTGACTGTTGTTTAGTTTCGGGGTCATATGCATAGATCCAAGATTCATCACCTGTGTAGATATCAAAACGGCTTTTGACGTACCACGGTTGTATTTTTTTATCATTTTTTTGCACCAATCGACACGAGCCCGTTTTTGATCGATTGTCAAGTTGTGCGGAATCCAACGCGAACATATTTTTTTTACAGCCAAATGTTCGTGTAATATCTTATGTATGCTCGTCATACTTATGCCTAAGGACGCCTCTATCTCGCGATATGTAACATGACGATCACGCATTATTAGTTCCCGCACAGCATCTATATTTTGTGGGACAACAGCTGTTTTTGGGCGACCTTCTTTATTTTCATCCGTGAGCATAGACCGCCCACGATTAAACTCACTGTACCAGTGATAAACAGTGGTTTTTGATGGTGCTTCATCTCCAAAAGTTGCGGTGAGTTGAATAAAGCACTGTTGTTGATTTAGCCCACGCCGAAAATCGTAGTAAATCATTGCACGAAAATGTTCACGCGTTAAATCCATGGCAAATGAAGACACGCAATTTTCAAAATGACACCACAATGGAAAAATAATTGACAGTCACATGAAACAAAATGTATTCTTCAACCAAAGAGTTCTATTTTCAAATGTTGTAATTACTTTTTAAATATTGTTCTTGTAAGTGGCCAGCTCCGGATACATAAATAGCAGCCCTCGTATTTGTTTAGTGACTTTTGCTTCAGTTTTACTCATCTTTACATCTGTTTCGACACTAGGACGTCTGACTAGTGTAACACCAGCTTTCCTTAGAGATTGTTCAACATGTTTGAATCCCCTGTCTGCCATAATGAACATGCCATTTTTTATCCTTGCACAAAGTCACAGGTTTCGACTATACAAGTGTCGGTTATTCTGCCCCCAAACCCTGGAGAAATATAGTTCACTAATCCATTTGGTGTATATGATATTAAATATTTTATTGTATTTGCATTTTTATAATCGGACCAGGTTAGTACCTGATTTGTTGCTTCGGTTGGCTTCTCAATTTCAATTTCAAGGCAGTCTATAATGCAACTAACATTATGATATTTGTGCCTGAATGCCATCGGTAAAGTTTTTTTAATCATTTCACTATCTATTGACACAATAAATGGCCTCATCACACGGGCTATAAATGGTATATTTCTTGAAAATATTTTGCTTAAACATGATGGAGTTATTGCATAGTCGTCTGATAGTTCATTTTACGAACCATTCAATCTTATTTTATTCAAACAAAATAATAAATGATGTTTGGGAATATTTAGTTTGTCAGTTATTATATCAATCAGATAGTAACACTTTTTTGGAACACCAATATATATTTTAGGTTTATTCTCAATTTTTTTAATTGTATTCAATATGGCCTCTTTTGCTCTTTCTTCCATAAATTCACTACAGTCAGAAGAGGATTGCACAGGTGAAGAACTGGTGTTAGATGCAGATTCCAGTTTGAATGGGGATGTGGAGACAGATATTTGTGATGGTTTCAAGGGTGATACTGCCTTTTCTGTTGATTGTATTTCAGTCTGGACAGCTTTACTTCTGAAATGGTGTTTTACTATTGCTTGAACAGATTTATCTGCTGTCAGTGCACATAAAGCTTTAGGTACATCCTCTTCACCTTTTTGAAATTCTGAAACAAACAAAATATGGTCATATTAATAATCTCTAAATTCAAACTGCAAAATATTAGACGACCTCTGTGGCTCAATTGGTAAGCACGTTGGTAGCTCAAGCCAGGGGTCGCGGGTTCGAATCCCGCTGACGGAACAAAAAGTTTTCAAAGTTCCCGGGTCATGGATGTGTATTAAATATTATGTGTATCATATAATAATCTTAAATATATGTATAACTAGCGACCCGCCCCGGCGTCGCACGGGTATAAAATATATAGCCACTGAAAAAATGATTAAAATCGATAGCCTATGATCCTTCACGTGGTCTATCTTATCTGTGCCAAATAACATAAAAATTGCTCCAGTAGTTCGCGAGATAAGCCCTTTCAAATAATTTCCCCCGTTTTTTCCACATTCTCCTATTAGTCAGCGTGATAAAATAAAGCATATAGCCTTTATCAATAAATGGTCTATCTAACACTGAAATAATTTTTCAAATCGGACCAGTAGTTCCTGAGATTAGCGCGTTCAAGTTAGCCCTTTCAAATAATTTTCCCCGTTTTTTCCACATTTTCCTCTATTTCTTCGCTCCTATTAGTCTTAGCGTGATAAAATATAGCCTATAGCCTTCCTCGATAAATGGGCTATCTAACACTGAAAGAATCATCAAAATCCGTTGCGTAGTTTTAAAGATTAAAGGGAACAAAGGCACATGAGGGAAAAAAGCGACTGTTTTATAATATTATGATGTATCTAGATATAAAAAGTATTAAATATATTTCAGTTGTCTGGCACCCGTAACACAAGTCCTTCAGATACTTAGCACGGGGCTAGACTGACGTGGTGTGAAGCATCTATAGATAATTATTATTATTAGGGCCCGGATTTATATGTAAATATATATTTTTATTTTACGCGATTTTCGGCCTAGAATGTGTTTTTTACACGAATTATCATGTTTAGACTGAAAAACCAAGTTTTATTTTCCATATTTTTCCATATTTTAGGGTTTTACAAAGATAAGTCCATATTTTGCAAGAAAATGTCACGATCCATATTTTCACTAAAATAAAAAAAAAAAAAAATACGTTCCCGCCACCATGCGGCTGCGTATTTCGTTCCTCTCGCGTTTTATCGTGGTATTCTGTTTTCAAAGAAGATTATTGAAGAAATAGAAAATAAAGCTTAAAACAAACCTACGCGTCAGTAACAGGGGACGCGGTACGCGAATCGGGAGCGTCTGCAACGCGAAACTTGGCGTGCACACCTGCGCGACTACCAATATCATGATCATAGAGAAAAATAATACATCGGGCAATTTGATTCATGACACAATCTATCAAAACGTAAACAAATCAAGAAATCATAAACTAAAGAGTAGCACAAAATAATATAAAAAAGGTTTTAAAAAAGAAGTCTAGTTATGTAAACTTTAAAACACGCGTCTGACAACTTGACGCGCACGTTCCGCTTGCCGACGCGAACATTTCGCGTCGCGGTCGTGCAGGTGTGCACAGCGCCATAAGATTACATGGGCAGCGTCCGCCGCGCGGTAGACGCTACCGCTTCGCAGTCGCTTTGGTCGCGTAGGTTTGCGCAATCCTTAAAGTTTCAGCTATGCTGAAGGTCTTGTTACTGACATGGCTAAACAAAAACTGAAGTAAAAAAATATCGTGAATTGTGAGTTGTGACGTGCAGGGATCATTTAGCCAATATTAAGCGAACCCAAGACGATCATTTTTTTAAAATGGAATAAGGGGGCAAACGAGCAAACGGGTCACCTGATGGAAAGCAACTTCCGTCGCCCACGGACACTCGCAGCATCAGAAGAGCTGCAGGTGCGTTGCCGGCCTTTTAAGAGGGAATAGGGGAGGTCAGGGAAGGGAAAATGGTAGGGGATTGGGCCTCCAGTAAACCCACTCACTCGGCGAAACACAGCGCAAGCGCTGTTTCACGCCGGTTTTCTGTGAGCCCGTGGTATTTCTCCGGTCGAGCCGGCCCATTCGTGCCGAAGCATGGCTCTCCCACGTCAAATCATGCAGCATGACGTGCGTTACGTGCTGTCATGCTTACAATATTATGATCGGCATGTCATGCAAGTTGCACAATTAATACTGTCACGTATGTTTATTCCCAAACCAACTATGCATAGGCAAAGCCAGTATAGCATATTTATGTCCTACCAAATATGCAGAGGCAAAGCCAGTATAGCATATTTATGTCCTACCAAATATGCAGAGGCAAAGCCAGTATAGCATATTTATGTCCTACCAAATATGCAGAGGCAAAGCCAGTATAGCATATTTATGTCCTACCAAATATGCAGAGGCAAAGCCAGTATAGCATATTTATGTCCTACCAAATATGCAGAGGCAAATCCAGTATAGCATATTTATGTCCTACCAAATATGCAGAGGCAAAGCCAGTATAGCATATTTATGTCCTACCAAATATGCAGAGGCAAAGCCAGTATAGCATATTTATGTCCTACCAAATATGCAGAGGCAAAGCCAGCAAAGCATATTTCTGGCCTCTATCTCTTTGTTAACTGTCACGAGTGACTCTTTTCTTACCTATAACCAGGCCTGTCCCCATGGGCGTATATAAGGGGGGGGGGGGGGGGGGGTCCTCGGGGTCCGGACCCCCCCCATGACTATCCATCTTACTTGTCCAATCGACAATATATTATGTACCTACCGCACCGATTTTAATCGGCGACGTAGGTACATGTGTTTTTTTTTATTCACAGTATAATAATTTATTATAATATACTGTGGAGTGTGTCCACTGTCCATAGGCAGAGGTACCGCGATGCGTTCGTAGTTCGTCGCAGAGGCGCCAGGAAATGGCTGGCTGGTGGTGCCACTGCACGGTGTGATAAAAACCTCGATTTGGTTTCACCGCGTTTTTCTTTCAAAATACTATAGTTGATAGCTACATAAACATTAGAGTAAAACTCCGAGATCGATATTCTTTGTAGTTTTTTTGTTAAAGAGTGTCAAAGTTGGCTTTTATCCGGGTCATAAGGTCGCATAAAAATTTAATTAAGAAAAAACTAATCAAGTAACATTTATTTTGTTTATACCAATTGAATAAGCACTTAATACTATACTTTTTCTCCAAATTTGGTCAACCTACGATGATAAAGTAGGGAGATATTAATTTATTTATCAATTTTGGTTTTTCATTTTTAATTTCGCGATTAGAACGAATTAGAAAAAGTTTTAAGCATGACACGATAGTGTGAGTGATCCTTTATCAATAATATTAAAAATCACAATCTAATAACTCCTGAATCAGAAGTTATATCCAATTCAATTTATATCCGTGTTATATCCGGATTTTTGTACCTAGGGTTGTCACAAAAGGTCTCTTGTTTGATTTATCCGGTTGATACGCAAATTCGCAATCGATATCCTATGCGCAAATTATCAAGAACACGTTTGATAGTACGGAAGCCCTAGAACATTTTTTTTGTGATTACTAACAAGCAAATTTTTTGTGAGTAGCTACATTTTGATAAGACGAACAACATTTTTATTTTCAAAAAATCTCGGAAGTGGTAGCTAACAGAGAAAGAAAAGATTTCATACTTTGACTTGATGGTCCTAAAATATGGATTGTTTTATTTGTAGGACAAGGTTACTCTTAAATTAAATAACTATTAACCTACCAATATACAAAAAATCAGCTGGTTAGGGTTCCGTTTTAGGGTACAGTAGTCAACCAAGTTTTGTTGATTACAGAACCCTAAACCGGAACCCTAACCAGCTGATTTTTTGTACATTAGTAGGTTAATAGTTATATAATTTAAGAGTAACCTTGTCCTACAAATAAATAAATAAAAGTGAAAAAATATAACGTACATTAATGAATTTATACGCTACCTTCTGATGTAGTCAGGGAAATAAAATATCAACCGGATAAATCAAACAAGAGACCTTTAGTAACAACCCTAGGTACAAAAAATCCGGATATAACTCGGATATAAAATTGAATTGAATATAACTTCTAATTCAGGCGTTATTGGATTGTGATTTTTAATAATACTGATAAAGGTTCACTCACACTATCGTGTCATGCTTAAAAAAAATCTAATTCATTCTAATCGCGAAATTAAAAATGAAAAACTAAAATTTATAAATAAATTAATATCTCCCTACTTGATCACCGTAGGTTTACCAAATTTGGAGAAAAAGTATAGTATTAAGTGCTTATTCAATTGTTATAAACAAAATAAATGTTACTTGATTAGTTTTTTTTTTAATTAAATTTTTATGCAAATTTATGACCCGGATAAAGGCCAACTTTGACACTCTTTAACAAAAAAACTAAAGAGAAAATCGATCTGGGAGTTTTACTCTAATGTTTATATAGCTATCAACTATAGTATTTTGAAAGAAAAACGCGGTGAAACAAAATCGAGGTTTTTATCACACTGTGCACTGCACATTTCCCCGCGCCCGTGGCGGTGCATCCAAACTATGCAAGTTTAGATGCACGGTGCACCGCCGCCAACCGCACAGACTCACTGGACTGGCGGTGCAGCTTGATTCCGAAGAAATTATTAAGTAATCAATTAGCATAACGTAAACATTCATTCCGATATTCAAATTTTAAATAAATATTCGGCCAAGTGCGAGTCGGTATCGCGCAAGAAGGGTTCCGTATCGTTATAGAGCAAAATAGGCCAAAAATTTTGTTTTCTGTATGCCCTTAAATATATGTTTTATTTTAATTACATTATGTACTAATAAAGTACATATATAAAATTGAGGATTTTCTGAAAATTTCAAGTGCCTACCTGTTGCCATTAATCATTATTGAAGCCTCCCTTAAATATTAATTTTATTATTATAGCGGTAACAGAAATACACAATCTGTGAAAATTTTAGATGTCTAGCTATATCCTATAGCGGTTCTTGAGATACAGCCTGGAGACAGACAGACGGACAGACAACGAAGTCTTAGTAGTTTGTAGGGTTTCCGTTTTTACCCTTTGGGTACGGAACCCTAAAAACACTTTTGATTTCCTAAACACGTTACCTATTTGCTGCTGCGGAACCCTTCACGGGCGTGTCCAACTCGCACTTGGCCGTTTTTAGGGTTCCGTACCCAAAGGGTAAGAACGGGACCCTATTACTGAGACTTCGATGTCTGTCCGTCTATCCGTCTATCCGTCTGTCCGTCTGTCCGTCTGTCCGTCTGTCTGTCCGTCTGTCTCCCGGCTGTAACCCAAGAACGGTAATAGCTAGAGAGTTGAAATTTTCACAGATTATGTATTTCTGTTGCCGCTACAACAACAAATACTAAAAACAAAATAAATTAAATATTTAAGGGGGGCTCTCATACAACAAACGTGATTTTTCAAACATTTTTTGCTCGGTATCAAATATCAATGTCCAATGATGACAACAGGTAGGTACTTGAAATTTTCACAAAGGCCTTAATTATATGTGTTCTTTAATAGTTAGTAATAATATTTAAATAAAATAAAAATTTAAGGGGGGCTCCCATACAAAAAACACAATTTTTGGCCTATTTTTGCTCTATCGTTATAGAGCAAAAATAGGCCAAGGTAGGTACGGAACCCTTCGTGCGCGAGTCCGACTCGCACTTGGCCGTTACGTTAGGGACCCCCCCTTATCAAAGCTATATATCGCCCGTGCCTGTCCCACTCGCGCGAATAGGCATCGAACTGTAAGTACCACCCGCGGGTAGCAAATCAGTAGGGACTCACAAGCGAGCGGTGACGCACGCGCACGAGTTGTTCGTTGCATACCTGCGTATTGCGTAACTTATTCGATCGCTATCACAGAATTGATATTAATTCATGAAGCCCCAAGCGGCCACATCCGGCCGCGATAACAATGAAAAAGCTATTGTGTCTCGTTTTGCCACGACTGATGGGTTAATCTCACAATGGACAATAAAAAGAAAAGGGCAAAGAAATATTGCGCGATTAGTAAGGGATATTGCTATACTGTGGCGATGCGTACTATTCGAAACCTCATTTGTTTACAAAAATAACTACGTTATACAAACACTTTAAGTAGGTAATATAAGACCGGTTTCAATAATTAAGATACGTTACCTATCGAATCTAAGTACGCGTAACTAGTTACACGCGAATTTATGATAGTTAAATCTACATAGTACTAAGACATAATATCTTAGATTATTTCGAGTTAAATAAAATGTAGTTAATTAAATATTAAGATTATACAGTGCAACCTTAATACCTATAACGAACCTCGATATAACGACTTCCTCGATTTAACAAATTTTTCGTAATCCCCTTGAATTGTCCATAAGAGTCAATATAAAATATACCTTTACATTGCGAACATTTATGCGAACATCCTCTATATAACGAATTTTCAACCATCAAGAAAAAGTATAAATACCTCTAATTAACGAATTTTGTCAACCCAAAACCTTTATATAAAGTTTCCACCAATGTATGACATAGTATGTGATTCATGTCGCGACATGTTTCTACACGCATTTGTTCGTAAAACAATAATTGTTGTTTGATGAAAAGTAATTGGTGAGTTTCGTTGTGCGAATCTTTGAAATTAACATTAAATTATTATTACCTACATATTATAATGAAATTAACATTAACGTACCCACCAAGATAATATTATGTAGGTCCCTACTTTTACGGATTTCACTGCATTTAATTTTAATTAATTAATGTAAGAAAAAAAATTGTTACCTACCTAATTGTTTTTAAATAGAAAAATTATTATAATAAATAATTTGATAAAAATATTATTATCATTTATTAGTAAAAGTTATTCGCTTTATCAAAATGAGTAAGTAAAGGTGAGGTAAATTAAACTAATTTATTTTTCACCTCTTTATAATGAATTTTGGACCAACCTAACCTCACTATAACAAACCTCAGTTTAGCGAATTACTTGATATAACGAATATTTTCTTATTCCCCTCAGATTTGCTATATCGAGGTTGCACTGTAATATTATTTTTAAAAAGAGACATCCCTGATTTCTTCTGAAAAGGTACGAGTTATGCGATAGAAAGAGAGCGGAGATGTAGGCAAATATAATTATTGTAGGCACCTAGCACTGCGCGGTCGGAATTTGAACTTTATAGTATCGTAGCAATCGTAGCATGAGTCGTTAATTCTTTAAGAAGGCGACTAACCCAAAATTGACGATTTTATAAATCATTTTTGTACTTGATAATAAGCCCCGAATCGTTTAATTTTCTTAACATAGATACAACATTATATTTCCAAGAATTCAATCTGAGCGAAAACACGATATCGTGAAATTTTCTCGATAGAAAAAAGTCACAAAGTTGCGTCTAACTTTGACGATTTTTTTCCTATATTTCCAAAACCATGCAGTAAACTGAGTTAATATTTTTACACATCATATAAAATTCTATCACCGAGAATTCGTTCTAGCGGATTTTTATTATTCTCTATATTTTTAAAGATATTTAAGAAAAACCACATTGGCGCTTCACCGCCAGATTTGTCTCACCTCTCAGTCGCCAACAGTCGCGTTTGCGCGCGCCTGAGGAGAGGACCGTACTTCTTTTGCCTAATACTCCGGATTGAGAAAATATTTAATCGAAACCATGGGAAACATACAAAAATTAAATAAACACACTTGTTGAGAATAAACACATTATATAATAATTATTCTTATTTATTTCAGGTTCAAAACCAATATTACATTCAGACACGTCGTTTCTCA
The DNA here is from genome assembly GCA_963422495.1 of Polyommatus iphigenia. NCBI lineage: Eukaryota > Metazoa > Arthropoda > Insecta > Lepidoptera > Lycaenidae > Polyommatus > Polyommatus iphigenia. Next base: position 9,378,071 of record OY730187.1, read on the forward strand.
CTGTAGAAATTAAACAATATTTTTACTTTAATTTGATTTATTGTTTAGCCGTAAGCCGGTTACAGAAAAGAACTTGGAAACGAACTCGCAAGTCGGAACATAGATCACACAGCACAAAGAGAATGGCGGAACATAGAGGAACCCGGAAGTGACAACTTACATATAATTTTTTTTTATTGTAGTGATACTAAAATGACTACAAGGTATTATAAACTGAAAAAGGCGGCAATTTCAAATTCTAACACACCCACCAAATTAAAGCCTTCTTCAGTATTAGTTACAATTAAACAAAACATAATACGATTACTGATAAGTAAATAAACCAAGAGAAATAACAATTACCAATAATCACATACAAAGTGATACATATACCGTTTTTGAAAATCATTATCAAGAATCACATACAAAGTGATATTTATACAGTTTTTGAAAAATGTGCTGATATAATATTTAACTATATTATATTAAAAGAACAGTAATTATTTCTTTAATGTTACACCCATTTTATCTCTCAAATACTGAAACCTAACACGAGGAAGAGGTTTTGTAAATATATCTGCACACTGTTCATTAGTACATATGTAGCTTAAATCTATTTCATTCTCTTGGAACTTTTCTTTCACAAACTTATACTTTACATCAATGTGCTTACATCGTTTATGAAAATCGACATTTTTAATTACAGATATTGCACTTTGATTATCTATATTTAAGCAAATATTGTCCTGATTGTATGCACTAATATCACAAAGTAGTCTTTTTATCCACAAAGCCTCTTTTGTGGCTGAACATGCAGCCATGAACTCGGCTTCCGTAGTAGACAGTGCAATGCACTGTTGCCGATGACTCGACCAGGTGACAGCTGCACCATTTTTTAAGAAAACATAACCAGAAATTGATTTTCTAGACTCAGTGTCTGTGGCATAGTCTGAGTCACTAAAGCCTTCAACAACATTATTTTTTGTTAATGAATAATTTATTCCATAGTCTTTAGTTTCTTTTAAATATTTTAATATCTTTTTTACAACAGCCCAGTGAGTATTATCATAGCAATCGAGATACCGACTAACTAAACTGACTCCATACATTATGTCAGGTCTGCTTACAATTGCCAGGTGCATAAGAGAACCTACAGCTTCTCTATATGGTATACTCTCTTCGAGTGACACCGTTTTCTTTAACAAAGATGTATGAGGATCAATAGGAATACTACATCCATTAGCATTGCTCATGTTAAATTTTGTTAATAATTTTTCAATATATTTTGTTTGGTGAATGAATAAGTGTCCTTTGGACCTCTCTATTTGTAAACCAACAAAATTTCTTGGCTCCATAGTTTTAACTTCAAAATTTTCCTTAAGCTTATTTATAACTTTATCAATTACTGAGCTATCTTTTGATATAATTAATCCGTCATCGACATATAACAATAAATAAACTTTAGTACCATTTACATTGCCAGTATACACACATTGATCCGAGTGACTGTTAGTAAAACCAAAATTATTCAGAACAGATTTGAACTTGTTGTTCCAACATCTCGGAGCTTGTTTTAATCCATAAAGAGACCTTTTTAATTTACAAACATAGTTTGGTGGAGCATTTAACCCTTCAGGTGGATACATGTATATATCTTCTGTTATATCTCCATACAGAAAAGCAGTTTTAATATCAAACTGTATCATTTCAAGGTTATATTGACATACTTCAGTTAATAAAATTCGGACTGAGTCGTATCTCACCGTAGGAGAAAATGTTTCTGAATAATCAATTTGGTAGCTTTGTGAACATCCCTTGGCACATAATCTAGATTTATAAATCATACCTGTTGGCTCATCTTTGACACGGAAGACCCACTTGCATCCAATAATTTTTACATTTTGAGGCTTCTCTACCAACATCCAGGTTCCATTTTGTTTGTGTGCCTTTAGTTCCTCTTCAATAGATTGTTTCCATTTCTCCTTATCCTGGCACGACACAGCTTCAGAGTATGTCTGGGGCACATTGGGTACGGGAGCGCCACATTTGGCTTCTTCCCAGACCATACCTCCTCAGGAGTCACATATGAGAGAGCACGCGTTGGACATCGGTTGGTAATGTAGGCAGCTGTAGCGACTGCTTCAGCCCAAAACTGCTTCTGGCCCCGCTGAGTGATTTCACCTCCAGCGGTCCACAAACATCAGAATGTATTATGTCAAGAGGGTGCTTTGCTCGTGATCCTTCAGCAGGAAATGGCAGCCTGCATTGTTTTCCTTTTTGACATAGTTCACATATAATTTTGTTTCTGTTTTCAGTTAATGTAACTCCATCAGTACTTTCTGACAGTTTATTCAGGTCATTAAAATTTAAATGCGCCATTCTTTGATGCCACAATAAGAAGTCGGTCTCATTTGCTTTACAACTGTATGCTGGAATAGTGTCGGTATTCAGCCGGTACATGTTACTGATGAGATTTGCAGCGGCTACTTCAATATTCTTATTATTAAATATTTTGCATCCATTACTAGTAAACTGTACGGAAGATCCATTCTTTATCATCTGACTGACAGACAAGAGATTAGTTGCTAGTTCTGGTACATACAGAACATTCTTTACTTGAATAGTTTGTCTCGTACCGTCTTTTCCAATAATATTCAAGTCTATCTTGCCACAACTTTTCACCGGAAGCATTTTGTCATTTGCTATTTTGATACATTTGATCGGAGGAGGTACTTTATCATAAAGCCAGTCTTGCCGCATCGTCATGTGCATAGATGCTCCTGAATCTATGTACCATCCATTATCATTCTTTGTTGTAGCAGAAAATACAGCAACGTAACTCGAGGTTTTGTTATTACTCGATTCCTTTTTCTTCAGTCTGCAATTTTTACTTAAATGGCCATATCGGTTGCAATTGAAACATCTCGGTCCTTTCTTTTGATATTGCTGAGGATTCTTGGTATTATGGTATTTACTTTTACTGTAGAGAGCGGTGTCGGAATTAGTAGTTACTATTTCTTGAAGTAATTTTGTTTTTATTAAGTCGGCACTAATTTTTACACCTGAACTCTCTATTCCCATAATCATAGGCTTGTAACTGTCGGGCAAGCCTGCAAGCATCAAAGTGCCTAGCCATTCATCGTCGACTTTGAATTTAATATTTCTGAGTTTATGAGCCGCAGACATTATTTTATTTACATATGATTCTACATTTTCGCTCGTTTCCAAGGTCGTGTTAATTAAATCTTTTAACAGCCCAACTTTTCTAGATAATCCACTGTCTTCAAAAGCTTTGGTGAGATTGTCCCAGACTTGCTTAGCATTGACTGCATCTTGAATGTGAATATATAGCAGGGGATCAATCAATAAAATAAGTTTTGACTTAGTTCTTACGTCTTTTTTCATTGCTTTTGAGTCATCAGGGTTTGGTTCCTTCAATATGCATTCATCCAGCTCTTCATGTTGCAAATATGCCCGGACGGCAAAACTCCAGTTAGACCAGTTATCTCGTCCCGATAGTTTTGGGATCGACATTATTGTGTTGTTACTGTTCATCTTGATTATTATTTATAATTTGAAAGTAGCTGAAATAGTAAAGAAAGGCCGCGAACTGAAAATTTGCGAAGTGAGGTTATGCACGCCGGCACGCGGTACTTTTACGGACTACTTTCACTTTTACCAAATTAACATGAATCAACTGTAATGCTACACAGCAGGTTGGCCTGGGCCCAAAACCTGTAGAAATTAAACAATATTTTTACTTTAATTTGATTTATTGTTTAGCCGTAAGCCGGTTACAGAAAAGAACTTGGAAACGAACTCGCAAGTCGGAACATAGATCACACAGCACAAAGAGAATGGCGGAACATAGAGGAACCCGGAAGTGACAACTTACATATAATTTTTTTTATTGTAGTGATACTAAAATGACTACAAGGTATTATAAACTGAAAAAGGCGGCAATTTCAAATTCTAACACTCACACATTTTTCTTGTCATTCCCATTTTGTTCTAATAGTAACTTTTTCGGCAATTGACATTAATAAATAAATCCTCTAAAATATCTATTGTGCCAATTTGTAACACACTCCCGGGGGAAGCAACAGGTGCGCAATATCTATATCCTGTAATACTCGTAACACAATAATCATCAAAACCTATTTTAAAAATGCTTCATAAAAATAAACAAAATCAATAAACAATAATAAAATAAGCTTTGTCTAACTAAATTTTAAAATAATAAAAATTCCCGGTGACTCTGCTGGTAATTTTCGCCGGTAAATTTGTCATGACCTTCTTCGCCCTTTGAGTCCTGCAAGATGACGTCTCGTACTTTATCGTCCAGTCTTGCCGGTTCAGCCAGCTTCCGACGACAGAAATTACAAATCGGCATTTTCTACATAATTATTACCGATTTCATGCGTGGTACTAAAAGTAGTCTTATTTGAGACCTCAGTTTCTTCTATTAAATTAATAACCTCAATCTCATCTCGTATTGTACTTTTCTAATATATTACCACACACGGTCGCCTTTTTTGGTCACGACAACTCAATGCTTAGCTTTTGCTTGGAGAAACTGTAAGTCGGCATCTTCTATAATAATTTTTACCGACTTATTTTCGTGCCTGTTAAAATACGTCGTAATTCGTACCTGAGATCTCTTCTTTTTCTACATCGATAAGGTAATTCTCAGTCTTTTATCGTATTTCTTTATAATATTGTTTTTCCTCACGGTCGCCACTTTATGTTGAGAATAAACACAATATATAATAATTATTCTTATTTATTTCAGGTTCAAAACCAATATTACATTCAGACACGTCGTTTCTCACACATTTTTCTTGTCATTCCCATTTTGTTCTAATAGTAACTTTTTCGGCAATTGACATTAATAAATAAATCCTCTGAAATATCTATTGTGCCAATTTGTAACAATACTAAAAGCAACATTTACAGAAGAAAACGGGAGCCGATGAACAATTGTAGAAATGTAAAATATGTATATTTGTTTACAAATATGATATTATTAACATGACAAATATTTTGTCAAACCCATATGTTGCGACCGCACATGCGTAGTGCTTCGTACTTGATTGGACGATCTGCGTGTATCGTCCAATAGTATCGTCTCATAGCTCGAAGCTTCATGACGATCGACGAATCAGCGGCCGCGGCAATAGAGATTGAAAAAACTAGTGCATGACAGCGATTTGAAAATCGATTTGGTTTCAATGAATGTCGTACTCGATGCTATGGAAATATCGAATAAATTTGACGGTCTTGAAATGAAAAGATTAAATTGTCAAACAGTGATAACATTATAATATTATATGCAAAATTCACTACTTCGACCATTCGCTTGATAATAAATATTAATCCTTCGATCGCGGATCCTTGAAAATGCTATTGTATTCTAGTGTCGCGATCACCGGTGCTCGTATGGGGCTTGATGGGTTAATAATAAAGGTGACGGCACATTTATGAAATGATTTAGAAGAGTACATACTACATAATAATATACTACATAATATATTATAAGGTCTTTTATATCTATGATATTGCCGTTTTATTTGAAAAATGTTCTTTTTAGGGTTCCGTACCCAAAGGGTAAAAACGGGACCCTATTACTAAGACTTCAATGTCTGTCTATCTTCAGGTCTGTCTCCAGGCCTTATTTCAATAACGGCTATAGTTAGACTTCTAAAATGTTCACAGAATGTGTATATCTGTTGCCGCTATAGCAACTAATACTAAAAACAAAATAAAATTAATATTCATACAAAAAACCCGATTTTTTGCTATTTTTTGCTCGATATCAATAATGGATATAGCTAGGCACTTGAAATTTTTACAAAGTCCTTAATTATATTTGTACTTTAATTATGAATGATAAAATTAAAATAAAATAAATATTCAAAGGGGCTCCCACACAAAAATTACAATTTTGGGCTATTTTTAGCACTATAACGGTACTGAACCCTTCGTGCGCGAGTCGGACTCACTCTTGGCTGATTATTTCGAACTGACTTATTTCTGTTTATTAAAGTAATCACCCCTGCAATCAATGCACCTTCGCCAACGCAGTGGCAGTGTATAGATCCCCTTATTGAAAATATCAGCTGGACGGCAGACTACACTTCTAAGGCATTTTGTACAGCCTCTCGCGATTTGAATTTTCTTCCCGGTAAAAGTTTTACCAATTTTGGAAAAGGTTATAGTCGGTATGGCAGATGAGGGAGAGCTTCCAAACAAAATGGGGTCGCGCGTTGTCATCAAGGAGCAGCGGAGACGATCGACTGACAAAAACTAGTTGCAGACGAACGAGCATCGCCATCATTGTGGGCAGTTTTCAATGTACACATCTGCTGGCAGTAATGCTCTCGCCGTTTTGTAAAAAGCTGTTACTTATCACACCGGCAATTAGACCACCAAACTCCAAAGTGTGACCATCACGTTTCTAGGGGTGATTTTTCGTTTTGCACATTGCTTTGGTGTCGAACCAGGATCTTACCAACTTGCTGAGCATTTTCAAGTGTCAACCGAATACCATTTTTCGTCGCAGGTTTGTTAAGTTGGCTGGTACTGCCTAAAAAGTGTGAAGATTGAGTAGAAAAATACATGAATTTTAGGCGAATTATGAATAAAAGCACTTTATATAGAAAAAAAAATCTAGCTAGTTACGAGTTTCTGATTAAGGCCAAAAGTTCCTGATTTTAAGTTTTTAGCTCTTTAAATCTGACAACAGTGAGTCGTAAAGAACTTTATGAAAGCTACTAAAATTTACTACGATTTTGTCTTTCAAACTTTGTATCTAACTCCAATCATTGCCTTCCTATGGTCCTAAACACAAATATCCTAAGGTCTTAGGATATTTGTGTTTTATGAAATATCTGAAAATATCTAAGAATCTATTCGAAAGAGCGTAAATGAAAGAATTTTAGCTTATTTTTAAAGTTATTAATAACAAAAAAAATCTTCCGGATATTTTTATTTTATGATTATTTAATTCCGATATAAATTACTAACTGTTGTCCGCGACTTCGTCCGCGTGGACTTCAGTGTACTTACAATAATATTTCATAACTTTAACCCATAAACTATTTATCATTGGTAGGTTTAGGGTTAGTGAGTTATACATTATCAACGTGTATATCTATCGAAAGAATTGAAATACGCAACCTAACATGGTACCACCTCTATAGAAAGACTTATGAGCAAGCGATAGCGCGATGTAGGAGATGCACGGCGCCATCTATTATGAATTTTTGGAACTAACTTAATTTGAATAAATTTACGCATTTTCACCCCCTTACAACCCCTTTTTTCAGTTAAAAAGTAGCCTATGTCCTTTCTCAGGCTTTAGACTATCTGAGTACAAAATTTCATTACAATCGGTTCAGTAGTTTTGGCGTGAAAGCGAGACATACAGACAGACAGACAGAGATACTTTCGCATTTATAATATTAGTATAGATAATAATAAACCTAGGCCTTTTCATCCGTTGTGGATGATTTATACAGATTATTATTTTCAGAGCGAAGTTACTCAAATACTGTAGTGCCTGGGACAAGATTTTTTAGGATAAGAGGTTAGGTTAGGTTAGGTTAGGTTAATTTAGGTTAGGTTAGGTTAGGTTAGGTTAGGTTAGGTTTTTTTTATTTTTTTTTATGGCCCCTATATGGGACCTCTTGTTCCCCCTTCGAGGCAAAGGGACAATTGTTTACATTATTTATTTTTTACATATTTTTAATTTTTTAATAATTATTTACTTTAATTTTTTAAGCTTTACTCTATCTTACATTTTCATATTTTGTGCATTGCTACAATTTTTCTTCTTTCTATACATAATATATACTTATTTTACAATTCCAAATTACTCTACTTTTGTGTATATTTACATTAATTAATCACTTATTATTAACAATTTTTATACTTTTTCATTATATTCTTTTACAGTTCTGCTAGTTCATTTTAAAAACCATAAATACATTTCATATAAGCTATGGGCAAATTAAAGTGTATGCTTGAACCAATCTTTGTACAAATTTTGGAAGCTTAAATCACTCTCCTCTGTTGGAAAAATAGGAATCCCTTTTTTACAGAGATCTTTTTGATTGATTATTCTGTGTTATAAAAGTTGACCAATTGTGTTATGTTATGGGTAATTCAAAGACAAAGACATGATGAATACTGACAATGAACTTTAATTTCTTAGTTTTAGTCATTGCTGAGAAAAATCGATATCGCTACAGCCAAATTATCAAGGCGTCGCCTTAACATAACAATAACGAATATAGTATTTAAAATGTACCTAAAAGTTTTATTTCTTAAATAATTTGGATTTTATTTCCACTACTTTTCCATCAGTAAAGTTGAAAATCATTTTGTGTCATTGATATTTGCAGATTTATAATAGCTTAGGAATTCGTAGACATGTGAACACATCTTTATGATTATGAGATGTTCGTCCCTCTAATTAATAAAGTTAAATCTGTGAAATCAAAGAATTTTCTACTTTTATAAGTAGTGCAACAATAAAAGTGTTTAAATAAAAGGTTTTTACGTTACAAAAACTTCTTTAAATATGTTAAATATTACTACTCGTGTGAAAAAATGAAAAATAACCTAGTGAGTAGGTCACAAAGTCACACTACGGATTAAAAATAATTGCTACTCTTGTTGATGCTTGAAATTATCTATATTTTCTTTGAATAAACAATTAAATATGCATTTCACTAGATTAAATGAATGAAGAAATCCATTTATTGCTGTATTTTTTGTATTAAATTATATTTTACATTTAGTCACACAACGGAATCTGTTTCGGCGAAAATTCGATTTTGTTTCAATATTATCAGAATAATATAACGTTTTCGGCGTTCTTTTTAACTTATTCCATTAGTTCAATATTTTTCCTTGTATATGACATTCAAATATAGGTAAATAAATGACCTTTAAAAATATAGACATATTTTTGCAATGGTACACGTTTTTTTGAAAATGCCCAAAAGTCTTAAAAATTTGAACACAAACGTATTCAAATCCTATCATTTTATAAGAGGGTAGGTAGTACATTTTATTTTATAGGTAGGATATTATTTATGTTGCATTTTGGTAATTTATTACTTTTACTTTATTTAAAGGTAAGAAATTACAATCCAAAATATATTTTGTAAAGTAGATAAGTACTTATTTTATAAGCAACCGCCTGTACAAGGTGCTGAGTTTGTATATTGTATACTATATATACCTGGATGCTAATAAAGTCTTTGAACCTTTTATATAGGTACCAATAGATACATTAAGTTGGCTTAATACTTACATCAAAAATATCTTTACAGAAATAAAGTGGTGAACCATAAGATATAGTTCGAGCATCTTTCCTCCTTACTAATTTTAACCACTTTCTACGTATTTGCTTTTTGTTAGGAATGAATAGTTTATTCGGTGTTTTTATCGTTGTACGTTTACATAGGGGCACTGCGCAGCATTTTTAATAAGAAGAACTCATTATTTCTTATTAAAAATACTTACTATAAAAATTAAAAATACGAATTACATTTTAAACCGCATATATACATTTGCACGAATAGCGAGGCGAATCACGAGGCGAATAACGAACACGAATGTGTAAACAGGCGCTCGCTATTCGCCTCGCACTTCGCCTCGCGATTCGTGGCATTCGCGTTGAGAGCGGTTTTTCGGACGCGAATCAAAGGGCACGAATAGCGAATACGAACTTACTGTTTACACATTTGCCTGCATTCAGTTGACAGCTAGCGTCCGACCCAGATCTTATTTCTGTGGTCCAACCCTACAGGACGTGTACAAAGCTGAATAAACATAATATTTGAGTACACTGTACTGTCACTTAATCAAAAAATCAAATATTAGTAATTTTCAATTAGCCTATTTTTAGTACAGTGTATAACTGTATATTATAATGTAATCATGTTATTATTCTATTAATGTTAGTACAATGCTATTAGCTATTACAATCGTTATTCTTTTCTTACTTGCCATGTATGCCACTTGTGTGTTGTGCCACTGTATATTATACGTGTACCATTGTGTAAACTTAAGTCATAATTTAAGATATAACATAATATACATACTTATACAAAAAGATTATATTTTGTTGTTAAAGTATAATATTATATTTATTAGTTTCTTTGTATTTATGAGCGCGTAGCCCGCCGCTGACAAACTACTATGCAGTTTGGCGGGCTATTATTATAATAAGGAAATATATTTTGGTTTTCAATACAGATTAATTAAGTATTAGTACCTATTTAGTAAGTACATATTATTATTATTATGTAATAAAAATGGAGTGGAGTGAAGGGCGAATTTTAGTATTTCTAGAATTTCACAAAAAGGAAGAGCTCATTTGGAACCCAAAATATCGCTATTATAAATTTCATGATATTTTTCATTCAACGTCGCTATCTTATGAACACGTCCTCCATGTTCGTGTGCGAACTTCAAAATGAATCACCCCACGAATGTGTGAACGGTAGTTCGCGACAGCATTCGTTTATGAATATTTCGTCGAATGCTTCGTCGATGAGGCGAATGGCGAACGCGAATGTGTAAATGTATTACAAGCAAACCAAGTATAGTTCTTGCAATCTACGAGCGCGCGTAGCCTTTATTTGTAGTTGGAAATGTGAATAGACATTTTCGTTAGTGTGCGTACCTGACGGAGCAGTCAGTAGCGAGCGAGCGATGTGCGCGTGTATAGATATGATCACTCACACAACTAAGGGCGCCGCGCGCTCGTAGATTGCAAGACCTGTACCAACCGTCAACAAACGTCACAGATGACAGATTCAGTGTTGCCAACTCTTCAAAACGTTTTCCCCCTAAAGCAACTTCAAAACCCACTTTTCAACTAAAACTCCCCAAAAAATCAAAATATTTAAAATTACTTGGGGTGTGTTCTACTAAGCGCTCAAAACGCTGAAATAGGTAGGGGAATTGTGCTTAAGATGACATAGTCAGATAAGACGACACATCGGCAAAATTCGTTGAAATAATTGTGCTTTCTGTGAACTTGTGACGTTTTATGGAGCACCTCAGTGTGCCCCTAGTAGCCCAACTTAGTATGCCGTACTTTACAAAGTAATAAAGGTTTTCCTAATTTTGATGAGAGAAAAATTTTCTTACACTTTTGTTTTGTGGTGAAAAAACGTATAAGGTCAAAATCTTTTCTTATAACAAATTGTTATGATGGACATGGATTCTTATAGGCCACAAATATTAATAAAAGCGTGTTCTAACGTTAACTATTTTTTTACAAAATTTAAATGTATCCACTATTACTCATTTGGTAAGATGACATACTAGACGTCGGCTTAAGATGACATACTATAGTTACTTATGTCTCCGCTAAATTGGTAACAGAAGCATTGTATATTTTTTGACGGCGATGAAGAACTAAAGAATCCTTAGACCACTGACGACTAGAGGGATGCTGATGCAGCTTGAATTTACGTATTGTATAAGACGACATACCATCAAAGTCTAAGGAATAATAGTATGTCGTCTTACCATATCGATATGTCATCTTACACTCGTCGACCTGGCGTGCAATTTATGTTTTTTTTTTCACTGTTATATTAAGTTGATTTTTCTAAAACTGTTTAATTTCGTTGTTTATGAATCATTTATTTATAAAAGTAAGTTACTGATCTCATGTGACTTATTTTATTTTAAATATTTACCTTCAAACAAAAAGTATGTCATCTTAAGCACAATTCCCACCTTCAACAGGCCAAACAAACAAACAGGCCAGCAATTTCAAAAAACTTTAATCTTTTTTTTACATTACATACAACGATAACAAATAGAGACATGGGCTTTGTGCGGCAGTTCCATCTTAGGTCGCTTTCGGATCTTTGCCGCTAGCGACCGCGACCGGTAAAAATTCAAATAAAATGCTACTTTATAACATAGAGTATAGGTACCATTTTCTACTGACATTTGCGTGGCGATCCATGCTATCGCCGGCGGCGGCGTAAAAGCTAGTAGTAGAGTAAAATGAAACCTATAGCCTATGTCATAAAGTGATATTTCGTTTGAATTTTCGTCCGTCGCGGTCGCTCGCGGCAAAGATGTTGTTATAAAAAAAATCCATTCCTCAATAATTTTACCCCCAAAAATATCCCCAAAATATTTTACCCCCTAAAAAACCCACTAAATTTATTTTTTCCCACTAAATTTAGTGGGAAATCCCCATAGTTGGCAACACTGGACAGATTATATTTCTAATTTCTCTAATCTCTATGCGTCACAGACTATAGAAACCAAAGAAACTAATGTCCGCCGACCGCCGCGCCGCTGGCCCAATGATTAAAGAAACTCTTACGTCATTGCGCTGGCCGCACCGGGGCCCGGGCTGTTCGCGAGCAATGAGCTGTGGCCTGTGAGCACAAAATTTTTTGAAGAGACAAGAGTTGGCAACACTGGTTGCGGCGCGGCGCTCTCTCGTAAAATCGCAGCTGTGGGCAAGGAATCGCGACCTTAGAGTATTAATTATGGGCGCCGGCAGGGGGGTGCTAGGGGGTGCACTTGCACCCCTTGGGAATCTCGGGATCAACAGGAATTATTGAAATTGCATTTTGTAAACATAATGAACTACGCTTGTACGGCATGGTAATAACTAATAACTAGAGACCGGATTATATGCATTTGCATATTTGCATATGCATTTGCATATTTTAGCCATTTTTAGCAGTAATAGCATATTTCACCTAAGATCTAATTATGATGCATATTATCGGTACATTTACAACATTTTTCACTAATGCTGCGTTTGGAAATGCGACCAAAAATAACAATAACAAAAACTTTACACAACATAAGGGCTATCGACATGCTATCGAGTAATAGTTGTGACTTTTTACTGCAATTCGAATGCAGTCAGTAGCCGTGCGCATCTTTTGTTTTGACAGTTACGATAGTAAAATGAAAGAGACAGAAGAATGTCGCGCTCGCTAACTACAAAATTAAACGGCAGGACTTTTGCCAGAAACTGTATGACGTGCTAACATAGCAACCCAAGTTTAAATTCTGCTCAGTTTCCTGAGTAAATGTGGAGCGAACCTTTTCTATTTACAAAAATATTCTAAATGATCGTAGACACAATCTTACTACTGAAAATTTAGAAAAATATTTGATTGCTTACCTTTTCAAATTTAAATAATTTGAATGTCATATTATAATGTTACTGTACGGTCTATTATCGCCTATCAAAAAATAATTTACTAATTGTATGCAGATTTTGGATTTGCATATTATTGTCACATAATTTTGCATATTCTGCCAATTTTCGTGCATATTTCAAGCATTTTTCATGCATATTTGCATGCATATGACAAGTAATCAGCAAATATAATCCGGTCTCTATTAATAACCATGCCGTACAAGGATAGTTCGTAATGTTTCGGCACTAATTAATGTATTTTGTTGACGTAAATAGACAGTCACTGTTGTTCGTAAAAAGTAAAGAGAAAAGAAAAGAAAGAAAACTAAAATCTGCACCCCTTGGAAATTATTTCTGCCAGCGCCCATGGACTTATTGATACTCAAAGATCGCGACGCATTATCGCAATATTGCTAGCGATATTATCGACCGATAATATCACGCCTGTGTGCGGGAGGCTTTATATTTTTTTTTTATCCGAAGTCGAATTTCGATTTTCGACCATTGGGTGATCTGATAGACGAATTTTTTTTTTCACTTTTGTATGGGCAAGGGCCCGAGCGTCAGGAGTTTCCCCATACAAAAGTGAAAAAAAAAATTGGTCTTTCAGCGCTGCTTCTTTCACAGTGAACTCTCTACAAGGAACACGTACACACCCTAAAGTATTTTTGTTACACTCTGTATTTGGCTAACGGAAAACACGATTCACTTACATATTTTGATTCGATAGTGATATTTTTCGAAATTATGAATCTTTCTGGGCTTTTCAACAAATTACTATCACCAAATAACTTGCACTACTATAATCACACACTTTATATACTCACAGACTCTAGAGTCTAGACTCTAGACAAACGATTTCTTTATGCAATATTGGGATCTGTTAAAGCTATATGCCTCTACGTTCGATTTTTTCTTTACTGATATATTATAAAAAAATATGACCCTTCAAAAATCGCAAAAATGAATGCCCCGTATCCGTCAATCCACCGAACATAAAACAATTTTGAAAGATCTTTGAGATAAAAGAAAAACGTAGAGGCATAGACTCACTCTTCCTGAAGATATTAAAAAAAAGACGGGTTGCACTCCGGGAGTGCCGGCAGAAGTGAAAACTTGATTATTAACGTTGTGCATTTTTTTTTAACCCATTTTTTATGAAAATCGATTTTTAAAAAATCGATTTTTTTAATTAATCGAAACTTACAATCGATTAAATTTTTAACCCATAAAAATATGAAAATCGTTTTTTAAAAAATCGATTTTTTTAATTAATCGAAACCCTTACAATCGATTAAATTTTAACCCATTTTTTATGAAAATCGATTTTTAAAAAATCGATTTTTTTAATTAATCGAAACCCTTACAATCGACTAAATTTTTAACAATCGATTGTTCGATTAATCGATGTCGATGTTACAACACTACTCTCGAACCGTCTTACGGTTTTTCGATCAGCACGAGAATCTGACGCGAGTTTCACAGTTTTTACCCATCCCACAAAAGTGCTCAACGCCGCTACAGAAGTTTTCACTTCAAAAATAATTAATTAGATAGGCTCTATTTTGAAGGAGGAATCAGAGGAATACGTTACCTCGATTTTACTGTATCTGTCTCTATCACAATTATTACACGTGCCGGCGCAGGGTGAAGCGTGATGGCAATAGATTCTTCGTTTAGAATTCTACTTTACCCGCGTTCCCTCTATAAGTATTCCCTTCTATAAATATTAAGTAGTCAGTACACCATGGCCCACTGCAGGCCACACCCTGGCCCACTGCAGGCCACACCCTGGCCCACTGCAGGCCACACCCTGGAAATTGTCCGCCATCATATTATACCATTACCTCGTCTTATAGTTATACACAGTGGCGAAGGTTTGTAGTGGGCCAGCATGGTCCAAAGTGAAGACTTAAGAGGCACCACCTTAACTAAATAAAGTGTTATAAATTATAAAATAGTACCTACTTACTGATCACAGTTCAGAAGAGTTTGTCCTTTCATTACGAGCATTGCGCTGTGGTTTATTGGGGAAAATAAATTGTTACCTACATTTTCCCACAGTCACTTTTACCACCCCTCATTTTTTGCCGCTCTAGACAAATGCCTGCCTGCCTTGCCTGCCCTTCGGGCATCGGATCGGGCCCTGTGATGATGGCCGTATGCCGAATTGGCGATGGAAAAAAACAAAATTCTATAATATCATCTAGGTATATACCTATTTTATTATTTGGTATAATATTTAATATCACATCTTATGTGTCTGTTTACAAAAAGCAATAAGAGAACGAGTGCACCGATAACATCAAGGAAATAAAACGGATCAAAGGTTTTATTTCATCAGCCGAGGTCAATATTGCTATTGGAATCCCGCAGGCGCTTATCGAAATAGTTAATTGCTATTCGGGGTTTGAATGGAGAATTCCAAAGTGATAATTGCAGAGCGAGCACGTGTTTTGACAGCCCAAGATAGCCTGTGTCAATAGATATCGCTTATTGATTATAAATAGAAGGCGTCTCGAGCTGGGCTGGGCGTCTAGATAAGAGGTTATCTTGGGGAAGATTCCACGGCAAACAACCGGCAGACGTCATGCCACACTGTTGATGTAATATTTAGTTGTATTGTTTAATATTTGGTAAGCAGTTGCAGTCCGTGGTTTAGAAGGATTATCCTGGTGTTTAGAAGGCAAAGAGTAAGTAGGTATAGCGTAAGTAGAGCTTCCCAAACTTATTTGTACTGCGACGCACTTGGGACTTTTTTCACGCCGTTTTCTAAAACAAAATTAAAATAAAAAACTGAAGCATTAAAATATAATATCTGACTGACTAGTCTAAGGGCCTGTTTCACCACTTCCTAATAAAGTGCGGAGTGCGGAGTGCGGAGTGCTGGATAGGCTATCCACATATTAATTGATATTTAGTTAAGTAATAGATTCTCCATACTCTATCTGTCAAGCTAAGTGGTGGATAACCTATCCGGCACGTATCAGGAAGTGGTGAAACATGCCCTAAGAATTGTGCTTTCTTTCCTGGCCATGTGTCGAGCTCATGAATTGAGGAATGAGGATCCAGTTTGGAAGTTGCTGCTCTCATATTTTTAAATAATATAATCTAAAATCTAAATCACAATCTGTTCTTGTTGTAATATATTGACTGCGACAGTTTGGGAAGTTCTGAGTTAGAGGGTTTAATGCAGTGGTACTCGCCTTTTTCTTATATTATATTACGAGCCACAAACACGCGCGCTTTTGGTGTCACGACAACTTACAGTCGTGAATTTTTTTTCACTTATTCTTACTACACTATTTTGCCGGTGGGTGTGAATTCAAAATGTGGCCCGCGTGAAGTTAAGGCCGTCGCCCGAGCAAACGACCTTGGCCATACATTTGCCCCGTTGCCGAGATCGCACCAAAACCCTATTTATTTTACTTATCTAAGTTCAAAATTGTCCTAAAAAAATTTAAAACGGGGAATATGTAGTTTAAGATATTGTCGATTTGGCGTGTGTTTCAAATAAAAGTAATTTGTAAATCCTAAGGAGATGCTGAATGTATGCTTGAATTTTAATAAATTGGTTTTACTTTGGAAGCTGATATCATGATAAACAAAAATAGAAATTAATTTAAAACGAGGAAAGGAATGTTCAATCAATCAATCAATCAATCATTTATTTGCATTAAAAGTGGTACATTAGATGTTTACAAACATTGGTCAGGTCTTACACTCTTAACTATAAAGATAGCATGCAAATATTTAAAAAGTCATAGAATCTAACAACATTTAATTACTTAATAAGTAATAATACAAGGCCAGTCTTTATGAGGATAATATTAAAAATACACAGTAACATCACATCATCATTCCATAATCCATATAAATATTAAAACAACAGTTAGTAATTATAAGTGCATAACATTTTTAAAATACAATGGGATAGTTACAATTATTATACAATTACAATATTAATACAGCAATGTCAAGAAATAATAAAAAATTTAGTGTTATAAGGCTAAAATGTCAATGTCAATCATTAATATACAATATAATAAGTAATTAATTAAAAGTTTTATATTTTAATATTATGTCAAAAGGATTATAAAAGAATCATAAGATTCATTCAGCCTAACTATTAAATAATTCTTTCACTGAGTAGAAATTTTTACTTAACAACCATTTTATGATTTCCTTTTTAAATTTTTTGTATGGCAAACATTTAAGGGTCGATGGAATCGCATTGTATGTTTTTATGCACATGGCATAAAATTGTTTTTGGTATAAGGTTGTTTTGGGAACCACATCTAACACTAGTCGGTCAGGATTTCTTGTATTGCGAGGATAATTAATGTCACGAGCTTCTTTAAAAATATGGTAGTTTAACTTGGTATAGTTTACTAATTCATATATGTATAAACTCGGTAATGTTAACAATTTTAATTTTTTAAATAGGGGTTTACACGACTCGTATGGTGGCTTACCACATATAGCTCTAATACATTTTTTTTGAGCGATGAAGGCTTTGTCTATGTCCGTAGAATTACCCCAAAGCAATAAGCCGTACCTCAAAACTGAAGCAACATAGCCGTGATAGGCCGTCAGGGCCGTTTGTAGAGTAGCTACTTGTCTGAGCCTATTAAGAACAAAAACGAACCTATTTAATCTGGCACAGACATATTCGATATGTGCCTTCCAAGTCAAATTTTCATCAATATGTAAACCGAGAAATTTGGTTTGTGTTGTTCTTTTGATATTTTCATTTTCGAATAGCGAGGAGCTAGCTGAGTTGGTTCTGCCAGTTTTAAATTCTATGTAGTTGGTTTTTGTCAAATTAAGATTTAAATTATTATTATTCATCCAATCTATTACCTTTTTGATTAATTTATTTATTTCAGTTTTAATGTCCCTACAATTGTTCATAAGAATAGATATGTCATCCGCAAAAAGTGTACAAAATCATTTATGTAGAGCAGAAATAGAAGTGGCCCTAGGACGCTTTCCTGAGGAACACCTACTCTATTAGTTTTAAGGTTAGATTTTTTGGTCGTTAAAAACTTTTTGTCACGAATGTACATAATTTCTGTGTATTGTTTTCGGTCAGATAAGTACGACTCAAGCCAACTCAAGGCAGGACCTCTAATGCCTAAATTATTCAATTTCGTTATTAACAATTTATGTGACACGAAGTCAAACGCCCTGGACATGTCAAAGAAAATGCAGATAGCTGATTTATTGTCATTAATATTAGTAAGTATATCAATGTGGATGCTGCTGAGACAGTGCTTTTATTTTTTTGGAAGCCAAACTGTTCTTCTTTTATTATTTTATGATTATTTATAAAGGATGTAAGCCGCTTGTGCATTAACTTTTCAAAAATTTTGGACAGTATAGGTATAAGTGTTATTGGTCTATAGTTTTCTAATTGACATTTATCGCCTTTCTTAAATAAAGGTTTTATTATCGAAGTCTTAAATCGATCTGGGAATATTCCTGTTTCAAATGAAAGATTCACCAAGTAGGTTATTATGGGCGTAATTTCACGTTTGCAATACTTTATAACCTTTGTAGACAGTCCGTCGTATCCCTCGGATTTAGTATTTTTTAGGCTATTAATGGCATCATAAATTTCTCTATCGCTGCAGGGAGTCAGAAAAATAGAATTTGGAACAAACGTAGTGTTAGTATTGGGCAAATTATCAATTTCTTTTTTATTATTAGTCAAATTTATAAAATAATCATTGAATTCATTAGCTATGTCAAAGGGGTTGGTTATAATATCATTATTTCTATTTTTTATTTTATTTATTAGTTCAATATTACATTTGTCAGTAGTTTGTCTATTAATGATATTCCATGACGCTCTACACTTGTTTTTAGATGATGTTAAAAAGTTGTCATTAGAAATTCTTTGTGACTGAAACATACTTTTACGTAACAATTTAGAGTATGTCTGGTATCTAAGTTTAGTAGCATTGTTTTTGTTTCTGTAATATGCGAACCGGAGCTTTCTTTTAGTTTTACAACTTACTTTTATACCTTTTGTTATCCAGACAGGTGTTTTGTATTCAATCGATTTTTTTATTATTTTTTGGGGAAAACACAAATTATAAAGTAGAGTAAAGTCGTAATAAAAAGAGTCCAACGCTTTATTTATATCTTTTATCTCAAGTACACAACTGAAAGACAGACAGCTTAGGTAGCGTCGAAACTTTTCCATGTTTTCTTTACAGTAGTCTTTTGTATGAATAAAGTAAGTCGGAGGTAGAGTATTTTTACGCATAACTGGTATATCCAATATTTGAGCCATGTTATGGTCAGAAAGATGAAGTTCAGACAAGGAGCCCGAAGCATTTTTTATGTTGCTAATGATATGATCGATACATGATTGCTGTCTGGTCGGTTCTGTTATATGAAAAATAAGGTTGTAGTTTTCTATTAAGGATTTAAGGTTATTCGTTGCATTGGAAACTTTTAATATATTAATATTTAGATCGCCCGTAATAATTAGTTTCTTTTTAGTATTTTTTGTGAGGTTAAAAAGCATAACGTCCAATTTATGTAGAAAATATTAACGTCAGAGCTGGGGGCTCTGTAAAGGCCGATTATAATTGTATTACACGTTGGAATTTCTATCCCGCAACATTCGAAAACTCTATCTACCGCATAATTATTTCTTATGGAAGGCAGGTCCCTGTAGCACATACTGTTTTTTAAAATCAGACAGACTCCACCTCTATTCTTATTGTTACTTCTGCAGAAGCTAGAAACTACGCGATAGCCTGCTAGCTTAACATTTTGTATGCTTGTATAATTCAAAAACGTTTCCGTGAAGCAGAGTACATCTGGTTGGGTTAATAGTTCGGAAAAAGTAACATCTATTAGGTCTAGTTTTGAGAGAAGCCCAGAAATATTTTGGTGTAACACTTTAATGGATGAATATGCTTTATTTAGGTTACTACTATTTATGAGATCATAATCAGATGAGGTATTGTTTCGATCACAAATATTTAATTGGTTTACTGTCATATCAGTAGGACTGAAAAAACTTGTCCACTTTATTAATAACGGGAAAGTAATAAGGGATAGTTCCTTTAGTCGGCTTATTTGGTATAGTTATCATTGAGTCCCTTATTTGCCTATTTAGAGTATTTTTATATAATGAATATTTTTTCCAATCATAAATGTTTACATTCTTGTAATTTTGATGTTTACATATTTTTACATATTTTAGGTCATAATCTAATTGGTCTATTGCAAAATTAATACCTTGGCAACAATATTTTATAAAAAAATTATAATTCCAATTCCCTTCTAATATTTTCTTATAAATATCTAGAAATTTACTCTTAGGGAAGTGGTTACAAACGTTTTTTAGCATATTGTTTAGTTTTACTACATTTAGTTGTTTATTATCTATAATACTTAGAATGAATGTGGGACAAATTAGACCTTTAAGAGCTGAGCCAAGCTCTATCATGACTTCCAGTGGATTCCTGTCGTGTTCACCAATCGATAGTATGACTCTATCCTCTTCCGTGAGAGTAAATTGTGCGATTGTATTTAAAATTTCTTGCGATGTAGCTCCAGGCTTGATGAAGGAAATTATTTTATATTTTTGACATTTGCTGCTTACCCTTGATTTTATTAAGGTAAGTGCTAAGTTTTTACATTGTTTGCCTCCTATGATGTAAATATATTTATCGGTCTGTTTATTAACATTGCAAAAACCATTTTCGAACGTATTTTCCGACCGAATATCTTGTTCTGTTGAGCTCAGTCTAGTAATGTGTTGGTCACAGGAATTTATAGAATCAGCGTCATTTTTTAAGATAGAGCTGCTATTCTGCATAATCTGCGATGAGCTAATAATATTCTCGGGGTTAGAAACAGTGGAGTCTTGAGCGATTCCATACTGCTTATGAGTGGAAGGGTCGAGCGCATTTTCCGTGTTTTCGAAGAATGAGTTTTCTGTGTCAGCGGTTATATTCCTATGGTTATCTTGTATAGATCTTCTACTTTTTTTCCGAGTTGAGAGAATTTTATTTTTCTGTGTGGTACGTGGACTGGAGCATAATTCTTTTAAAGCGCTAATTTGTTGATTTTGCCGTGCTATTATGCGATTAAGGTCATTTTTTTCTAATATAATATTTTCTAATTCAACTCGTGTACTTTCTAATTGAATTTTTAAATCACTTATTTCACTTTTTAGTTCATCTAACAAACCATTGTATAGTCCCGTTGAGAGATCCAGGCTTTTCACATGTAATTCATCCTCGGATGTGTTAAGAGATGATAGACTTTTATCTGAGTTCATAGATTTAGACTGGTAGTTAAGTTTTTTTCTAAATGTAATATTTTCGCTTGACATTTTCAGGTTTTTAATGTGTCTTTAAATTGTCATTTATGGACTTATCTTTGTTCTATAATGAATAAACGCCCTCTATGTGTAATTACAGTACTTAAATATATTTAGTTCGCGTGTGTTATGTTGATATACTGAAGATTATTGCTGTATTTTTATTATAACTTTGTAGCTTTTAAATTATGAGTTTATAAGGCTTGAAATACGGTAAATTACGGTATCTCCTAAAATACTTAAAATACTTAAGCTTTACGCGAGCCACCGATAAAGTCCCGGCGGGCCGCAGGTTGAGTACAGCTGGTTTAATGCCTATAGGCGTGCAGGAACAGGCAGGCCGCAGGACTGATAGGTACACAGTATTACATAAGGAATATTGTAATACTGTGACTGAGGACATGCCAAGTAAATTCACAAGAACATGTTCCAAATGGTAACAATCTTACAAAAAAAAAAAAACTTAAATAACAAAAATAAGATTTCTAAATTAATAATAATCTTTCATCTTTATTCACTGTTGAACTAGCTAATTCACAGAACCGTTATCAAATTAGCATTAATTCTTACGTTATACTTAATTAGGTATTACAACATTATTATATTTTGCTTTAAAGTTTTTTGTCGCTATGTAACATTACGACCTTTGTCGAAGTACCTACGCGTTTATACTTAGATAGTAAGGACCCTGAGCTATGTAAGGCCATGTTCCTTTGAAGGCCAACTATCAAAAAGTCGCAGTTATCGTCATGTAAAGACATTTTCCTTCTACTACACACTTAGATCCATCAAACTTATGGCCACAAACGCGGCGGCGAGTCGATCGCGCCGCTATTGTGGCAGCGAGATCTCACTGTTTGTAGACTTTGGTTGTCGAGGCTACAATTGTAATTTCCGCACCCTGAAAATTTTAGTTTTTAGTTACATAACCTATATCTATCTCAAATTTTATTACAGGGCATTATCGTATAGGGATATATGTATTGTACTAATAAAATAAAATCTACTTATGCCTGAATTTACGTTAAAATATTGGTAATGTTCCTAGGAAGGCCGTTGGTTCCTTATAAGGCCTAACCAAAGATTTGATAGTTGGCCTTGCTAGGAAACATAAACTTTACAAGGAACATCTAAACATCATTAACATATAAACATTTATTTTTAGTTACAAATGCGTACCGTAACAATTAAAAAAATGTTTTCTTTTTTATAACATCTTTACTTATTAGGATTATTAAACTTATACACGCATATTGAACATTTTGGCCTTATAAAGAACGGGCCCATAAGAAGGCCATTTTAGATTTAAAAAAATTTTGATTGTATTATAAAACGCATTGGCAATTAGTTATAGGGTGTCAATGTGATACTCATTGCTATTATTTTTTAAAGAATTTTCATTTGTATATTCTTAGTTATAAGATGATGTTCAAGCAATGTTCGTTATAGTTTTTTAGATGATATAAATATATTGAGCATTTAATGTGTTGCTTAATTGAAAGAAATTATAATGTCGTTTTAGTAAAAGCAAATAAATAAATAATTGTAACTCTATTTTCAAGTTAAACGACTGATGTATAACATTGGCCTTGTTTGGAGCTGTGTTCCTTGCAAGGCCATTTGGAAGAGCTTAGCAAAACTTAAGTTTATTGAATGGCTATTGTAGCTAGGTTAAAAAGAGATTTATAATATGATACCTTATGAAACAGAGCATTACTTGATAAATTGTTTTCTTAATTTATTTAGTTAATAAACGAATAACAAGCATTTTCCCGTTAGATTGGCCTTACATGGCTCAGGGTCCTTATAGCCAATATTTTTTAAATAAATTCGTATGTTTGTCGGTATGCGATGACCTGTGAATCTAATGATAGTGTATAAAATGCGATAATTAGGTATATTGTGAATAGTATGTTACGCACCTAGGGCTTTCTTATTTACTGCCCGTGGTGCGTATACTATTTTTCTCATCGACGGAGGCGGAAAACGGCAACATCGGTAAGCGCAGCGGGAAGAAAGTTGACGTTTTCCGCCCGGAGGTGATAGTAGAGGAGGGGAGGAGGGGATTTAGGGAGTAGCTCGAGCGTGTCAGATTAAGCTTGTATAGGCTTCCGACATGTGTCTAGTTATCATGGTATAGAAATCAGATTTTTCACGTGGTGGGTTAAATTTTTTTTTTTTTAATATTGAAATGTCATCCGATCTGTCAGATTAAGATAGGGGATGCTTAGTATACCCCAAAGAAGCTTCCATAAAAAGCACTGACGATTCAAAGATAAGGTAAGCCTGTAGGAACATTTTAAAATAAAAAAAATAAACATTCATATTTTCCTAACTAAACTTCGCAGATATTTTATTTTGCACTAAACTAAATGATTTAGTCCTTGTTGTCTAAAATATAATAATAACTGACCGAAATAAGCAATTTTCTGACTATATTTTCTTTTTCAAAACTTTAAAATGGCCGCAGTTTCTGAACCCATCGCTAAAATCTAAAATAAAAAACGCTCTTGTAATTTTTTTATCAGTTTTACCTAATGTAAAAAACCTACTAGGTCTCCATGACGCTCGAGTGACTACAAAATTAGCACCTTCCCCTCCCCTTGTATGAGAAAATGTTATTCCATAGGTAGCAGTTCAGCGGTCAGCCCAACTCCAGATTTAATTGATGATTAAGACAGATTGGTTTGTTTATATATATATATATATATATATATATATATATATATATATATATATATATATATATATATATATATATATATATATATATATATTATATATATTATTTATAATAAATAGGTACATACCTTTAAAATATGTGTTACTACTTACTACCGTGCTTTTTGGTTTCAAATAAGGATTTTCTTAAAATATGTAGCACGAAAATATATTATTATATCTAAACAATATTTTATATTATTATAGTAATTAGTAAATGGTCACTATGAACGGGGGAACTACAGGCCCCGCAGTAGGTACTTACCTAACTTAAGAATGGTCCTTGACGATGATGATGGTACAAGACATTTAATGGCCATTACAATATAATTAATTGTTGTTCGACATGTTCTTTCTCTCGTCGCCATTTGACCCCAGTTGGCCCTAGTGACGCATTTTTTGTTTACTTCAAGTTTTTTCCAACATTAGTAGTCTGATTAACAAGTGCCATTTTCGTCAAAACCTGATCTCATGCACCGAAAATTATGATTTTGGTCTCATTCGATTCGAAATACCATCTAGAACATTCTATCAAAATTCCAAGTGGGGCTGAAAAAAAATGCAATAGTTATAAACAATTAAGTAAACATGAAAAGAAGGGTTTGGATTTTTTTTTAATTTCGAAAACTATTTGAGATAATCAAAATTTGAAAACAGATCCTTAAAGAGCAGGAAATTTCCTAAAAAAAATCTTAGATCCTGGAACCTTACCAATAATCCTTATAGCTTTAAATGAGCGGCGAAAGTAACGTTAAAAACGCGTAGTTCGGGTTTCGCGTGAATTGCCGCAATCTGCCACGCGAACTAAAAAATATATTTTAACTGATTAAGTATTAATATAAAGAAATAAAAAAATTTAGGTACTAAGTAGACATATGAATAAACAATAATCCGTCAACAAAAATAAATTATCACAATTTGTTTAAATGTTATGCTTTTGTTCATTTGTTAATAGTCACCATTTTAATGTTAACATAAAAACGCTGATTATTTCTAAACAAGAAATCTAGAAATTTTTATTTTTCTTTTGAGCTAATCTTAAAAGGGCTTAGAAGAGATATCCAGTGCAAAATTCAATAATTTTGATTTTTCACTTTTTTATGAACAATCAAAGGCATTCATGAAATTTTCATGTAAATAAAGCAATTAGGGTTTTTTCATCAATAAAAATGATTATTTAAATATTATTAGTTATAAATATAAAAATATATATTGTTATCTGGCTTCTAACAACAACAAAATAAAATAATAACAATAATTGGATATAAAAGTACCGTAATTGCTTTATTTACATGAATAATTTTGGAATGCTTTTGAATGTTAATAAAAAAGTGAAAAATAAAAAAAAATGAAATTTTTCAACGGGAATCTCTTCTAAGCCCTTTTAAGATCAGCTCAAAAGAATAATAAAAAATTCTAGATTTGTTGTTTAGAAAAAATCAGCGTTTTTATGTTAACATTAAAATGGTGACTATTAACAAATTAAGAAAAGCATAATAATTAAACAAATTGTGATAATTTATTTTCGTTAACGGATTATTGTTTATTGATATGTCTACTTAGTACCAATTTTTTTTTTCCTTAATATTAATATTTAATCACTTAAAATATATTTTTAGTTCACGTAGCAGATTGCGGCAAATCACGCGAAACCCGAACCACGCGGTTTTACCGTTACTTTCGCCGCTCAATTAAATCTATAAGGATTATTGGTAAGGTTCCAGGATCTAAGATTTTTTTTAGGAAATTTCCTGCTCTTTAAGGATCTATTTTCAAATTTTGATTATCTCAAATAGTTTTCGAAATATAAAAAAAAATCCAAACCCTTCTTTTTATGTTTACTTAATTGTTATAACTATTGCATTTTTTTCAGCCCCTCTTGGAATTTTAATAGAATGTTCTAGATGGTATTTCGAATCGAATGATACCAAAATCATAATTTTCGGTGCATGAGATCAGGTTTTGACGAAAATGGCACTTGTTTACCAGAGTATAGAGAGAACTACTTAAGTATTTTGTATTGATTCGTTTATTTGGCAGATATACATGTACTAAGAATATATTTTTAATGATTTCTATTTTCTAGTAATTAAATCTCGTTAGCACCGTCTTACTAATTGTCGATTAGGGTCTACACAGACGGACCGCATTTCAACTGCAATCCAACTGCAAATTGCAGTTCAAGTGCAGTTTGAATGCAGTTGACACGACTGCAATAGAACTGCAAACCAAACGCGCAGTCGGATTGCAGTTTAGTTGCAGTCGGCGTGCAGTCGTGTGAACTGTTTGGTTTGCAGTTCTATTGCAGTCGTGTCAACTGCATTCAAACTGCACTTGAACTGCAATTTGCAGTTGGATTGCAGTTGAAATGCGGTCCGTCTGTGTAGACCCTTAGATTGACTCATCACAAATAAAATGCAAGGCCCCACAGAAGTTTTTACTTAAAAAATAAGCTACCTAACTGTGCTATAACTCTTCAGTTATTAGATAGACAAGAAAACTAATTCAGTGCATAAAGCAAAAGTTTCAAGACTCAAGAGGTCGTCAATTAATTACTAATCATCAGCTCTATCATTTATGTGTGGTGATAGTGAGGAATCCAGAAAACTTTGGATTTCTGATGAAGTTACTTTCACGCATGGACGCCCGCGCCGGCAGAAATAATTTCCAAGGGGTGCAGATTTTAGTTTTCTTTCTTTTCTTTTTACTTTTTTCGAACAGCAGTGACGGTCTATTCACGCCAACAGAATATGCCGAAACATTACGAACTATCTTTGTACGGCATGGTAAGGGTTACAGACGGCTTTTTATTTCATTAATTCTGTTGATCCCGAGATTCCCAAAGGGTGCAAGTGCACCACCTGGCACCCCCCCCGCCGGCGCCCATGCTTTCACGTGATATAGTGATGTGAAAACCCCACGTCAGTGATAACAGCTATCATCTTTGGCAATTTGATAATTTAGAACTTTATCTTTTAGAAATCTTCTCGCCGGGTAAGTTCCCGAACCGGTGGCAGGCAACATGTAGGACGTTCTGAAAGTACTTGACTCAAATGTAATAAATTACCTATTCATAAATAAAACAAGTTTTATTTATTTATTTTGAATTTTTTAGAATTTTAATGCGCTAACTTGACAGCAAGCAATCAGTAGGTAGTGAGCTGTGAATTAAAGAAAAATGTTCACAATTTTATGACTAACAATAATATGACGCTTTTATTTTATTATTATTGACGTTCAGTCATAGTGAGTTACACCCAATAACCAGACAAAAATACCGGACTTAGGATTAAGGAATCTTTCCTTTGGACCCTGTAACTTTTTAGAGGCGCTGTCAGCAATGTGCACTTTGAGAATTTTGTTTTAAACCAAAAGAAAGTTTCATAAAGAAAATACAACTTAAAGTTATTCTGTTTTATCAAAGAAACTGATCCAGTCAGATGGCACTTTACAAGTGGTTACTTAGGTTAATGGACGCCGGCAGGGGGGTGCCAGGTGGTGCACTTGCACCCCTTGGGAATCTCGAGATCAACAGGAATTATTGAAATAAAAAGCATTTTGTAACCCTATTGCCATGCGGTACAATTTACAAAGATAGTTCGTAATGTTTCGGCACTAAATGTATTCTGTTGACGTAAATAGACAGTCACTGTTGTTCGTAAAAAGTAAAAAGAAAAGAAGGAAAACTAAAATCTGCACCCCTTGGAAATTATTTCTGCCGGCGCCCATGGGTTACTACTTAGTAGTCGGATTGTGTCAAGTCAATGACAGTCACTACGTGATCGCGATCGCGTGATCTGTCGGCTAGAAACAACCCGACCAATTTACGTAGGTCAGCCAATACCTATGAGTTAATTTCTCTGATAGTACCCAGTGACTTTGTATGCAGTTTGTCACTCTCTATACACGTGACACTTGTTTTACATAAGTAGACGTTATAGTATTTACTTCACGTGCTTGACCTTCCGGTTAGTACAATGTGCATTGTGCATAGACTAAACATCATCAACTAGCCCACCTGGGCTGCAGTCCGCACTCAAAATTATTCACATAAACTTCTTACATTTTCTGTCAAAATTATTAAATGTCATACTGCCGCACTCAGAGTGGAACATTAATTTTAATTAGGTACATAAATGTAACTAACGGTAAAGCACCGGTGATCGCGACAACAATAGAATACAATAGCATTTCCGAGAATCCCTGATCTAATATCTATAATATGTATGGACGCTTCACACCACGTCAGTCTGGCCCCGTGGTAAGGCCCTAAAGGACTTGTGTTACAGGTACCAGACAACGGAGACATATTTAATACTTTTATAGCATACATATATTTAAGATTTTTATTATATCATACACATATTTAATATACATCCAGACCCGGGAACATTGAAAACTTTTTGTTCCGTCGGCGGGATTCGAACCCGCGACTCCCGGCTTGAGCTACCAACGCGCTCACCACTGAGCTACAGAGGTCGTGATCGAAGGTTTTATTCAAAATTTTGACATAATATTGTGCATCATATCTGTCAAACTCTTCATTAAATTGAAAGTAGGTAAATCATAATAATTATTAATTAAATGTATCTGAGTACGGCGGTTAGAGTAAAATTGTTGGCAATGTAACAAAACATATTTTTAAAACGAATAATAATGCCCGCGCTCATAGACATAAGTATTTAATTTTATGAACGAACTTTAAGTATACTTTTTCGATCAACTACAGATTTTTGTGGCTTAAAGGAGCAATTTCTTTCAGTGTCTTTCTTAGTAGGTATGTGCTAGTGCCAGCTAAAAAAGATAAAAAAATGAAGTTAACAAAAAAACATCCAACTATATTGCTACGACGTAAAATAAGACGTATCCGACTTAGCAACAAACATGTTTTCATAACGCTATCGTTTGGCATGTGACCATTCACGAAAACACAAAATTAAATTTTAGTTTATCAGCGTTGACCTTTGATAAAGATTATTTACATTATGTAAAGTAAATTGCCAAACACTTTCAAATTGTTAATGAACGGTTTTAAGAATGAGTGCAAAATACCTAAAGCCCAAACGGTAAATCAAGGCACAAGACTTAATATTATCTTTATTTCTATACTAATATTATAAAGCGGAAGAGTTTGTTTGTTTGTTTGAACGCGCTAATCTCAGGAACTACTGGTCCGATTTGAAAAATTCTTTCAGCGTTAGATAGCCCATTTATCGAGGAAGGCTATATTTTATCACGCTAAGAATGATAGGAGCGAAGAAATAGAGGGAAATGTGGAAAAAACGGAAGAAATTATTTGAAAGGGCTTATCTCACGAACTACTGGATCAATTTTTCTGTTATTTGGCACTTTAAAGAAGTAGGCTACGTGAAAGATCATAGGATATTTTTTATGGACTAATTTGTCTGTGAAATATCTAATTTACGCGGGCGAAGCCGCGCGGAACATCTAGTAAAATAATAAAATATCCTGTGCTCAGTCTCGTCATTTTGATTATAGAGATAAATTGACGAAAATAAGTACTGCAATACAATGTAGTTTAACACGCTTATATTAGCCTCACTTGTAACTATGTATGTACATAATATAACTAATAACTATGTTACATATGTATTATGTATATTGTATATGTTAGAAAATCTTGGAATCCTAATTACCGGTCTTCGATTAGTATGAAATTTAGCGAACGCTCTGAGTTCTGATGACAATACATGACTAGCTAAGAAACACGTCATTACAAATCCAAGGTGGCGGCCAGCCCAAGATGGCGGACAGGCTATTTGAAATGCACCCCCATGATAATGATAATGAATAAAAGGGTTTCCTGTCAGGAATTCGAAAAAAAATAGTCACGTGACTTAAATCCAACATGGCGAACATCCAAGATGGTGAATTGGCTTAGTGCATGCTAAAAGCGTGGTTTTTAGTTTTTAAACTATTAATTATTTCTATTTAAATCAATAGCTTTGCATAAATATGTACGTTTGTGTGCGTTTGTTTCGTTTCCTTGTCTCTCTGATAGCCACTTAAAAGTTACAAGTTAAACTAAAGGATAGGTTTTACGGTGGCAAATTGAACTAAATCGGTTCAGCCACCAAGTGAGTCTTGTGACAGTAGTATATGATAGCGATGAATGATGATATATTAAGAGCTGGGATTTCTGAGTATTGATAACATGCTAAAAATGTCCTCTGGGTCTGAAACAAACAGTTGCTATCTGTGATGAGAATACCTCAGCGACAGCGATAACGTTTATCACTTATAAAGTGGTTAGGTTATACAGTGGATATGCTATTTTTAACCGAATTCCAAAAATATAAGTTCTATATTTAATAATATAGGTTCTACATTCGGCTGCAATAAAACTAAGTGATAATACTTTAGTGTGTAAACTATAACTCCCCTGTGTATACAGGGGAGTTCACTGTAAAAGTAGTTGCGTTTAAAGAGTACCTTTATTATGATATTTTGTACGGGTAAGTGTCCCAGCATAGTAAAAGGAGGGGGTCCCAGCGTCGTCAATTTGGCCGTACATTTTTTTAAGTTACTCTTTCACCAATGCTACTTTTACAGTAATGGAGTTTACACACGGCGCCGCAGCGGCAGCGGCACTGCCGCGGTCGCGCCTGCCGCTCAATTTTATACAGAGGACACATGTTTTGTTACACTCTGTAGATAAGTCAACATTTTTTATTCAAAATGGTATAAAATATTTTAAACACGTACTTTTATGCGTTGTTTGTGCTAAGCTACACTACGGTGATCTACGCCTCTACGGTCTACGTTGTGCTACGTTGCAGGGCTACGCCGTTTTCGCTACGCGCTTCTACGTCCTACGAGCTGCATTGTGAGCTACTTCGCACTACGTCGTTTTATCCAAAAATACTTGTATCAAATCCAAGGCAAAGAAAACATACTACTTTATGCCCGCGCGTTTCTCAGAAGTAAGCCGACTTCAAAATACCGAATTGCGCAATCGATAAAAATACCCGTCTAAAATTGTGTTATCAGTTATTGTTCTAGAAGGCTCGTATCTGTTATCTCGCCGACAATGACGACAGCAATAATATATTGACAAGTGTCGGTCCCAAATTCGAATCCTTGCACAACTTTAGATTTAGGATTTTACTTGTGGTACTTAATTCTTAGGTTTTAATTATAAAGTTAATTTTATACCTAGCGGAATAGAGCAACAATCTCGAGCTGTCAAACGAAACCGAAATTGATTTACGTTTACGTGTAAAATTTGTTTTATACACGTGCACAAGCTCTTTCTAGGATATTAAATTGTCAACGTGCCGATAAGTGCCAACTGGACGTTAACGGTCAAACCATTGGGTCAAACAGACGAAAAAAAAATGGTTCTGCTGTCATGTACATATCACAATTCACACGTCTCTTTTTACCGCGCAGTGTTACTGATAGTGACATCTCGCTTGCTCAGGCCTTGTTTCTCTATTCCGCTAGGTATATTAACTTTATGGTTTTAATACTATTGTATTAAAACCATAAAGTTAATATACCTAAAAAAGTATGGATAGTTCTATTGAACTATCCATACTTCTATATATATAAAACTCAAAGGTGACTGACTGACATGGTGATCTATCAACGCACAGCCCAAACCACTGGACGGATCGGGCTGAAATTTGGCATGCAGGTAGATGATATGACGTAGGCATCCGCTAAGAAAGGAATTTGATCAATTCTACCTCCAAGGGGTTAAAATACAGTATCAAAGTTTGTATATATTATAATAATACTTTTTAACGCGAGCGAAGCCGCGGGCAAAGGCTCGTATATTACAAACGCCAAAAGTGTGTATGTCTGTCTGTTAACTCTCCAGTCTCCACGCCCAAACCGCTGCAACATACCTACTTTCCTTGTAACATTCCTGGAAACTTCATGAGTATTTCTAGGTAATAGATAACTGAACGATATAAGGACAACTTGAATATTTAATTAACGAGCTCATATTAAATTAGGTATATTTTAACTATGTATGATGTAACTATATAATAACGGACGCACTCAGCCCAGGGAAATGAAATGATTAAAATGAAAAAGAAATGATTTTCTAATACCGCGTTACTGAAGTTTTTTTTAATCAAGAGTTTATTTCTTAAACAAAGTTGTTGATTGGTTGAGGCGTTTGAAATTTAGCCAATCCAAAGCGCTAATGAACACATAAACTTCTGTTAATAACGCTGTTGGCGATTCTTATAAATAACTAAATAAATAATCTTCACAAACTGCCCAAACGATTTTACTACAGACCATTATATTTTACATTATTATTATCTTTCAAACTTTTCATTTAATTACAGTTGAGTAATTTATCCCTGAGTGCGGCTGTTAAAAATAAATTATACGCATTTAACGATTTAGGTATTTTTTATTAAAAAAAAATCTGCTGAAAAAATGTCAGACACAAGTCTACAAGGTCTCTAACCAGCACGTGTGTGCAAACTTTTCCGACCGATTACGTGTGGTTTTTGATAAACAAATATTTTTATATGATAACCAATCTCTGAAGTCATTTTCATGTTTTTCCTGTCCTAATCTATACTTGGGTACAGGTGAATGAAAATATTTTTTATGATATTAGTTAGGTACGACTAGCATTAATAATAATAATAAATTGTTTATTGCACACAGAAAAGTAATTACATAACATTTCAAGAACACACTATATGAATTTATTACTTATAAGAATATCTTGTTAAATTGCGCAACCCCTACACTAAAAAATTCTTGTGCTGTAGGGGGTTGCCTGCCAATTGATACTCGTATTATAAAGACACATAATATTATGATTATGAAAGACATCAGTAAACAATTATTCAAGAATCTAATATCTAAATTAAATTATTATTATACATTTCATGTTATATTTATCATTGTGCATGTGTGCAGCATTGTGGCTATATACTCCCACACCGGTTTCGGTGACGGTGGCCAGTTTCATTGAAACCAGGCCAGTTACGCAGGAGTGATTTTATAGTGCCCAAGTGTGCTCAGTACACAAAAGCACTCTCTATTCCTTTACTCTCATAACCTAGTCCTAGTGGGACGGAAGACGGACACGACTAGCGAGAAATCAGGCGCAGGATCGGCTTTTTACATGCCATGTATGATGACATGATCATCTTACTTTTCAGACAATCAGGTGATCAGATTTTTTTTTTTATGAAACAAGGGGGCAAACGAGCAAACGGGTCACCTGATGGAAAGCAACTTCCGTCGCCCATGGACACTCGCAGCATCAGAAGAGATGCAGGTGCGTTGCCGACCTTTTAAGAAGGAATAGGGTAATAGGGGAGGGTAGGGATGGGAAGGGAAGGGAATAGGGGAGGGTAGGAAAGGGAATAGGGTAGGGGATTGGGCCTCCGGTAAACTCACTCACT
The DNA here is from genome assembly GCA_963422495.1 of Polyommatus iphigenia. Classification (NCBI taxonomy): domain Eukaryota; kingdom Metazoa; phylum Arthropoda; class Insecta; order Lepidoptera; family Lycaenidae; genus Polyommatus; species Polyommatus iphigenia. Next base: position 9,411,735 of record OY730187.1, read on the forward strand.
CGGCGAAACACAGCACAAGCGCTGTTTCACGCCGGTTTTCTGTGAGAACGTGGTATTTCTCCGGTCGAGCCGGCCCATTCGTGCCGAATCATGGCTCTCCCACGTTAAATTGGGCCTGCATTGTTCTTACCAAACTTGGAAATAACATGTTTCCAACGTGGGAATCGAACCCACGACCTCCGAGTCAAGAGCCACGCTCTAAGCCACTGGACCACGGAGGCCGGAGGCGTTCTGTGTGGCATATACTCATATTGTGGTCGTGGCTTGAATTTACTTTTGGAACATACGGATACGTTTGTATGCAAGAAAATCCCGTTTATATTCCTAGTAACATGGAGTAAATATACAGTAACAAGCTTAGCGTAATCCAAGGTTTTCGCCATCGCCCCACGCGAAAAACATACCATCCTCATCACCTTGATGTGTGGCAGTCTTCCACAGTGCGTTTTTCGCGTAACTTTCTGCCGCGCACTGTAAAACTCTGGAACGAACTGTCACCAGCAGTATTTCCGGACCTATACGACCTGCAAACCTTCAAGAAAAGAGCGTATTCCCTCTTAAAAGGCCGGCAACGCACCTGCAGCTCTTCTGATGTTGCGAGTGTCCATGGGCGACGGTAGTTGCTTACCATCAGGTGACCCGTTTGCTCGTTTGCCCCCTTATTTAATTTAAAAAAAAAAAGCTTTTACATGAACAAAATATGTTTAAAATACTCCATGACCCAGCGAACCTCCGATCACATATACAGATTCCTTCCAATTTGGCAATCATTAACTGGCGTAGCAACTATTGCAATGTGCCAAACAAACACATCAAGTATAACTTCATTGCACAAACACTTTATTGGTTAGGGGCTATAGAGTAAATTAAATATCGTTACAAGTATCGTTACAAGTTGGTTACAACAAAATGATATCCAAGCTGTAGACTGACCTGTACAATCCCCTGACTTAAGTCCTATTGAGCATGCCTGGGAAATCTGGGAAATGCTTCAGAGAAGAGCTCTTAGGAATTTCCCTGAAGATATTGTGCATGGAAACCAGATTTTCTTGCATCTTAGCAGGACTTCGGACAGTATTCCACAACAGGATATTGACACCCTTGTTTTGAGTATGCAGAACCGCTGCAGATGTATCAGGAGACTGCAGGAGAGTCTTAGGTGGATCCACTTCCACGGATTATTATTAAACTAGATGACGCCCGCAACTCCGTTGCGCCAAAACTCTTTTTGCCGGGACAAAAAGTATCCTATGTCCTTTCCCGGGACTCAAAGTATCTCCATGCCAAATTTCAACAAAATCGGTTCAGCGGTTTGAGCGTGAAAAGAAAACAGACAGACAGACACACTTTCGCATTTATAGTATTAGTATAGATTTTAAGTTTCCAACAATTTTTATAAAAAAAAATAATTGTTTTGTTTAGGTTTTCATGTTTCAAAAATAAAGTTAAGATTGAAAATTTGTCTGATATGAGTTTTTCCTCTTCTTCTAAGTTTTTTTTAATTTAACTTTACTAAAATTTTATTATGAGATTAGATAGGCTATTAAAGAAGGTTTATTTTGATGTGTCGGTGTCTTCACAAAAAGTTAATAGAATGTTAGTTAATTAGGTTTAATTGAAATATCTGACGCCCGCAACTCCGTTGCGCCTAAAATCGTTTATCGCGCGGGAACCGTACATTTTTCCGAGATAAAAAGTATCTTATGTCCTTTTTCGGGACTCAAAGTATCTCCATGCCAAATTTCAGCAAAGTCGGTTCAGCGGTTTGGGCGTGAAGAGGTAACAGACATACAGACTAATATATACTCTAGTATGAGTAGTAGAATATTATACTATAGTATGGAAGTATGGATTAGTATCGATATTATATTTCGATGGCTAGGGGTTAAGGGGGCGACTAACCCTAAATTGTCGATTTTATAATTCATTTTTAGGGTTCCGTACCCAAAGGGTAAAAACGGGACCCAATTACTGAGACTTCGATGTCTGTCCGTCTGTCCGTATGTCCGTCTGTCCGTCTGTCTCCAGGCTGTAACTCAAGAACGGTAATAGCTAGGGAGTTGAAATTTTCCGCTATAACAACAAAATATACTAAAAACAAAATAAATTAAATATTTTAGGGGGGCTCCCATACAACAAACGTGATTTTTCAAACATTTTTTGCTCGGTATCAATGATGACAACAGGTAGGCAATTGAAAATTTCACAAAGGCCTTAATTATGTGTGTACTATAATAATAATATTTGAATAAAATTGATATTTAAGGGGGGCTCCCATACAAAAAACACAATTTTTGGCCTATTTTTGCTCTATAACGGTAGGTACGGAACCCTTCGTGCGCGAGTCCGACTCGCACTTGGCCGATTATTATACTTGAAAATGAGCCTCGAATTGTTTTATTTTGTAAACATAGATTTATTATTATTTTTTTTTGGGAAGGCAGGTCGCTATAGCCCTGACGTCACTGCGACCCATGAGGATCTATTGTGACTTCTTCGCACTAGAGAATCAGCCCCAACCCAATACTGCTCATAAATTGAACGATATGGTTGGGGTTGGTGCCACGAATTTCCTCTGTGGATGAGTATTCGTGGCGACCAAGGTGTCTGTTCCTGCTCTGTAGTAGAGCAGGACAGTCGAGGAGAAGGTGAATAGGTGTTTCATCCTCCTCACAGAATCTGCAAGTCGTTATGCTACAAATACCCATTCTGTTTAGGTGTTTGTTGAGCTTGCAGTGCCCAGTTAGGCTTCTGGTAAGGATTCTTAATTGGTTCCTACCCAAGGTGAGCACTAATTCTGATAGTTTCTTGTTGAAGCCAGGAATTAGTGCCTTGGAGTGTTCAAGGCCAGGGGTCTCAGCCCATTGCTTCCTGCATAGTCTGTGACCCCATTCCTTGAGCACTTGCTTTGTGGTACTAGGAGTTATACCACAGACTGGTTCTGGGCCATATATGATATTCTCGGCCCCAAGCCTAGCTAGTTCGTCAGCGGTTTCATTGCCGGGGACGTTGCTGTGGCCCGGGACCCATACTAGGCGGATGTTATTGTTCCTTCCCAGCATGTTTAACGTCTCAATGCATTCCAGAACTAATTTGGACGAGACTTCTGCGGCAGTCAGTGCTTTAAGTGCAGCTTGACTATCGGAGAAGATAAACACGTTTTTATTAACTAGGGCCATCTCCAGGCTTTCTAGTGAACAACCGAGGATAGCGAAGACTTCAGCCTGAAACACGGTCGCAAACTCCCCCAAACAGGCGTATTTGCCCCTTGGTGGCCTGCCTCCGTAGAATCCCTCTCCCGCACGGTTGTCTTTCCTTGATCCATCCGTGAACCAAACTATGTCGCTAGGGCGGACATCGATTGGGGTTTTCCTTTCCCAGTCCTCCCTGGAAGGTATAAAAACCTGGTATAGCTTCGAAAAGCTATGCACCTTGATCATGGCATCTGATGGCATGGCCATGACAGGTGATTCACTGAGAGACTGTTCCAGCTGTCGAGATGGGGTGGAGACCCAATTCGTCCTGCCCGCCGTCCTGGCCCTGAGAAAAAATATCCGACCTAGCGAAAACACGATATCTTACAGTTTTCTCGATACTAAAAAATCACAAAGATGCATCTAATTTTCACGAATTTTTCATATATTGCCATAATCGTGCATTAAACTAAGTTAATATTTTAACACATTGTATAACATTTTATCATTGAGAAACTGACCTAGCGGATTTTTAAAATGTTGTATATTTATCGAGTTATTGAGAAAAAACTAATTTGGCGATGAATCCGCGTAATCCTTTTTTACCTGGCATATGAAGTGAAGTGAAGGCGTGGGTGTGAAGAGAGAAGGACGATGTTTGATTTCTTGCGTTAGTCGCCCTCTTAATTATCATGTTGCCATGCGATTCCCTGAGCCGGATCTGTCTGATGCAATAGCACTCCCTGATAGCTGATTGTGATAACGCGAACGCAACGCCAGCGCGTGTCTACATATTATTATAAGGACGGTTGTACATTGACGATATAAAGAGTTTGCATACCACTTTGTGTCTGTACTGACCTTTAGAAAATAAACCGGCCAAGTGCGAGTTGGACTCGCCCATGAAGGGTTCCGCAGCAGCAATAAGGTTTATTTTTATGAAATTAAGAGGCTTTTGATTTATTTTTATATTTCAGTTGATTTAATGAAAGTTAAATAGCTGTAGTTTTTATAGCAATGTACACCCTAATTTTTTTTAGACTTATCATGCCCCTACTTTAGAAGTTAGAGGGGGGAAACACATTTTAACACTTTGGAAGAGTCTCTCTCGCAAACAATTCAGGTTAGAAAAATGATATTAGAAACCTCAATATGATTTTTGAAGACCTATCCATAGATACTCCACACACATAGGTTAGATAAAAAAAAAAATTTTTGTTTCAGTTGTACCTGTACCTATGAGGACCCCTAAAATTTTTAATATTTTTTCCATTTTTGTATCAAAATCTTAAAGCAGTTCACAGACTACATCTACTTACCAAGTTTCAATAGTATATCTCTTATAGTTTCGGAGAAAAGTGGCTGTGACATACGGACGGATAGACAGACAGACATGATGAATCTATAAGGGTTCCGTTTTTTGCCATTTGGCTACGGAACCCTAAAAATGGATTAAATAATTCTTCACGTCTTGTTTTATTATCCACAATTTAAAGAGAATAGGAGATAAATATTTATAAAGTTTAAGTAAAGCCTTTCTTCACTAGCTACGAGTAGGATTAAGGCTTCGTTCAAACCTACGCGACCAAGCGACTGCGAAGCGGGAGCGTCAAGTTGCGTCAAGTTGTCAAATGTGTGTTTTGTATTCAAAATACATAATATTGTTTTGTATTCAAAACACACATTTGACAACTTGACGCAACTTGACGCTCCCGCTTCGCAGTCGCTTGGTCGCGTAGCTTAGGTTTGAACGAAGCATAAATTGCAAAGAATATCATGTGCCAAAGTAGAGACACCTGCATTACATTATTTCAGAAGACAGTGAAATAATTTTATTATAATTGCAACAAACAAATACTACAATAGCTTTTAAAATCGTCTTAGTAGCTATAGTCAGGGAGCCCTAGAACAATTTTTTTTATTACTATCAAGCTAATTTTTTGTGAGTAGCTTCATTTTGATAAGACAAAACAACATTTTTATTTGCGAAAAATCTCGAAAGTGGTAGCTAACAGAGATAGAAAGGATTTCATACTTTGATTTGATGGTCCTAAAATATGGATTGTTTTATTTATAGGACAATGTTACTGTTAAATTATATAACTACATAATATTAATCTATAGCAATATACAAAAAATCTGCTGGTTAGGGTTTTTTTTTATTAAATAAGGGGGCAAACGAGCAAACGGGTCACCTTATGGTAAGCAACTACCGTCGCCCATGGACACTCGCAACATCAGAAGAACTGCAGGTGCGTTGCCGGCCTTTTAAGAGGGAATACGCTCTTTTCTTGAAGGTTTGAAGGTCGTATAGGTCCGGAAATACTGCTGGTGACAGTTCGTTCCAGAGTTTTACAGTGCGCGGCAGAAAGTTACGCGAAAAACGCAATGTGGAAGACTGCCACTCATCAAGGTGATGAGGATGGTATGTTTTTCGCGTGGGACGATGGCGAAAAGTTGCAGGTGGTATGATTCCGAACAATTCCTCAGAGCACTCCCCGTGATACAACCGATAGAGGATGCAGAGTGAAGCTACATCTCGGCGTAATTCCAAGGGGTCCAAGCTGTTTGAAACACTATGGCAGTCAACAATTCGAGCGGCCCTTCGTTGGATACGATCCAGAGGGAGCAGTTGGTATTTTGGCGCCCCTGCCCAGAGATGAGAACAATATTCCATATGAGGCCGAACCTGCGCCTTGTAGAGTTGTAAGCGTTGGTCCGGACTGAAGTACTGTCTCGCTCTGTTAAGAACACCAAGCTTCTTCGAGGCTAATTTGGCCTTACCCTCTAGAGTCTAGATGATATCGGAACTGGACTTCGCTCGATATGTTGACGCCAAGTATCTCAATGCTAGGGGAGATGGTTAAAGATGTGCCCTCGAAACGAGGATATACGACCATTGGTGACTTTTTTGTGGTGAACGCGCAGACTTGTGTCTTGGCGGGGTTGAATTGGACCAAGTTACGTCTACCCCATTCAGAGACCTTCTCCAATGAATTCTCCACCTTAGACAGGGTTCCGTTTTAGGGTACGTAGTCAACCAGGTTTTGTTGATTACAGAACCCTAAAGTGGAACCCTAACCAGCAGATTTTTTGTATATTGATAGTTTAATAGTTATGTTATTTAAGAGTTACATTGCCCTACAAATGGAACAATCCATATTTTAGGACCATCAAATCAAAGTATGAATCCTTTCTATCTCTGCTAGCTACCACTTTCGAGATTTTTCGCAAATAAAAATGTTGTTTGTCTTATCAAAATAAAGCTACTCACAAAAAATTTGCTTGATAGTAAAAAAAATTGTTCTAGGGCTCCCTGACTACAAGTGTTGTGAGCTGTCTGCATTCCGCAAGATGGCAAAGGTCGAATAGAAAAGCTTTATGCTCTTTTTATACAGAGGGCGTTAATTTTGGTTTTAATGGAATACCATGAATTATTGCTTTTTATTTATTTTATAATTGTTATTTATTTCATATAAGTGTATTTCAAATTTAAAAAGTAGATAAACAAATACCTTTTCCAAGAATAATAAAGCTCAAAAATACTAAGGGCCGATTCACACCGGAATAGCAGAGGCGAGGCGAGCAGTTTCAGTGTCATATGATTTTAAACTTTATCTTCATTGTTGTAATACATAGTATCGCTTGAGAAATCTACGGCCGCCCGTGGATGCTCGTGGCCGCTCGTGGCCTCTTGCGGCCGCCGGCGGCGGCGATTTCTCAAGCGATACTATGTATTACAATAATGAAGATAAAGTTTAAAATCATATGACACTGAAACTGTTCGCCTCGCCTCTACCATTCCGGTGTGAATCGGCCCTTATGCAAAGCTCGGTGCACCGAGAGCTTTCAACGACTCCGGACTCTTTCAAGATGGCTTTTCGATCGAGCGCTTTCATCCCAAGCTTTTACTATTATTATGCAGATGGCGCTTTACATAGTGAAGCTTAGGAAAGCTCAAAGCTTTTACAATCGTTGTAAAGATGGCGCATTACGGACTGTAGCATTAAAAAAGCATAAAGTTTTAACAGTTACAACATAGATGGCGTCACAGGTATCGATTTAGAACTAATCAATATATAAAAATAAAAAAATTAAACGATTGGAGACCAAGGCTGGGAAATTGGGGTGTAGGTCGACCTCCAATTAGGTGGGACGACGATCTCCGTTTAGTTGCGGGTCCATGTTGGATGCGAGTAGCAGGAGATCGGCCATCTTGGCATTCATTGGGAGATGCCTATGCCCAGCAGTGGACGAATATAGGCTGATTTATGATGATGATGAAACGATTTGGCGCTACAAAATTACTCATAGGTACATGTTTACACAATTTTAATACTATCTTCTGTTTGAGTTTCGAGAATTTAGCGATCATAATAAAATAGTTATAAAACAACACTTTCATATTTTGTGATAGTGATGCATGGAAAAATAGTCAATCCATGGATTTAAAGAAAAAAATGTATTTTAAAAAGATAAAACCGACTTCAAATTTATGTACGTAATTAAGAATTAAAATTCCCTATCTCTAAAACTACTGAACCGATTTTGATGAAACTTGCAGTATTCCCTAAGTTGAACAATACCTAGTAGGCTAGTACAATAAAAAAAGAATCACTAAAATCGGATTTGTGGTTCCGGAGATATGCGTGCACAAACATAAAAACATACATACATACATACATACATACACTTTTGAAATTTGGCACGTTTGTTCAGAAGCTGTCATAGATTAACATAAGTATACAAAAACTGGGCTGCGGTTCTGAAAATATTACATACATACGCGTCGAATTGATAACCTCCTTTTTTTGAAGTCGGTTAAAAAAACAATTTGCAATAATAACAATGATACAATCTGAACTATATATAAAAGTGATACTAATAATAATTCGCTCAATGTAAGATTCTTATTTGAGCTTAATTTTGGACAGAACATAAACAAAATGCGTATGTAAGTAGGTCGTTCTTCAATACAACTTAAAAATAGTCAAAATTTTATCTCTTTTTAGGAATTTACTCACTATTAATCTTGATGCTACACATCATATAATTGCCTACTGTAATAATATGTCCGGGATTTAAACAGTTTGTGATCAATTAGCAAACAGCTGATCTTTGAACTTAGTTAATTGTAATACTAGGCATACTCTGACGTCAGTACATTACAATATTAACCTCGTAGCAACTATTTCTTGCTTGCTAAGAATAAAAAAAAATAAGATTATGCGTTTCATATAGGAAAATTCCTCGACTACCGTACTAGTTGCAAAAACAGTGGAATATTTTAGGAACTATTGTTTTTACTAATGAATATTAATGTTATTATTATAATTATTATGATTTTCATTTCCATAACTAGACGTCCTTGGATCATCTAGGTACCTCTTCATACCAAAAGGATTTTTAGGTTGGCTACTACAGTCTGTAGATTCTATTTAGTTTCACGAGTCAAAGTAGTTTTAAATACTTAATTCGAATTTATTCTATCATTTTACTTTTACTTGCTGTTACTGAAAGTAAGATAATAATATGATCTTCTGTTACATAGTGCCACGCTTTTACCTGTCTTTATCTTTTTTTATGGTCTTGTTTATCGAAGCACTGATTAACAAATTGGTGAAACCTAATGCAGGAAATCCGCTTCACGTGACTTGCGAATAAAAAGTAACGCTACTTTTTAAATGTAGAATGCGTTTTTTTTTTGGTAACAGGTAAAACGGCCCATTCACTATCCTGCATTGCAGTCCTGCTGCAGTCCGCCGTGCAGACCTGCAACACCATTCACTATCCTGCGTGCAGTCCGCCGGCTTATGCAGGATAGTGAATGGTGTTGCAGGCCTGCACGGCGGACTGCAGCAGGACTGCAATGCAGGATAGTAAATGGACCCTTTATGGAGATTTTGACATTCATATTTTTTAAAATAAGAACACATTTTCGGCTTGAGAGATATTTTGGCGGGGCTTTGCCGCTTATTTAGTAACTTTACACTTTTCAGTGTACACGCGGTACCAACCAGTAGATAAGTAAGAAAGATGTGCATTTGATGATAAATGAACTTAATAATGATAATATCCAAATTCAAATAGTTGCGTATAAAGTGACCTTCAATAAGCGGTGTGCAAACAGTGGGTACGTTCTAGTACCTAGTGCTCTTAATCGCATTATTGTATGATAAAGTACCCAAAATAATTTTCCTCAAGGAAGTCTTGCACACGTGTATTTAATTTATTTACTTAAATAAACAACAATTTTTTAATAATTATGGTCATTTCCCCTTTGCTGTTTTATCTTAAACTTTATGGAGTGCCTGTTCCTATGTACGCATAATATATAGTTTTTTTTTATTATTTATAAAATTGGAGCCGTCTATGGGCTGTTCGCCCATATCCTTTTATTGTTATTTTATTATTTTTATTTTTCGCACCAAGGATATTTGATATAATATTATTAATTTTAATTAATTGCAGTCCATCACGCCATGGACTTTTTTTTTTAAATATATATAATAGAATAGATTATATATAATATAATATATACATATAATAAATAAATAATATAAAGTAATAATTAATAAATAAAAAATAAATTAATAATTAATAATATATAGTTTGTATATGCTTCTTATTGTTTATGGAAGATTATGTCAAATTAACGCCCAAAATGAATGGCAAATTATTTTTACAATTTACTACTTACATTATTATGGTTCTAATAACGTCGATGATGGCGCCATCGCCTAGGTATATAGTTTTATCTCTTACGTACGTAGGTATAAATTATTATCTTTTTCTTTTTCTGCAGACTGCATCAATCTATGACTTTAAATAGTCATTATTTTTATGATCGAATTGCTATTAATACATTTTAAAAGTGCAAAGGGTAATTGTCTGTTGTCAATAGAAACGTTTACGAAAATCCAATGTCTATGCACGTTTTTATACTTAGAATGTTTACATTGTATGGAAATCTAATAGCACGTTTACGGAAAATCTCTTCCTAGTATGGAAATGTAAACACGATATGTTGGTCGGGTGTAAACAGGAAAGTTACCGAGCACGCGCACGGTGTCAGGGGTCCGCGCACTTAACCCCATATCGCGTATTGTTTACAAAAACTCCCAGTAAATCAGTGTTATTGTATTTTTTTAACTGCTTATCTCTTTTTGCTAATGCGTTATCATCGAAATACATACTTATTATATGCTATTGACTCTGTATTTTATGACTATTTTGTTTTGATGGAAATTGTCTCCATTTTTTGTAAAGTTTTAGAAATGTAAACTAAGTCAAATTGTAGTAGAATAAATTAGTAGGGTTCGATGGAATGAAATGCAGTAGTAAGGTAAAAATATTTGTTTTTATTAAATTACTCTTTTGTAATCGTTCACAACGAGGTGAAATCTTTTAACGACAATAAAAATAACAATCCGAGTTTACTCGAAGATGGCAAAACTCGATACATCTCTATACAATAATATTTAATATCACAATATTCTTATCGACTAATTTAAAGCTTCAAGTTTGGACTTACTACTACAGCCTACACTAAGTGTGAGATCTGAGGCGAGCACGGGCACTGCACTGGGCGGACACTAGAGGGCGAGCGGCTCCGAGCGGTGCTGGAACAGATGTGACCGGGAGCCGGGTCCGCGGGCAGCCGCGGCCGTCTACCACGGTCGCCACACCGGCGCCTTCGAGTACGAGGTGGTGCAGTCCAGGGGCACGGCCGTCAGCGGCGCGGGCGACGCCGGCGGCGACGGCGTCACGTAGCCGGAGGACGAGGAGGCGGATGACGGCGCCGGGCTGGGCGGGCTGGCCGGCGGCGTGTCGGCGGCGCGCTGGATGTCGTTCAGCCTGTGCCCGAGGTGGGTCATCAGCTGCGTGCCCAGCCTCACGTCCACTCCGGGGATGGATGCCAGGCAGCGCGACACCTCGTTGGCGGCGTGGGTGAATCCAGCGCGGAAGCGGTCGGCGTCCACGGTGGGGTTCAGCGACAGGCGGCGCTGGCGCCTCAGCTTGTGCAAGTGGCGCACCGTCAGCTCCAGAATATCGGCCTTCTCCAGCTTGGCGACGTTCTCGCCCTCCGACTGCAGGGCGCTGACCATCAGCTCCTTCAGCTCGTCGAGGCAGCGGTTGATGCGAGCGCGCCTCTTGCGCTCGAGCATCGGCTTCATCACTTTTCTGTACTGATACGTTCGGGAGACGGGCTGCGGCCCGTCGTCCGAGTGTGTGTACGCGATATCATAGGAAAGGGAGGACATGTTTGTAGCGAGTGTGTTCACGTCGAGCGTCGAACGCGGAATGCGGTGTCTGGGGCGAGCGGGGGCTTATATAGCGAGCGGAGGGCGCGCGATCGTGGGAACGCGCAGAGCCGTCGAGTTCCCACACGCGCCACCTGTGCGGCGCAGCTGCCGGCGCGGGGGGGGCCACGCGCCCGCCGCCGCGCGTGCGCGCCGTAAACAATCGCGCGCACGCCGCGCCGCGCCCGCCGCGCCGCGCGCCGTGCCGCTGCGTGCGCGCAACACATCTAGATTCTAGATGTCTAACGCCACTTTTAGTTAGAAATTAGAAAATTGAACTTAGAAATTTTGTTAACATATTATTTGAATCAGTATTTTTGGGCCTATTTAGAAAACATAAAGTAAATTTACATGTAGCATTTTAGGGTAAGCCTTTTAGGGTAATTAAATAATATAAATTACAGTGACAGCCGAATTTATACCGATTGAAATTTATTTTTGAGTTTCATTAATATTATGGTAAGTACAAAAGTGCAGATTGCATTAACCGTGATATGCAAATTGTTAATGTTAAAAAAATTGCAATAGATATAATAATTATAGAAAGCTGTTAATTAGAGCTGTAGTAATGAGCGCAGATTTGCCTGTGTGTGTCGCAATACAAGATCAATCAACGGCACACAATGGCCGGTCGTCAATTACGGATTGCTACCGTGGGCACATCAATCATGGATTACGCGTAATAATTATTGACATACGAAATTACGGCCGGCGTTTCATTATGGTCGTATAAAGGATTCAATAATAGCTTTGAGATGAAGCCGTCTGCGCGTTTGTGTGTGTGTGGGTACGTGAGTGTGTGTGGGGATTATGTCAGGCGCCGCAAGTCGCAACGGTAGCCGCTCGCGAACGGGTTAACTCATGTTTACACTCCCCGATTGTCTTACTATAAAAAAAATGCGAACGGGTTAAGTTTACACTGACAAGCGACTGCCCGATTGTCTTACGGCTCTTGCCATGTTGGGTACTAACTTAAAAAAAACTTATTCGCTTTTTAAAAAACTGATGACTTGGCTATTTTACCGCTCTCTGATCATGTAGTAAACGAGTAAATGATAAGTATTATAGACAAGTGTATAATGTAATATTGTGTGACATCAAGAATGTAAAATTATGATAAGTATTTTACTCCCTAGATTTTATATTTGATGATCTAATCATATTTTTCCCTAGGTGTGAGTAGGTTTTAGTAAAAGTAAGCATACCTTTAAATGTAAAATAGGCACTTACATAATACTTACCTACCAGTCATAATAAGGCAATAAATACTTACGGTACTTAACTCTTAACACGATAATTGCTTTTTCTAATTATTGTGGTCCTTCTGAAGACAATAGTAGGGTAGACTGGGTACGGATGTGACAATTTTGGTTTGGAGGCCAATAATTTTGTTAATTTTACAGCTAGCTGGGAAAATTTTGTTACAAACCATAGTTTATTTATTTGGCTACATAAAAATACCATTATAACATGCCAAAATACGATGTATTAGTCATGGAATAAAATTTTAAAGAAAGAGGGAAATTGTCACAACCGACCACAACCCAAGGTCGGTTGTGACAGTGGTTGGGGTCAGTAGTGACATCTACAAAAAATAGTTGATATAATTTTTATTTCAATAAAATTATTCCATAAAACACAATATAAACATTATTCTAAACAAATTTATCTAGCGTATCAAAACATTTAACATATCCTATTTTGAAACATATTTATCGACCAAAACAACGACATCCGATTAATTTGATGAATTTCGCCGTTCTCTGTAAATAAGTCCTACATTTGACTTTTTCGTAAGTATTTTCGTATTGACTGATAATATTCTGTGCTCGTTTGGCCTTCTGCAAGCGTTTTTAGGACATCTAAGAAAAAAGATAGGATAAATGTACCTATGTCACAACCGTACCCAACACAGAATTTCAATTATTAAACAATCGCCACGAATTGGCTAAACGATTTACGTAACAAATAATCACTCGCAGTTACATACTAATGATCAACTTATCACAAGAAAATAAGCGACATAGGTTATTTGTATACAAAAAATAGTAAACATAAAAATAAATCAAGCGAGAAAACATACTTTTGACTGTTAAAAAGCAAAGCAATGAAGGCCCCTGATAACGTTATCGTCAAGTGCTGGCAAAAGCAATGCTAGGAGAAGCATTCAGACTTGCAAGACGCGTCTTTCTCTCTTAGCACCCATCCCCATATTCCGTATAGTTTCGCTGTTATGACGACTGTTACAACCATACCCTGGCACAAACGTACCCAGTCTACCCTACTATTGTCTTCAAAAGGACTTACAATGTAAACATAAAATATTTTTTTTTATTTTTACGACAGTCCAAGTACTGTAATATTATACTAACTGTAAGTATAAAATGTGTTTTAAATATTTAACTATGTATAAGGAAAAATCTTAAAATAGAATAGAAGATTGTAAGTAGGTACAATATTCTATTTTTGAATTTAATTGAGTCTAAAAACTCTAGTTTTTGTAAGAAGCCAGTTTATTATAAAGTTGCTTTACATGACAAAATTAATTGGTCCATTACAGTGATTAGATACATATTTTTAAATTTAATAAAGATTATAAATCCCGGCACTTAAAAAATATAACGTCTTTGCTTACAATTTTTGTAAACAAAAAAAAGTGACACATTTTTGTAAACATGTCCTACCTAAAGAGAGTTGATCGTCGCCCACGCAGTGTTCAACTTACTCCCACGTATTTAACACTTACTTTCTCTTGGTCCTTGGTCCTGTGACCCCGAAACGACCCCGTCGTGTGCCGATGTACCCTGGGGTCAAATTGCATGGACCAATAAATGTGATTTTATTTATACGCTTGATATTATAAAAACTGACTATAATGAAACGTTCTTCTGTCGAGTATTTCTGAAATGCTTGATCTCTTTAAAGAGAAAAAAAATTATCACAACATTTTTGCATATTTATATCTACTAAAAATATGCACTTTTATTTTGAATGCAGTTATGACGTAATTGAAAATCTATACTGAAAATTTTCCATTAGCTCCTATCAGCGAAACTTCAAAAAAATTGCAATAAAACACATTTAAATCGCGTTATTTAAATATAATTGTAATAACCTATGTAGTTAATAGAAGCAAAAAAACTCTTTAGTCTTTTGTTCTAAACGAAAATTTTCCACTTGTAATGAATAGTAATGTGTTTGCATTAACGATCATGTCATTAAATGACAAATTCCGTGCCACGGAAAAATGGCGGCAGCGACGTCAGTCACACGTGCAGATAAGGTAATAGTGGAAAAAAAAAAATGTCACGTGCCGATTTGCAATCTCTTAATCACTATACAAGCCCCACCATAGTGCCAGTCGCTTCGCGCTATGTACGCTTAGATTTTTGAAGTGAAAACTTCTTTAGCGGCGTTGAGCACTTTTGTGGGATGGGTAAAAACTGTGAAACTCGCGTCAGATTCTCGTGCTGATCGAAAAACCGTAAGACGGTTGGAGAGTAGTGTTGTAAGTTGCAACATCGAAATCGATTAATCGAACAATCGATTGTTTTTTTTCGATTGTCGATATTTTTTAATCGATTGTAAGGGTTTCGATTAATTAAAAAAATCGATTTTTTAGAAATCGATTTTCATAAAAAATGGGTTAAAAATTTAATCGATTATAAGGGTTTCGATTAATTAAAAAAATCGATTTTTTAAAAATCGATTTTCATAAAAAATGGGTTAAAAATTTAATCGATTGTAAGGGTTTCGATTAATAAAAAAAAATAGATTTTTTAAAAATCGATTTTCATAAAAAATGGGTTAAAAAAAATAATGCACAATGTTAATAATCAAGTTTTCACTTCTGCCGGCACTCCCGGAGTGCAACCCGTCTTTTTTTAATTATGCATCGGATTTTGAAGATTTCTAATAGAGTGGTTCAAGATTTGTATTTTAATACCTAAGTCTAGTAATACAAGGTATATTTTATTTAGCTTTAACCTGATCGTAGCTGGGCTGGTCGCTAGTTGGTTAGTTTAAGTAATTTAATTAGTAATTTGATATGAAAAAGAATATAATTTCTGTAGACATAAAAAATACAACAATTTGGTAACAAGTTACCAACCAATAGTTAATCATTTAACACTGACCTAGATTTTTTTAAAGTATAACAATTTTGGTATTTATAAATCCACTATTTTTAAGCACTAGCTCTAAACATGTACCTAATAGCGTAAACAGACTGTCCTGTTATCTAGATTAAGATATAAATCCTAATAACATCACGTAGAGATAACATTTTACGATTACACTCGTGACATATAAATAATAACAAGTGGGCAATTTTTATGGCTATTATTTTAAATTTTTGCGAGTTTTATTAATATTATTTTGTCTAAAATGGAGAGTTGACAGTAGAATTGTAGCATTATCTCTACTATCATTTATTATGTGGATGTATAAAAAATATTTTATGTTTATAACGTGGATTTTTATATTTTTTCTCACCTGCTACAATGCCTATAAATTTACCATGTTTACAGGAACAAAATGTGTAATTTTGTTTTAGTACCTACCCTTTTTGCATATTTTGCTAGGTTTTAGTATAATTATAATCATAATGATATACATAGTTAGCATAATATGCAAAAAATCCATTGACGTAAACGCAAATTCTAAATATAGTTGCAATTATCTTTAGTTATTTAATTTTAAACATAACATAATATTATAACATAGTTAATTATTACATAAATAATAATTTTAAGATTCCTAATTCACACAAGATTATCTGACTGCGCCATTTTTATACGGTATTTTTTAAAATTAGATTGTTATAGATTATTGCTATTACCTACTACTTTTAGCTTGACCTAAATACGATTTGCAATGCGAATGCAATTTGGAAGATTTTGTTGTGTTTCATTAAATTTTCCTTTCTATCGTTAGCTAATGAATATAAACATTATAATACAATTACGATATCATTATCACAATCAGGTTAACGCTTCTTACGACGTTGTAATGGAAGTTTCCTATTGTAAAGAACCAGTCGTATTAAGTGAATTTAGCATAATTATTACCTATTGATAATAGCGCTGTCATGTACGTAGGCAACTTTATTATTCGCGGGCTGACGTCTGAAAATAAAAACGTAACAAAAAAGCAGCTCTCATTATTTAAAAAATATCGAAATTCAACTTTTTTTTATCTAAGTATATGTACTTAGTGCGGAGCTAAAAAAAGGTTTTTGTACAAATTTTAAATTCAATTTTCATACCTTTTCATGCTGCTCAAAAATTCCTGCATAAAAACAAAATTGGAAATCTCCTGCTGAGGTTTTATTTGAATTACCAAAAAACAATAACACTAAAATGGAGACGAACGCTTAAAATAAACGAGGTTTACCTTAAATGGTTATAAAGCCACTTAATAAAATATTGGATATTCGTTTACTGTGTTACGTAAAGACTATAAAGATGTAAGATTTTTTCATCCAAACAGGGATCGATATACTCGTATCGATATTAATAATGAGTAAGACAATAATATTATTATCATCAGCTATTTATCACATAGATAAGACTGAACATTTCCGTGTTTATTTCCTATTGATTTATAAATGGTCTGATAGTTTAAAATTGTTTTTTTAATAATATGCTGTTAAGGGCGTTCCTTACGGAGATACCGTAATTTACCCTATTTCAAGCCTTATAAACTCATAATTAATAAGCATCTCCTTAGGATTTACAAATTACTTTTATTTGAAACACACGCCAATAGATCGACAATATCATAAACTACATATTCCCCGTTTTAAATTTTTTTAGGACAATTTTGAGCTAAGATAAGTAAAAAAATGCGATCTCGGCAACGCGGCAAATGTATGGCCAAGGTCGTTTGCTCGGGGGACGGCCTTAAGCAAACGTTCTTGACATATGAAGGTATTTTTTTTTGTTTTACTTCTATGGACTAGGGGTTTCAAAATTGAAAATTTAATACTTATAAATAAGTAATACAAAAATTCAGTCCCTGCCAGTCAGCTTAGCAGTTAGGACACAACAGAAACAAAACCAACTAAATGTGGTACAATTTGATACGTGTTGTCTTAGCTAGGTATCCCTATAGATAATAGTTGTTGACTAACAAGCAAACATGCTTACAGACACGTTTGTAGTATTGTACAAACAAAATATACTTATAATTGTTGTACATTTTCCTGTACATAAGTCACGTAGGCTGTGGTTGAATCCGCTTACGTAGAAAATATCCCTTATGTCTATGGAATAAAGGCCATGTTAACAATAATAATACCAGTAGATCGGTTTCCCAGAATTACCACAAACCCTAAGTATTTTTGTATTTCTACGTGCGGAGCATCAGGGAGCACCGAGCAATAGGGTTTTGACAATACTCTTATTACAGTTGGCTGAAATTGCGTAAACGATTATGCTAAGAATGCAATACTATATATCAATTATATAATCTTATATACAAAATTCTCGTGTCACAATGTTAGTCCACGAACTCCTCCGAAACGGCTTTACTGATTTTTACCAAATTTTATATGCATATTCAGTAGGTCTGAGAATCGGCTACTCGGTACTTTATAAATACGGCCAAACCTGGATAAGCTAGAGTTCAAGGGAACACGATTTCATTCTCGCTCATAGAGGTTTCTCACTAACCCGAGTTTCTCGCTTATTCAGGTACAAGGTTAGCATTTCTCTCTTATAGAGGTACACAGAAATGACAAGTCAAAATTTCATGCACTATGTAATTTTATCTTATTTAGAACTTATTTACATTAAAAAAAATCCGTCAATTTCTTTTGATTTTATAATTTTATAATAGGTGGATTATGGTAAATTAATCCTTCGAACGCGGATTCTTGGAAATGCTATTGTATTCTATTGTTGTCGCGATTACCGGTGCTCATATTGGGCCTTGATGGGTTAAAATCCCTCTGAATTTCATTTTGCGATTTTCCGGATTCAAACGCATTCACTATTTTAAATTTATCACTCAATGACAGTACTTTAATTTTCCGTTTTGACATGATACAGAACAGAACTTTCCTTCGCAATTGGTTAACTATAAACTGAGTAAGTCCGTTCGAAAGGAATGCGATAAAAAACAACGTTTTTAGCTCAACGAAATAGAATGGGTACAATATTGACGAGAAAACAATACAAAAACAATGGTAGGAAGTTTAAAACGAAAGTTACGAATGAGTCATAAAATAGCAGATGTTAAATTGTAGCAGATGTTCAATTTGTAATTTGTTTTAAAAAATAAACCTCGACTGTCGCTTATAGAGGTATAGAAAAGAAGCAGTCTCGCTCACAGAGGTTCATGAGAGAAAAACGACTCTCTCTAACAGAGGTTTCTGTTTCTCGCTCATAGAGGTTTTGGGAGCTTAAAATGACGGGTCCTAGCTATTACTCTCGCTTATACAGTTTTCTCACTTATCCAGTTGTCACTTACCCAGGTTTAGCTGTATATAAAGTACCGAGTTAGCTACTCGGTACTTTATAAATATATAAAGTACCGAGTAGCCGCTTCTCAGACCTACTGAATATGCATATAAAATTTGGTAAAATTCAGTAAAGCCGTTTCGGAGGAGTTCGTGGACTAACATTGTGACACGAGAATTTTGTATATAAGATTATATAATTGATATATAGTATTACATCCTTAGCATAATCGTTTACGCAATTTCAGCCAACTGTAATAAGAGTATTGTCAAATTATTTATTCAACCAATGCACTTATCAATAGATAAGTGCATTTGTTGAATAAATAATAGTAAATTAATACAACTGAGACTGACGGCGACCATTGTTTGTGCGACGGGATAGCGATCGACGTTGGCATGGTGACATACTTATTTAGTCACTTCAATAAAATATGGCAAATATATTATGGCAAAGCAACGTTTGCCGGGACAGGTAGTACTTATATATAACACTTATAATATTTTGAAGAACTCCATCCAAATCTCTACAAATTATTGTAGGCTCTCAGGCTATAGCAGGGCTTCTCAAAAAGACCAATCAACCTTCGAAAATGTTATACCTAATATTATAATATACCCAATTGTATATTAATACTACAATCAAAATAACTAAAAACTGAATGTTACACTGTCGATGTCGTTTTTATGAAATTGTGTGCCTTGATTCGCCGTTTGAACTCTAAAACGATGATATGTCCTATCTTATGATGACATAACAGTCCTATGTCAGTGACGAAAGATTGACTTACATCGTTCTTGCGCCATTCGATTCCAATTAACATTTAATCGATTAGTAGGCTAATGAACTAAATGATCGGGAAAAATCTACCACTAATACCGCTATACCACCTAAATCTACAACAGCTGTAGAAGATTTTGAAAAATATACTATTTATAGGAATTATTTGTCCCCTAGAAAACGTCGTAAAGATTATCATGATATTATTTACAATAATTAAGGGAAGAGACATAATGGCAGACACTTTAAGGAAACATGAAACATTTGAATGTTATAAAATATATATTTATGAATATAAAGGATTGATAACTTCTTCCATGTCTTCAGTAACTCTTGCAAAATAAAACTATTATAATTATTCTCTGACAAATCAATAAAATAAAATATTATTAGTCTTTTTGTAAACTTAGTCAAAAGAACTAATAGATGACATCACAAAAAACGAACATCACTAATAGTAGACACCAATATGAACTAATAGTTGACATCTAAGAACATTAAATTACATTTTACATTTTTCATATAATTAGGTCTTTATTTGCCGTTTTTCAAAAGATTTCATTTACTTCATCACAATAACTACATGCATCAGAAATATTATCCACGTTGTCTCCAGATTCTATCCATTCTTCTTCCATGCTGAGACTATCTTTCCTTTTATTTTTATTTTTCATATTTTTTTCCTAGCAAATTTATTTTCAGTCTTTAGTCTCCATGCTCCATGATTTTTAGACCAGTACAAGGTCTAATATACACCATGTCCATTTTTCGGTACAGTAGTTCTAAGTTCTTAGTTTGTTAATAGAATTATATTTTCAGAGAATAGTGACTATATTTACAGTAGATTAAACTATAAAACAACTTTAATATGTATTGCAAAACTAAAAGATAAGATCCATGTCATCTATTAGGTTTTTTACATTTTCAAGAACTAATAGTAGACACCCTTTATATTGTTAGGGAAAATGTTTAAAAAATCATAAATAAATAGTAATTAGTGTTAACAACATGACCATTAATCCAATGAAATCAATAGAAATTACAAAAAATCAAATAAATGTATTCAAAACTTACGTGCAAAATTTCGCCTTCTTTAACCTATTTGCAAAGAAATTGCCGAGCGCGTGTCGACGCGGTCACATTGTTTACAAAAACTGATCCCATTTTAAAATTTTGTTCCCGAAGGCGTCCCTAATATATTTTGTCACATCAACAGATAGCTTGAGAAGCTTATAAAATTTACAGTGTTGAGAAATAAGTAGAGTAATTCTTATTTTTATGGTAATTTTTTCGTAAGTGTCATCTATTAGCTCCGTGTCTAGGTTATTCCCTTATTATAGTCCAAAAATGAAACTCAAAAAAAATTGCATAAAACATATTTTGAGGTTTAACATTTTGTGTGCCTTGATTTCAACTATCTATGTCTCTTCTCATTTGTTAGAAATAAAAAGAGTTTTTAATGAAAATTGAAAAAAAAGTTGCTATATTTAATTTTACCTAAAATTATATAGGATTTTCATTTAAATTATTTTATTTAGCTGTTTTAACACACGGTGCCAAATGCAATACCTATCATTATTATTTCATTATGAATTGCCTGTCATAATTCTTGTACGTCATCATTAAAAGCCTGAATCTACTCAGGTACCTAACTGATTAGTCATTCTAAATTATCAGTTTGATGTATTACTAAGAATCTTCAAGTCTTTTTGCAATAAGATAGTGAGGAGTGTGCGTTTTTATTCAACATATTGTAATAGTAATATGATGCTTATTTTACTGTGACACTGAGAAATAGTATCGTTGACTTTGATATAACTTCAATATTAGGTATGCTTGTGACCTGTAGGTAATATCAATTATTGTAGAGAATCTTAATGCTTGATTTTATATCAGTAGGTAAACATTTAGAGCTATGGACGCTATGACGCTTATGTTTTTGTGAAAATATAATATGGTTTTAATTTTTATGATTGTAACACTGTGACATAGCTCCAACATCGACTTATTAGTGACACTACTACATAGTTTCATGTTTGATGTTATAAGCTTGTGGCACTGTGTCACGTGTCACGATTTTAACGTTGGCTCGAAGCAACACCTCTCAAGTCGACTCCTGAAACTGTGACATAGCTCTATCGTCGATGAAGCTTGTGACACTGTGACAAAGTTGAGTATGTCGACTTGTAAGTGCTTGTAAGTCTAACACTAAGTATACCACAGTTCCAAACTCAACTCCTCTATGACACTAAAATAGTTCCACGTTGGCTCTATATTTGTGAGTTATGACTTGTGACACTGTACACCAGCTTTAAGCCATCTCCTTTGTGACTCTAACATAGTTCCATGTTGGCTTGTGACACTGTGTCTTAGTTTTTAAGTTGGCTCTATGACATGACACTGAACGATATCTTTAAAGTCGACTCCTCTGTGACATTTTGACATAGCTCTAACATTCTTATTCCTTTGTGATACTAACATAGTTCTATCAGAGTTGGCCGACTCAGAAAAAATCTCGTTTATACGTTTGACGTATAAGGTATGTCATATCGGCCGGCGCGCGACGTACTAATGCGTTCCCCAGCATGGGCAGCATGGTAAAACATGTTGAAATTGACACTCGCGCCCAACTCGCGTAGATTCGCCCGTTAGCTTGAAGTCGAGGTACTCCTTAGTTCTGTCTACTTTGGTTCAACCTCAGTTCCATGTTGGCTCTAAGCTTGTGACACTGTGACACGGCGCGTGTAACATACGTGACGGCGACGGCGGCGGCACGCGCAGTGAGTCAGCCCGCGTCACGCGAGGCCTGCGCGTGCGCAGATAACACTTATCATTTGCACAAGTGTACACCTTTGTTCTTTCAGTGTCATCACAGGTATGCGTCACCGAGGTTATTAGTAGAACAAAAGGTATCGGTTGTATTCATTTAATGCTTTTCTCAAATTTACTAGAGGTTCGCCCGCGTAATAAGGAATTTGTTAAACCATACATCCCGCAAAAGGAGCCGCATTTTTTTCACACAAGTTTTATGACCCATCGCGCACTCGGATAAAAAACTTGCATGAAAATTGTGTCATAATATGCGCGTACCTTTACTTGTACATTGTCGATTTTTTCTCCCCTCCTTCCTTTAACCTTGCACATAAATTTTTGTTCTTAGCGTATTTCCCATCGTCACATAATTCTTATAACACTAATTCGGTTCACGGAAGCTCTTACGTTGAGAATACGGGCCCGGATCTTAGACTACCGGTTTACAAAGGTCGCCCAGTCATCGCATCATTGTTTATCCTAGCTTTTGGAATATCTACCAGCGTCATCATGATCATCATCATTTGACATACATAGATAGCTTAGAATGTTACAAGCTATTTTTTAAATCAATTAACTAATCAAAATGACTATAAATTTTTTTTTATAAAATCATGGGGCAAACGAGCAAACGGGTCACCTGATGGAAAGCAACTACCATCGCCCATGGACACTCGCAACATCAGAAGAGCTGCAGGTGCGTTGCTAATTTACTTACAAACTTATTGTGATTATGAAATATCGGCCAAGTGTGAGTTGGACTCGCACACGAAAGCAGGGATGGACAGACAGCACTACATAATTTGTGTAAAAAAATAAAATTTATTAATTTCTTTTACTGGACAGCGGTTGTCTCAGTAATTCCTGTTTTTACCCTTTAGCAACGGAACGTGACGGAACCCTAAAAATGAAGTTCAGTCTAAACTCTAAACTCTAAAGTAGGTACTCGCTGTCTGCAATTTAATATGTATGGGCAAAAAGTCTATATAATATATTATAATTTAAGACTTATTATTACAAAATATTTTCGATGTGTATAATGTACATATTATGAGCTAATTCCTGCAAAACAAAATCTTTTCTTTTTCCTGGTTTTCATAGAGCAAATCTCCAATCAAATACTGAAAATTTTCAGTTGTATAATATAATTACTTTTGACTACATAGTTTCGATGTCTATTCAACAATAAAAACCTTTTTCCAACTCTTTATCTTGCATGTAATATTTATCAATAAGTGTTAACAAGAACCGCTCCTATATAATTTTCTGTAGTTAGTGTGAAGTGTGAAATTATGACGCACAAAGACATTTTCCTGCTAACCGCTGTAATGTAGTTATAACAGGTTTACACCAGCTACTAATGCCTAAAGACCACAAAAAAAAAGAAAAAGTTCAGATGACTCAGCGAGTGAGTCATTTCTTTCTTCGGGTAAGTGACGTTTCGGTTTTGATGTGATTCGTGTAATTTTATCTAATTCGCTACATTTATCTACTAGTATGACGACAATGTACAGGTAAATACCCGTTATATAGAGTTTTTGTTTCGTAGAATTACGTTGCAATTCTTCTAAGCCTGTGCTGTGACTACTGACTACATGATTTGTTATTTAACATTAAATTTAACGCTAGTGGGTAAATTATTTATCAACGCTATTTTAACCTCTTTAAATAATTTTCTGAGCCCTTTATGACTTACGAGAAGTTTTCTTTTCCTATCGCATGTGATGTTGACGAGATTCGCCTGGGCGGCAAACGTATAATTTTAATTAAGTACTAATCAGAGCATAGTTAGCGATGCGTTTTGGCGGTATTTTCATACAAAACACATGACATTACCTCTATTAGGAATGTTGATTGGTGATGGGTCTGCACAATGTGGACGATCGCCGATAGAGATGCGGTAGGTTCTATCGTACCCACAACTCTGTGGAGCACCATGGGGTTTAGTGGGTGGACTAGAGAGAGTCCCAGATACCCCGGCCGCTATTCCCAATCCGCTGGAGATGCGTAAAGTATTTAATAATAATAATAATAATAAACATTTATTCAACAAATACATATTCACACCACACTACACTACACACATATTACACAGATACAAGGTACAAAAAAAAACAAATAAAAAACAAGGAGTAAAAAAAGACATCAGAAAAAAAAAAGAACATAAGAGACTTTTTAAAATTGATGGACTAGGTACCCTGATGCCCCCATGAAAAAAATGTAGGGTAAATGACTAGTAGACTGGACAGTACTAGTCATTGGAAAAAGCACAAAAACACCATATTTATTAATGTTGCTTTAAAAACTGACTGTTTTTCTTAAAAAAAAAAAACAGGCGTTCTTTTACTTTAAAAACAGGAAATTTTTAAAGCAACATTAATAAATATTGTGTTTTTGTGCTTTTTCCAATGACTAGTATTGTCCAATCTACTAGTCATTTACCTTATGTTGATAGGACGTGATGTCAAATTGCAAACTAAAAGGCAGATGGAGACATTCAGTTATTTGAGTCCCTTGTGATATATCATCCGTAATCACATCAAACCGGTCAACACTCAGGTGCTTATTATAATATTAAACGCTCCAAACATTTCTTCTTCTAATGACAAATATAATTCGGTAACGTAGGCTAATTTACATGTATTTAATTTGGGCATGTCACATGAATCTTAATTTTTATCACGTTACTATTATACTGCGTCGTTAATTTTCGAGATAGTTATATGAAGCACGTTATTCTTCATAAAACTCGGAATCTGAGGTGTCGGTTGACCATAATTTAATATGGGCCTTAAATGGTTAATTAGGATGATAATTTATAATCTTGAGATTACTTTTTGGTCACCTGCTTGGTTTATGGCTAGAGATTGAGAACTATAACAACAATATTTTTTTAAAATTGAGAGATAGGCCCTGGTCTGGTCCTGATCCTCCTTTGAAAGAAAAACAGATTACATAAGAGTTTATATTCACAGATAAGTACCTACCATTATAGATACAATTATAATTTAGAATTTCTTCATTGATGGCAGAGTTTATGGAGTTTTCGTTGATCCTTCATGGCAGAGTGGCTGCTGTTGATGCTGCTCAATCCTCAAAAACAAGGTGCATGTAAACTAACCCTAATACTGTTTGTTTTACAAAGACAAGGTGCAGTACCCGTTAAGTCGACTACATCGCTCATTTGTGTTCATTTGGCGTCTCTGCAAATATTGTCGTAGCTGCCGACCCGCCAAAAGCGGCAAGATAAAGTGGCGCCGCCAAATACCAAACTAATGACATACATGTGCGCCGAAGAAAAAATGTGCCATTTTTTTCTACTAATCTCCTTCAGGCGCATTATGCATCTTGAGATATTTGAGCCCGGCCACTTGTGAAGAAACCGCCCGCACCGACTTCCAAATTCGGATTTTTGTTCGGTGTTTTTTTTTCTTTTGGCAAACTGGCACATACTTTTACGCTAAAAGCCCTGAATTTAAGGAAGTGCATACTTAGGTATGGACGCTGTATTTCAATAACTTTTTTGGTTTTTGCACCTTATCATTTGCATCGCAAAGAACTCTTAATAAAGCTACTGCCGCACTTAACTTGTCACTCCATTACAAATTTTGAGAAGCGACGTCCCGAAATGTCAAAAAATCAACTCTTAACTACCTCCAGCCGAGCCCATGTAGAAGATTGACTTGCGTAAGGATGCGAATTACCTGTCGTAATAACCCCGCTGTGATTACGTTTTCCGGATAAATGACAAGTGTTTAAACCGTGTGGTTACAGGCGGACATGTTACAATTTGGTGCATTTCGAGAAATACATAATTATTATGAAACATTGAAAAAATAATATTACTCGGCTTTGATAATAAAAAATTCTAACCATAAAATATTATATCACGATAAGAAAAATGGGCTGAAGGTGGGTTGAAGATAATATTTCGGTGTCAAGAATTAAAAAGGCAAAAAATGTCGGAGATGACATCGCGAAATTTTGAATTTGGAACAAGTGTAGGCGGGTATTTTTTTTTCTTTTTTGTCACGATATCTCGGCATCAGAGTGAGCCGTGGAGACAATGCGGAGTGACACTTGTTCGTGAGTGATGAGGAGACGGTAGTAAACAGGTACCAAGACAAGTGCTTAGTGCGCCATCGATGTAGCGTTGGGATAGATCATAGATGCACCACTTTGATGTTTTGAAATTAGAAAAGTGTGTTATAGATTATATACCGTACAACTGATAGTGTGTTCATAAAGGCAAGTATAAAGATATTAGAAGTTACAATAAGTACGCGTTTAATATGTTTTCGTGAGTAGGTATATATATAAATATAAAATTATCATCATCATACTCATTGGTAAGACTCCTAAACCAAGTTAACATTTTATTTCATGGTAAGAACGCCACAAACATAATATCAACATCTTAGTCTACGCTATAACAGCGATTCCTGCAATAACAAATCCCTAGGGCTGAAATAACAATATGGCGCCAAGTTTTTGCCGCCGTAGATTACTGAGGTGACGGGACAAATGAAGTGACATGTCTGGCTTTTGTCACTTGAAATCCTGCTAATAACAGCACGGAGACACGCCCACTGTCCGTCCGTGATTATTTTACACCTGAGACGACCTTAGTGCTATATAACTAAGGATCATACGTTTAGATATATACTTCGAGGCACAACTGCGGACTTAAAAATAGCCTGTCTAAATGATAATTACACGATTCTCGAAGGTTCTGTCGGGAAGAAGTGGCCTGCTATCAGATATTTTGCCTGTCAGCTACTAGGTACCGCTATTTTTTAAATTACTTGTAATTAGTTTTATTTTAAAGTATAAAATCACTCGGAATACTTTAATCGCATGTCTGAAGTTTTTCAAGTCATTTATTGAAAGTACATTTTAATAACAGTCTTTTAATGTCTTTTAAATATCTTACATTTTATTTTTGTAAATTTTTGGCACACAATTTCTGCAAAATAATAAACATCTTTACAATCAATGTATTGTTAAATGGAGCGTGTCATAAAATATTGAAAATCCGTTAAGTCTCATAATGAACAAGACAATAAACTTAAGAGGTACAAAAAATCGAGTGGTACTTTAAAAACAATGGTATCCATAACCGTAAACCAGACCTAAGTTCCCGGAACGAACCCTTTTGCTAAGTACTCGCGGAAGCCGACACACACTTCACAAAGTATTTTTTCCACCGCCATTATTGCTCATTGTCAAGGACACGACGAAAATAATAAAACCTCCTTAGAAGATACCGCCTCCATAAACGGCAAAAGTCATTTCGTGCCTTTATGGCGCGGGCGAAAAAAAACTTGTCATAAAGAGCGGTTAAGCTTTTGAATATTGTTCGACACTTCAGGAATTTGAAATTTGGAATTGGAGTACTTAATTTTTTTTATTTACTCTACTTCCCTACTTAAATTTATTGGAACGAAGTTCCTTATTTAGGGCCTGTTACACCACTTCCTGATAAAGTGCCGGCTAGGCTACTTTTTCAGGAAGTTTTCCACAACTTTTTTGACAGATATATTCTCTATACTCTGTTAAGTTAAGTGGTGGACAGCCTATCCGGCACTTATCAGAAAGTGGTGAAACAGGCCCTTAGACTGTCATTGATATTATAATTTTTGATAAGCTACTGTAGTATAAGTATTACACAATTCACAACCGAAGATAAGCTTCAAAGGTTAATTATAAGAATACCAATAACATTTTATTGGTATTTCTCATTTGGCCATCAATTTTTAGTGGTTTTAGATAACTCTTAATGCGATTAAATCCACAAAGCTTGCATAAAGCATGATGTAATTTAAATAATTGTAACATTTATGTGACCAGGATCAGTCACCAAATTCCTTAACCTTGATTGAAAGATGTAACATTGCCTAAATTAGACAGAACTATTTAACATTCATTGATTAGACTTAATTTTAAATTATAGTAGGTATTTTTAAGTACAGGAGATAGCAAAACGCGGTTTACGCAAGTACAAAATATTTTCTTAAAGTAGTTATAATACAGTGTGTTTGTGTAAACACCGTTATCCTTGAAACCATCAAATGAGCCCGTCAAAATGAACAACTTTTTTTATGAGAACAATGCTGGGAACTCAAAAAAAAAATGCCGTCTTCATACCCATACGGATGCCCGGATCGGCAATTTGTATGGGTATGAAGACAATTTTTTTTAATTCCCAGCATTGCTCTCATAGAAAAAGTTGTTCATTTTGACGGGCTGATTTGACGGTTTCAAGGACAACGGAATAATTGGCTTGATATAATAACGTGCTAATTGGTCAAATCTAAAATTTTAATTTCTTTCATATTTTTCATTTTCTTTTTAGCACATTTTGGCTATTAGTTCCCTTACTAATAGCCAAAATGTGCTAAAAAGAAAAAGTCTGCTGGTTAGGGTTCCGTTTTAGGGTTCTGTAATCAACAAAACTTGGTTGACTACTGTACCCTAAAACGGAACCCTAACCAGCAGATTTTTTGTATATTGGTAGGTTAATAGTTATTTAATTTAAGAGTAACCTTGTCCTACAAATAAAACAATCCGTATTTTAGGACCATCAAGTCAAAGTATGAAATCCTTTCTATCTCTGTTAGCTACCACTTTCGAGATTTTTCGAAAATAAAAATGTTGTTCGTCTTATCAAAATGTAGCTACTCACAAAAATTAGCTTGTTAGTAATCACAAAAAAATTTGTTCTAGGGCTCCCGTACTATGTATATAGTAAGGGAATAATGGGATGCTTGAGTCTTGACAAACATTTAATACTTTATCTATGAAAGTATACTGACAATTGACATGCATGCACAGATTACTGATTAGGCTAGGGCATGTAGGTGCCTATGCATGTAGGAGTGTAGCATTTCTAAAAGTAGACTGATAAGGATTAAAACACGCAATTAGTGTTTACGAGGAAATGTTTATAAATATAGCTTGTGTAAAAGTGTGTTCACACTTGGTGACAGATCACCGTGCCTTTCCTGCCTATTTAGTGTGTACTGCCACTTTCACCAACTAGGTGAAAAGTCATTTAATCGTTTTGTTACGGATAATATTAGAGAAGACGTCATAATAACCTGGTTGACTTTTACCAAAATCTGCGTAAATGGGAAGTAGTTTGGCTATCGGATTTTTAAAATCTTCATATATAAGCAATAAATACCAAGATTTGTCTTAACCATTACGATAATTAGATCTTTTACAATAACTATTGTAATTTTTTATTTCAGCCACTATTAAGACGACGCCTTGATAATTTGGCTGTAGCGATGCCGATTTTTTTCAGCAATGACTAAAGCTAAGAAATTAAAGTTCATTGTCAGTATTCATCATGTCTTTGTCTTTGAATTGCCCATAGCATAACACGATTGGACAACTTTTATAGCACAGAATAATCAATCGAAAAGACCTCTGTAAAAAAAGGGATTCCTATTTTTCCTACAGAGGAGAGTGATTTAAGGTTCCAAAATTTGTACATAAATTGGTTCAAGCATGCACTTTAATTTGTGCATAGCTTATATGAAATGTATTTATGGTTTTTAAATTATGCGACAAAAACCATTTTGTCGCTTACGCCCTTTCCATTTTTTGCTGTTCCATTGCTTGTTTTCTATGAGAGGCCGGGCCGGCCTCTGATAGAAAACAAGCAATCTAAAACATATCCAACACGGTTTCTTACTTTAACGCTGCGTCACCTTAATTAGGCTTGCTTAAAAGATAAGGGGTGCTTAGGAGAAATGCTAAGAAGACTAACTTGGAGTTCTATTATAATATTTAGGCCCTGTTTCACCCCTTCCGGATAGGCTATCCACAACTTATCTGACAGATACCTACTCCATTATCCGTCTGACAGATAAGATGTGGATACCCTAGCCGAAACTTATTAGGAAGTGGTGAAACAGACTCTTACTATTGTTAATAAACCGCCTACTTTTTCACGTCCCCTCGTCACGTAGTACGAACACACCCAGGTATTTCTCTCACCATGTCATTACGCCGGCGGCACACGGTAGCTTCTGGCGGTCCGACGATATCATCTACAAATGAGGGGCTACCACGCTCGCGGTGCCTCGTTACACAAATTGACGTGGTATGCGTAAGTGCGAAATAAAGTTATGGCCCACGAATATTGATGGAGGTTTTTTAAGAAGACAGGTAAAGGGATGAGAGATCATGGTAATATACCATGAGCTAGACTCTAGACTTCTAGAGTATAATCGTCATCGTAGATTCAGACTAAAAGGAGGTGCGATAAAATTGAATTAACTCAACTAGAACGAAAACACGTTTCATAACTAATTTTCACACACAGCCAGCTTCAGTTCGTTTTAATCTGCTTGTAGACAAAACTATTCGATTAAATTAAAGTATAATTTATTTCTTAATGTGCGGTAAATACGTAACATTAAATCATGGACTTACAAAAAAATAATTCTTTTTTTGTACGTCCATGCATTAAATTATGTAGCATTATAGCCCGCACGTAGATTTATACTTAAATCCAAATGAATCGCAGAAAACGAATTTACCTCTAGCACAGAATATATATAAGTTGTACCAACTCTAGTTACAATTCACGTAATATTATTATGATCGAAGCCTATAAACAATAACTGCCTCCGTTTTGTACTTAAAATTGATGGGTTTGTACAGTCATGCATATAATTTATAGTTATTATTCTGAAAGGTTTCAGAAACAATAATATTAATTTGGAATTACTACCGCGTGCCCCGGGCTGCTGTCTACGAATCTTCTTAATTACTAGACTACCGGTCGAGCCTTCAAGCCTCAGGGTAAGTCGATTATGAATTATTTTCGTAATTATACATTTTGTTATTTAAAAACTTCAATGCTATTGAATAGCTTCCGTCGCTGGTGACTGCTTAAGCAAAGGTTTTTCGTCTCAAAGTACATAATTGGTAATGCCTACGCGTTGACGAATTTTCTTGCGTGAAGTAATTTAGCGCGAGAAATCTTTACCAAATCGAACGATTACCGCGTAATAATCGAATTGTTGCGCATTAGCTACTCTTTTTAGTAAAGTTCCTCCTTCCTTTATATAAATTTAAGTTTAAATGTGCCAAAAGCGTAGCCTGCCTTGGCCCATATAAAAACGCCTTGGCAGCCCTTATAAAAAGTTAAAACTTCTCACAAAACTCAAAACTCACGCTTTACGCTGGTAACAAAGGAATTCCATTTTTTAATTTGTCATTTGTGAATTCGAAAATGAATATTAGGAAAGTTGTTATTCATTTTTGCAAATGCACGTTGGGGCGCCATGGCCCCGGGGCACCGTATAATTGATACGACAGATACGGCTGTAGTTACGCCCCTGCCAGATACTATATTTATGGTCGAAGCTGTGGGAAAACTGACATAATATTGAAAAGTTTTATGTTGGTTTTATGCTTCGTGTCATATGACAGTTACGCGTTTATGCTAATTTGGTCTCGATTTCTTGGCGCCAAGGAAAGTTGATATGAGAATATCCTGTCCTTTATAGCTTTAAGTATTTAGTCACCACTCACCGATGATTTAAGACGTGCTTAACTTTAAGATGCATAAAACTGCGTCTCATTAACCGACTAAACTGGCTATCATTTCACACGTATGGAGTTACCATACGTGTATAAAGTGTAGGTCGAGATATTTTTTTTTCCATCGTTAAACGTTGTGAACGTAGTCACTAGTCGCGGACTGAAATTTTTTTCATTCAAATCGGTTCAGCAGCTTGAGCGTATAGACAACAGACAGACGTATTATTTAATATTTATTAATATGGATGTCCATCGCTCCATTGGTGAGCTGAAAGTCTAGAATATATAAAATATTTATAAAAATCGAAACACCTTACCTGACTATTATGCATCCACTATCATAACAAGAGTAATTTTCATTCAGGTGTCAGCTACCTGCTTCGACATACCCCCTAAATAGCAATTCCTAAGCCCACTTAATTATTTATTGCTTATTTAAAATCAATTTTAGCTCGGAGGCAGAATATAAATAAGCTAGGATATACAGGCCTTGATATAATGTGTTTATATTATTGTAATGTTGGTTAAATGGTCTACTTTATGAAAAATATAGATTATAATCTTGATGAACATAAAACATGAGGTAGAAGGTATTTTGAATACTGCATATGTATTTTATTTAGCAAAAATCTATCTGTTCTGCTAAAAAGTTCTGTCCTTGATATTCTATGCAGTATGCACAAAATGTTTCAATAATATCCTGTATTATTACATTCCTAGCTTTAGCATAAGAGTGATTTAATAGCTTAGGTATAGTATGTAAACTGAACATTTGACAATAACAAAGTCTTTAGATTAGAGAAAATTGGAATTTATAATACAAGGATGAAATAAAGATCTTTTACGAGTATATCTAGTATCTAAAAACTAATCACTATTATTTATACAAAATAGGCCTTAGGCTTAGCTTAAATAGGCTGTTGAAATGAACAAAAGGTGCGATTTTTATTGAAAAACAGTGAGCTTTATCGGTATTTTAATAACGAAAACATGCAAACGAGATGCTAAAAATAGCTAATTAGTATGGTATTAATTGCTCCGTGGCGTATTGTGTCACCTGAGAGACATTAAATGGTATATAAATATTTAATTACTAATTAATAATCGCCTTGAGTGGAGAAGGCATAGGTCAGCTGAAATATCAGTCAATTTGTAAACACTTCGGAGCAGTAGAAGAGCGTGACGGCGGTCGGAGGCTGTGAAATTATCGAGGTGACTTGCCTTGCAAATTTTTAGGGTTCCGTACCCAAAGGGTAAAAACGGGACCCTATTACTAAGACTTCGATGTCTGTCTGTACGTCTGCCTGTCTCCAGGCTGTATCTCGAGAATGGCTATAGCTAGATTTCTGAAATTTTCACAAATTGTGTAATTATCTATTGCCGCTATAACAACAAATACTAAAAAGTAAAAAAAAAAACATATATTTAAGGGGGGCTCCTATACAACAAAC
Source organism: Polyommatus iphigenia (assembly GCA_963422495.1). Classification (NCBI taxonomy): domain Eukaryota; kingdom Metazoa; phylum Arthropoda; class Insecta; order Lepidoptera; family Lycaenidae; genus Polyommatus; species Polyommatus iphigenia. The sequence continues at coordinate 9,445,298 of OY730187.1, forward strand.
GTAATTTTTTTGCTATTTTTTGCTCGATATGAATAATGGCAATAGGTAGGCACATGAAATGTTCACAAAATACTCAGTTTTATTTATAATTTAACTAGCGACCCGCCCAGGGGTCGCACGGGTATAACATATATAGCCACTGAAAAAAATGATCAAAATCGATAGCCTATGATGATAGACTTATCTGTGCCAACTGCCAAATAACATAAAAATTGCTCCAGTAGTTCGCGAGATAAGCCCTCTCAAATAATTTCCCCCGTTTTTTCCACATTCTCTTATTAGTCTTAGCGTGATAAAATATAGCCTATACTCTATAGCCTTCCTCGATAAATGGGCTATCTAACACTGAAAGAATCATCAAAATCCGTTGCGTAGTTTTAAAGATTAAAGGGAACAAAGGGACACGAGGGAAGCCAAGTGCGAGTCCAACTCGCACTTGGCTGATTTTATTAAATATTAAAAAAAACTTTTCTAAATAATCAAAAACAGTATATAGTAGAAATACATGATATAAGTACCTAAGGGTGAAGCCAAACGAGAGTAATTTGTGAGTTGTGAGTCGCAGAATTCCGGTCGCGTAAATATCGTTTCATACACAGATCTCTATCTAGATCTTATTTCTGTGGTTTCATACAAATCATGACTCACAAAATTACGCTCGTGTGAATCAATCAGGACTTTTGTATGAAACTGAACACAGCAGAATTTCTGCCAGCTGAAATTCTGCGACTCGCAACTCACAAATTACGCTCGTTTGGCTTCACTCGCCTCGCCTCGCCAAACTGTGGTTTTGAACGAGATATTAATGTTATGTAACGTGAGGTTCAGCGCCTATCGTGTGTCTATCTGTAAGTCTTTTTTTTTTCAACATTTGCAGCAAAATGTTTGGTTTTACTACTACATACATACTCACTTATTTTGAGTCAGCGTAAAATCGTATGAATATTTAGTTTTAGGCAAAAATACGCTCTGTCGATTTAAAAAAATACTCTAGTACAACTCAAAGTATTTAGTATTTTTCTGAGCTTTTCATAAACTTTTCCTATAATTATATAAACTACGAGCTTTTGCCCGCGGCTTCGCTTGCGTTAAGAAGTATTATTATATACAAACTTTCAACTCCTATTTTAACCCCTTGGGGTTGGAATTTATCAAAATTCTTTCTTAGCCGATGCCTACGTCATAACATCTTCCTGCATGCAAAATTTCAACCCGATCCGTCCAGTGGTTTGGGCAGTGCGTTGATAGATCACCATGTCAGTCAACCTTTGAGTTTTATATATATATATATATATATATATATATATATATATATATATAGATTATAGTAATATAAAGCCTAAGAAAAGGTTGTAGTCACTATTTTAAGACCAAATATTTTTATATTTTGCTTCAATTTTGTCGACTTATGAAGTTTTGTAATAAATTAATCGTGCGTGACATGTCTTAATGATTTAGAATTTTAATTAATATGTCTAAAATAGCGCCTACTTATTACGAAAGTGTTACATTTCTCGGCGTATCAAGATGGTCCAGATTAATAATTATTATTTCATTAATAAAATACCAGAGTTCGGTAGCTAAAATCATTTAAACCAGTGCATATTTTGACTACATAATCAAATCAAATGCAGCAACTATAAAAGGGAATGGTGTATCAGATTGTTATTAAAGTTCAAACAGGTGACAGGTCATACAATACGGACACAACAAGACATTACAAGAGAAATAACATAATATAAAAAAAATAAGTAAATTAGTATACGGGGTACAAAGTGCTACTTTGCAGTATGGGCAAGTCTAGACACGGCATTTGTCATAGAGATTAAATATAGAAGTCAAAAGCAACTCTTTCAGTACTGATACTTTCTTAGTACCTACTTACGTACATAACACTCTATATAAGGGATACATACACAACTTAAAGTGTTATCTATTTATTTTGCTACACCCTGTACATAAAATCCGGGGGCCTAGCCTATATAGGCCATATGAACAGTAATTTAAATCAACAGCCTTCAACCTTGACTGTTGAAAATGTAACACACCTTCGTTGAAAATAGAATAAATAAATACTTGCAACATAATGAATGTTGCAAGTATTTATCTATTCTATTTTCAAGCTTGCAACATTCATTAAGTATTATGATCTATTCTATGGGTGTTCTCAAGTATAAATGGCCGCTTTAGATCTGTTAGATAAGATAAGTGGTAATTAGGAAGTTAATATAATATGGACCAATGCTCAAAGTTCAAAACCATAGTTTTTTATTGATTCTTTAGATTAGACACAAGTCAACTAGGCAGCAGGCTTGCTGCTATGCTACCAATATGCTACCACACTGCTACCACAATATTTTGTGGTAAAAGTTATTTAAAAAATTTAGCGTTTTCGGCATCTAGAACTGCCCCGGGGCTGGGCAGGCAGAGCACGCCGAATTGATACGAAAACAGCGGAACAAAACCGGTGATCTATGAAGCACATAGACCTACTACTATTTACGTAGTTTATGTAGTCATTTAAACTTTGGCTATTTTCGTAACAATTCGGCCCGCCCTGCCCTGGGGCAGTTCTGGATGCCGAAAACGCTATTAATCATATCTTGATTTTTTAGCACGAGAAAATCTCCACCATCGAATTTTAGACACATTTTGGTTAGGTTGGTTGTACAACCTAAAATCTAGAAAAATTTAACAACAATGTTCTATCTAGATCTATAGATGAAGGATCTTACAAGAAAAATCGAACATCTCACTCTCTGACTCGACTGGACTCTGGACCGTGGACGTTCTCAACAAATTACAACTTTAAAGAAATTTCTATTACGAGGGCTGCTATTTATGTATCCGGAATTAAAAAAAGAAACAAACATATATCATTTAATATGGTTTTATTGCTTTTCAAAATATTCGCCGCGATGATCGACACACTTTTGCATACGCTGGAACCAATTTTCATAGCACTTTTTCCATTCTGATTGAGGTATCTCCAAAACGTGCATTTTGAACGCATCAACACCCTCTTCGCGGCTCCACGTAATTTGTTCTTCGCGTATGGAAATAAAAAGAAATCGTTAGGTGCCAAATCAGGGCTGCACGGCGGATGATCAGTCAATTCGATCTTTTGACCCTCCAAAAACTGAGTTGTTTCAGCTGAGGTGTGACAGCTAGCATTGTCGTGATGTAATATGATTCTGCGTTGTCGGTTGTCCTTTCTTATTTCTTCAAAGACTTCTGGTAAACAAATGGTCGTATACCATTCAGAATTAACCGTTTTACGATTCTCTAATAGCACTGTAGCCACATGTCCATTAATTCCAAAAAAACAGGCGACCATTTGCTTTAAAGTACTTTTTGCACGAGTAACTTTTGTAACTCATCTTGGAACACCCACACCGTTGACTGTTGTTTAGTTTCGGGGTCATTTGCATAGATCCAAGATTCATCACCTGTGTAGATATTATAAACGGCTTTTGACGTACCACGGTTGTATTTTTTTATCATTTTTTTGCACCAATCGACACGAGCCCGTTTTTGATCGATTGTCAGGTTGTGCGGAATCCAACGCGAACATATTTTTTTACAGCCAAATGTTCGTGTAATATCTTATGTATGCTCGTCATACTTATGCCTAAGGACGCCTCTATCTCGCGATATGTAACATGACGATCACGCATTATTAGTTCCCGCACAGCATCTAAATTTTGTGGGACAACAGCTGTTTTTGGGCGACCTTCTTTATTTTCATCCGTGAGCATAGACCGCCCACGATTAAACTCATTGTACCAGTGATAAACAGTGGTTTTTGATGGTGCTTCATCTCCAAAAGTTGCAGTGAGTTGAATAAAGCACTGTTGTTGATTTAGCCCACGCCGAAAATCGTAGTAAATCATTGCACGAAAATGTTCACGCGTTAAATCCATGGCAAATGAAGACACGCAATTTTCAAAATGACGCCACAATGGAAAAATAATTGACAGTCACATGAAACAAAATGTATTCTTCAACCAAAGAGTTCTATTTTCAAATGTTGTAATTACTTTTTAAATATTGTTCTTGTAAGTGGCCAGTTCCGGATACATAAATAGCAGCCTATGTACTACTAAATTATTTTTAAACTATTTAGCTTTTCTCTTAATTCAGCAGTTCCTATGACTAATGTTTTATTATGACTAGGTCATTTAGACCCCTAGGTCATTCAGAGTGAAACCCTAGTTCCTAGGTGCATAAGTCCGGATGCATGAGGAAAACCTAGGCACGAGTATGCGAAGGTCGATCGTGACGTCAGAACCGCGTCACTGCAGTTACTGACATGACTTGATGACTGCATATCATAAGATGTCACGTGTTGCTGGCAGGGCTGCCAAAAGTTATAAAAAAGTGAAGCTTAAAAACTTTGCTCACGAGTCCATCACTCCAAATTGCTTGTTCATATCCCAAAATCATCCCGTGAATGGTCAACGCCTTAGAGACCAATCATTTATCTAGGGGTCAACGCACTGTCCATTTAATACTGAAAACATTTTATACAGGGTGCGTGAAATACTGATAAGTGATATCCAATTGGACGGATCGTCAACCTTAGGTACACTATGGTCAAAAATCAAAATACAAGTAGATATTATTATGGTTAAAAGCTGCGCGAAATTTTAAGAATATTCATAAATGCTTCTTATTTATTTTTCTGCAATAGTATCTAAAGTAATATGATTTCAAATTCCAATTTCAATTCCGAAAATATTAGTTTCTAACTACGTGATTTGGAAATGAATATATTTTTTTCATACTGTGACAAATCAATTACCTACTTAAATGGGTTGCTCATTTTTTTAAGATAATTCTTTAGGCATCTGCCTATGCCCAGAGTTTTTTTTTCGCAATAAATAATTGTTATCAGTATTTAATCTAAGAACTCATTATTCGACCTTAAATTAATTGTTACTACTCTAAATACGATTATTTTGCCTTTATTCTAGCCGCTATAGGCCCGCTTCTCTTTGCAAAATTGATAAACATCTGATAATAATAGTATGCTTCTCTGATTTATATTATTAAGGCACCCACCTGCGAAAAATGTGGCTTTTAATGATAGGCATTGTATATTATTTAAATTTATTAAGCCTAAGGAAGAAAAATGTCTTTTAGTTCCTTAACCTTTGATTTTTTTATCAAAACATTGTTTTAGCATTTAATAATATTAATGGGCATAATTTTATTTACATAGCACTAGATTCTAGAAGATAGCAAAGATATCATTAATTTGTATGACTGTTAATCCCTACTGTTTGAGCGGGTTTAATCATTATAATGAGGATATAAATTAGGCTAGGCCTATTTAAGATCATAATTTATGATTAAAATTATCATAAAAATAATGAATATAAGTATGTAGCAATTTTTGATGATATGCAAAATCTCTGCCAACTGACAATGGTTTTTTTTCATGGCAGAATAACTGTTGCTTAAAATTCCTGGCTGGATACTTAAAAAAGTGCATTCGATTTTTAAAACTTGAATGGAACACACTTGTAGGTTTTCGCGGTTATGGCGAGTATCTACTCATGTGCAATACTTGTGGTACCGTTCTCAGACCTTTGTAAGATTTCAGTTTTTAAATCAGTTTCAAGGCAAAAAGAAGGTAGATACTGCCAAAAAAAGATAAAAGCTGCCTAAGAGTATATTGATATTTATCACATTTAATCCTAGGATTAGACATACAAAACTACCTTATTTAGCGTCAGAACTAATCAAATAGGTATATTTAAATAAACATCAATACCCCTTTCTACATAAAATTAGTTATCTACAACAAAAATATTTAAATCATAAGGAAAAAAATATCAAAACGTCATATCTGTCGGCTAAGTCATTTACGCTCGTAACTAATGAAAATTCCTATATGAAAACACGCCCGCCTACGCCTAACACAAAACGAAACATGTAGCTAATGCGCGCACACACGCGCACGCTAGTGTGCGTTGCGCGTGCTCGGCACTCGCACTACGGCTTCTTATTATTATTATTTATTGTTGAATAATGTGAATGGTAATACGTGGTTGTTCACGATCTCGCATAACACCTGCCGTCTTTTCCCACAGTCGCGCTGTCCGGGAGGCGCGCGCGCAGGAAGTGCGAGCGGGACGGCCGACACGCGCGCGCTCGCGTGCGTTAGAGCGAGACGGCGGTACTGTTGCGTAGCGCGTAGCGTCGTAGCGCTGAAAAAACAACAACAGACCACTGGACTGAGTTAAGACTTTGTTAATTGAAATTGTGTAAATCAGAAGCTTATGTAATGACTATGCGGGTTGTAAAAAGCGAAATCTCCTTTTTGTTTAACCCCGTATGTAATGAAGAGCTGTGTTGTTGTAACCGGCGCGGCACGTTGGCGCCTTCGCTTGTATCTGTGGACAATTTATGTGCAAATGTGATATAAATTATGAAAACTGCTAACTTATATCAATTCAATTACGCTGGATATGTAGAGACTAGCGTGTTAATAATTGTGTTTTGCAAAACAAGAGTTATTCTTTTTACTGTGTCAACTACAACATATTTATTGATATTTCTGCTTGTGCATCTATAATCTATTTGTTAATTTTCAGTGTCTATTTTAGTGCATATGGATCTCCTTACGCTTTCTATGTACTTATCTTGATAAATCACTGAAATTAAATATTTATCTTAAAGAGTAGGCAGAAGCGTGTACCTATGTCGTGCGCTACTTAGCTCTACATTAGCATTTGGACACGAATTTATTATAGGCTCTCAAGTTTGCTCCCATTCTCACACCAAAATATTCATAGAACTATAAATAAACTAGCTATCCCGGCAAACGTTGTTTTGCTATAATAAAGTATTTCGTCCATATTATTTTATTGAAGTGACTAATATATAAGTATGGCACCATGTCAATGTCCATCTCTATACCGTCGCACAATCAATGGTCGCCGTCAGTCTCGAGTTGTAATAATTTACTATTATTTATTCAACAAATGCACTTATCAATATAAAAAGTACCTACCCAGTAGCCGATTCTCAGACCTGCTGAATATGCATATAAAATTTGGTAAAAATCAGTTAAAAGACGTTTCGAAGGAGTCCGGTAACTAATGATATAAAATTCAAATTCTTTATTAATATTATACATAGTTCTCAATTCTTATCATACAGGGTGCAATTAAACCTTCCTACCAATTTTTTTCCAGGGCTTAGGTAATATTTAATTTTCTAATAGAGTAGCTATGGAGTTCTTAAGACTGTCACTTTAACCAGAAACCAGACAACGGGTGGTGTCGAATTTCGAGATGTTCGATAAACAATGATTACGTACGTCGATGCCGATTTCGATGGAACACAAACAGATAATACCGTTTATAACCACTTCAATAGGCACCACGGATGTTCGCCATTTAGTTCCTTTCAACCCAATGAATGCCATAGTTAAAATAACTATAAAAATTGCTCATCCCGTGCCTTTCAATACTGCGACTCTTTCAAACAATTCTGAACTCTATCTTTGAGTGTCAGAGTATAAAATCCTTTGGAAATTTCCCGAAGATTGTCCACCATGTAGGTCATTCTATTAATCGTACCGGATGGGACGATAATGTTTCAGAGATTTAAGAAAAAAACGAAATACACTCCTTATGTTACGTCACCTTATACTTTGGTTAGCTGGCGACAGTTTCTGAACAGATTGTGTCGGTCAAAGAGTTTTCGGAGAATTAGCATTTTTTGTTGCAGCGAAATTTCTATTTAATGTACTGCTTTGTGGATCTTCTGTGTGTAATGTAAAAGAAGATATTTGCTTTTAGCACTTCAATTCAGCGTAGCAATTACTAATGTTTGGATGCCAGCCAAGAAAGGTTATTGACAATGCTTCACCACAAACTGATAAAATAAGTAAACTATGGTTAATGGAACTGCGAAGGACTTATGTCTAAACTCCAACCGATGCTGTTTCTGTATTCAGATTCTTTATAATAATTCTGGAGTCAATCACCAAGTTGATTTAAATTTAATCCTTGTCTTTCTTGCTTACCGCATTGATAGAGTAAGTAAATTTGAATGATATTTGAATTTGAAGACATGTTATAAATTATAGGATACATCTCTACTTACTCTACTGTTACTTATTAAACAAGATTGGTGTGTTTGATGAGAATATCATTAAAATAAAACATGACCAGCCCGAACGGCAAGATTCGTTTTGTTGCTGATAATCGTGGATCTTTTAAAAGATTAATCTATAAGGTCTAGTCGAAGACTTACCAGATTTTTATGGTGTTGCTACTTGCTGGAGCAAAAATTAACGCTCTCTGTGCGGTATTTTTTAGTCGAGCATTACAGGATAACAGCTTTGATTTAAGCCGTTTAAGGACCGTTAAGATTGTGAGTCAACTTCGTGCGTGGAACATTTGGCGCGGCCAGTGCGGTCGCCAAATGTCTGACACCCAATACCACGACACCCGACACCATTCCACCACCGAGATTGAGCACGAAGGTCGACCCTGGTGGTATTTTTTTCCCAATCGCGTGACGATACTGACGATGTTATTGAAATTCCGCTATTTTAGTCAACATCTCACACCAACCTGCGTAGGGGGGCCCCGGGTGGAGAACCATGGTCAGAGGCTATGCCCCTCTACAGGGAAAATAATAATAAAACAAAAAAGCGCGTTTACGAATACCGACGCAAGCCTATTTTAAGGAAGAAAGGAACAGTGCCGTAAATAGGGCGGTGCCACCGGTGCCCAGGCACAGGGCGTAGACTCTGGGGGGCGCAACAGTGGCCAGACCAGACAGACTCTTATTTTTTCGAATTGTTCCCGATGAGTTCCCGCTGCACCCCAGAAATGTTTCCCAATGTAGTAAAAAAATATCCACAGCCGAACATATAACCCCCTCCTTTTTGGAAGTCGGTTAAAAAAACAAGGGTGCAGTTATAGAAGCTCGCTCAGGGCGCAAAAAGGCTGTTTACGGCACTGGAAAGATGGAACACCGTGAGTCGTGACTCGTGACATAATGCGAGGTAAACCGAAAACCCAATTGAGCAATTGCAATTAACGGTTGCGAAATCGTTATAAATCACTAAATATGCTGCATTTCTCTCACAAATTGTCTGTGTTTTATGTTCTCCGTCCCTCTCGCACTTATCCGCTTTATTATCCATCTCGCTCTCATGTTGATTGTAGTAGTGTTTCCAGCACGTGCGACACGTTAAAGGCAGAGCTTTCCCACGGTCGGACTCGAGCTCCTCTCCCCCCGCACGGCCGCTTACCCCTCCCTCGCCCGGGGCAGCGCGTGATAGTCCGACACTCGTGCCAATGAAATAATGTGCCCACACAGCACGTACCAATTGCCGTAATGAAAGACGGTTCACGAATTGTGACCGCTAGAGAGATATAAATATATATTATATAGAGACTAGAGATATATTATGTAGAGATATACGCCGTTTTTAATTAAACAGAGGAAATTGATAACGCTAATGACCGCTATTTCCTTTTGCGATATTCGAATTAAGTTTATAACTGTACTTTCGTCGTTTTTAATGGGTACTAAATTTTTCAAGTTTTGATCCATATAGTTTTTGTTATTCAAAGTAGGTTTTTGTTTCCGTCTATCTTGGTTATTGAGGAGGTAACTTTCTAATCAAAGTTATCTTAGTCGCTTCTTTGTCGATAAATTTTATTGCCAATCTTAAACTTAATGTACTGTTTGATGAGCTTTTACTACTTTTTAGTTTATAATTGATAAAAAAGCTTTTAAACTAAACTTTTGGCCTATTGACATTATTTTGGATACTTTTTAGATAACTTAATGAGTGAATTAACATAAAAATACACCTTGTCATGGTAGAGTAGATTTTCTAGGAGTTCATCTTGATTAGAAAAAGTAGGAGCAATGCTATAAGATTCTCACATTTGCTGATACTTAATTTTCAATTCCTAAGCGTGCTATAAAAAAGTGTGCGCGTAACGGGGCGAAATCAATTATCATCATCAAAGGTCACGTAAAATGCCATTCAATATCGAAGAAACTATCCCCATGTCTTCCATTCCTCGTTTAAAATCCAACCCTAAAAGTTCAGCTTAAGGTCCAGTTTTGAGTGCTGTATCCTGTTAAACTATTAAACATTATTTGTTAACAGCGTATCCGATTGTGGTATCTGTGCAGACACAGTAAGGGCTATAATGTCGGGCGACTCGAGCCAGGAAGCGCATTGTCGGGTCACGTTCTCACTACTCCCCCTTTCTTATAAATTGCACTTTTTTCTGTCGCATATGGCCGAGGAAACGGTGCGTTCCCACGGTGGCGGTGCGGAAAAAACACGCAGATGTTCGATTGTTGATATCTGGTGATAAGTGGAGGAATTCGCGCTATACTGCACTCGGCTAAACATGGCGGTGGCGGTCATTAACTCCCTGTCAAAAACTTATCATTTTCTATAAAAAGCCAAGACTGACAAGATCTGACATTTCATTGTCAATCGCGGTATAGAAAATGACAAGTTTTTGACATGGACTCGATGACCGCTACCGCCATGTTTCGCCGAGTACCTACAGTATACTTAGATGTTTTGATTTTGGAATACTTAGCTCAGACCAGACCTAAGATGGTTAGTTTTAGCAGAATCAAAGAGAATATAAACTACGTACGTAACGTACGTATAACGTACCTACTTAGCAACATAGGTTGGGAAAGGGAACTTTATTTTTTGGCAGAATACTTAGCAACATAGGTTGGGAAAGGGAACTTTATTTTTTGGCAGAATACTTAGCAACATATTAAGTTGCGAAAGGGGCTTTGTTTTTGGCAGAATACTACCAAATCAATGCTGCCAAGTGCCAGCAAAAGTCACAACAAAGTTAAAAATTGGTTTTCTTTTGCAATACCTAAAGCAAAAGCAAATAGGTATGATAATATGGAAAGAATCAAAAGGTGTCCAGAAATAAATAACGATTATGCTAACAAAGCCAAGTGATATCTTAATTATTATGCATATATAACATATTGCACGTTTATGCATAAGCTCATTAATATTATATTTATAAAGGAAACTATAATTTCATGCATATGATATAGATTTCTATTGGCATCAAACAGTTTTATGATAGTAATAAAATATTCACAAGAGAAATAAAAGATGCAATTTATTAGTTCTAGAACTTCTAGACCAGACTGAAATAAATGAGAAAGTCGTTTGGAAAATAAATAAATTGACAAAAATGATATTGCATTAGCACCTGCTTAGTTTTACAACAAATGACTTAGGATTTAGGGTAGGTAAAACAAAGCAATGATAGTAGTTTACCTTAACAAAGAAAATGTTGAAAAAATGGTCAGATAGTTCTAGATTTTGTCAATTTCAAATACATATGTAATAGCAAAATAAAAGTTAAAACTTAATTCTATCAGTAATTTCACGCAACTCGCCTTAAAAACTACCTAACCTTACGACATTTCCAAAACCGCTATAAAAAAGTTAAAGTTCGAAATTCCAAAGGTTCAAATTTCAAATTTCACTTCCAAATGCGTTAGAGATAAAAAAAGGTTGTTTACAGAAAAAAAGAATTGCACCTTTTCTAAGACGTTCTTTATTTGAAAACTGGTCACGTTCCCACGCTCGCTCGCGCCAGTTGCACTCCCCTCGTGTTTTATTGGAGTTTACTCCTTAAGAATCGATTTTCATATATAAGGCGCCCGGTATGAAAAAAATCCGAGGGGTAAAACCTACTAACAAGTAACGAAAATGTGTCACGTTTTTGGTGCGCACCTTTAGTGCGCAACTTTCTAATTTGGCTGTGAGTGGATTAAGACCATCAAGGTAATATACCTATCGGAATATTATATTATATTATTATATGATTATATTATTATATAATATTATATTCCGATAGGTATATTAACTTTATGATTAAGACGTACATATGGTATGCTGTATAGGCGACTATACCTATATACTATATGTTATTGGGCTTGTTTGTTTCTATCAGTGTCGATGTATTTATATTGCTATTTTTGTTATAAATATCAATAATTAATATTGTTATTGTGAAGTTATAATTTTTATCATTATACTGGCTAAAGTGAACTAAAAGTGTTTTGAAATAAAAGTATTTTGAAATAACTATGGCAGAAAGGGGTGTAGATAATATTGCCGGAACATCTGATTTCATATGATATTAATCTTTTTTCAGTTGAATAAACTCTTTTTGCGTATGGTTAGATACTCGTACTTAAGGAGTAAACTCCAGTCGTGCGTCGGAGCTGACACACTTTTTTTCTTATTCTTGACATTTAAATACGTATATTATCTGTAATAGTTGTAAAGGTTTTTGGTTTCATACCTACACTTATTTGTAAGTTTTGAGTGTCTTTTTATTTCGGACATCGGTATCTGTAATTCTGTATAATATCTGAGATGGTATTTGTTTTTTAACTTTTGAGCTGAAACTGTAATGTAGATAATTTCGAGTTTTGAATTTGATTCAGATCAACTCTGATATAGGCGATAGCTACTATATTTTATCAACTTTGTACAAAGGTTTCACAAGTACTGTAGACTCTACAAAGTAGAGTCAAGTTGAGAACGCGTGCTCATTGTTCAATATCACACAAAACAATTGCCAAAATCCAAAAATTTAAATATCGAAGGGGATTAAAATTGCTCGCGCCATACTGGCACACACCCATTGACAGTTGATAAAGCAGAGCACACATTGCGCGGGCTCCCACGGTCCACGCGACATATGGCGCGGGCCGGGACGCGTGTAAAAAAAAAAGAAAAAAACTCATAGCGGTCTATGGGCGCTCTCCCATAACGTAAGAAACCAGTTAGCGTATCTTATTGATTTGCAAATTTAATAACCCGTAAAAAATACTATGATAGTAGTTAATGAAAGAAAAAGACGGGTTGCACTCCGGGAGTGCCGGCAGAAGTGAAAACTTGATTATTAACGTTGTGCATTATTTTTTTTTAACCCATTTTTTATGAAAATCGATTTTTAAAAAATCAATTTTTTTTTATTAATCGAAACCCTTACAATCGATTAAATTTTTAACCCATTTTTTATGAAAATTTTTAATTAATCGAAACCCTTACAATTTTTTTAACCCATTTTTTATGAAAATCGATTTTTAAAAAATCGATTTTTTTAATTAAGTAATCGAAACCCTTACAAGTTACAATAGATTAAATTTTTAACCCATTTTTTATGAAAATTGATTTTTAAACAATCGATTTTTTTTTATTACTTAATCGAAACCCTTACAATCGATTAAAAAATATCGACAATCGAAAAAAAAACAATCGATTATTCGATTAATCGATTTCGATGTTACAACACTACTCTTCAACCGTCTTACGGTTTTTCGATCAGCACGAGAATCTGACGCGAGTTTCACAGTTTTTACCCATCCCACAAAAGTGCTCAACGCCGCTAAAGAAGTTTTCACTTCAAAAATGGAACAACGACTTTTAGGCCGTAATGACTTAGATGAGGAAAACTGTGATGAACTTTAGTGGGGTTAGGAAAGAGAATAATATATTTAAATATGCCATTATTATAATGCAGTGACACCTAATATCGGCCTATTAGGCAAAAATGGACAAGGCCTATTTAACATATTTTATTTAAACATATAAATGTTTGGATATTTTGTTATCTTGTATTGTTATCAAATAATAAAATACACTTTATATGAGATGACAGTCAACATGTTTTGCATCGATAAATGATTATGTTTTAACAATTGACTAATTAATGAGAAACCGTCTCATCTTAAATTCATGTTAATGACAGTTTAACTTTATTATAACAAAAAGCTTCCATTTTCAAATCATTTTATTTTTGCTCTGAAACTGTTAACTAAGTTAAGCCAAATTGACACTGCTTGGTTTTTATTTTTTACTAAGTATTCGAGACTGTATTCGCCCATAGGTTTTCGCCGCTGGCTCAGATCGGACTCGAAGACCGAGGCTACACCGGTAATCTTGCAGAGCGGGGGCGTAAATAAAACACACGAGAGTCGAGGAGAACATTGCTCCCGAAACGCACCTCGCTTACCTGGCTCGGGCGAATGCCATATAGTAAGCCGCTCCGATTCGCAAGTTTTCTGTCTCACTTTTGCTATCGGAGACGGCTACTTTTCCCCTATTTTCGCCATTTTCCGTGAGCCAGGTAATTAAAACGCGTTTCGGGAGATTATTTATTCATCGTTCCACAATATGTACCTTAATCTAAGTATCACCACTTATATTTTAACGTAATTATAGCTAAGTAAACATAAAAGTTAATAGAATTTACACATTTTTACACACAATTTTCCTAATATTTTCCAAACTACATATGTTACACAACTAATTTTTCCTGTATTTATTAGATAACTTATTAACTTATTAAATTAACTATATTTTATCTCTTAGGGAGCCACAGATTTAACGTAATTCACTTTTAAAGTCTGTTTGTAAAAACACTGATTTGCACTGAGTCTATTTCTCACATTTCACTTTAATTAGTTTATGTGCACTCACTATACGTTTTTCGGGAGCGAGGCCGCTGTCCTCAACATCCTCCCCCCGGCGCAGTAGCCAGGGTCTACGTAGCCTTCTCTGGTGACTGCGGGCTCGCCGGTCTCGCTGTTGGCTGCCTCGCTGAGCACGAGCTGGCTGAGCTCGTCGCGACTCGTTCCGGCGCCTGCGGGCTGTCTCGGCCCGCCGCTGACTGCCCTGCTGAGCACGAGCTGGTTGAGCCCGTTGCGACTCGTTCCGGCGACTGCGGGCTGTCTCGGCCCGCCGCTGACTGCCCTGCTGAGCACGAGCTGGTTGAGCCCGTCGCGACTCGTTCTGGCGACTGCGGGCTGTCTCGGCCCGCCGGCTCTTCTCCGGGCGCCGTCTGCTCTTCTCCTGGCGCCGTCTGCTGCTCCGGCGGCGATTCTTCTATCACCGCCAGCTTTGATGTTGGCCTGCGGAACACTCCGCTGCGCGTACGCACGTCCGCGCAACGCACTCGTCCGTCCGGGCCCGGGTAGACACGGTGTACGACTCCGCGCGGCCATGTATTACGCGGCAGCGCGGGGTCCACGACGATCACTAAGTCCCCCGGGGCCAGATTGCGGCCGCTCCTCGGTGCCCCGCAACGGGGCGTGAGCGTCGGCAGGTATTCCCTCACCCATCGCCTCCAGAACTCGTCCGCCAAGGCCTGCGCGACCCTCCACGTCTTCTTGTCGGCCTGCACGCACGGCCCGACGTATGGTTGTCCCGTGGATGACCCTATGAGAAAATGGTTAGGTGTGATCGCCTCTGGGTCGTCGGGGTCCACGGAAACGTGAACGAGCGGTCGAGCGTTCACGGAGTACTCCGCCTCGGTCATCAGGGTCTGGAGCACCTCTTCCTTCGGTGATTTCTCGTTCAGTGTGGCGAGTAGGGCGGTTTTCACTGACCTCACCAGTCTCTCCCAGGCGCCCCCTTGGCTCGGCGCCCCTGGCGGAGTGAACTTCCATTTCATGCGGTGTGTGAGGCCCAGCTCGGTCATAGCCGGCATCCACTCGGCGTACGCCTGTCGCAGCTCGACGTCCGCGCCTCTGAAGTTCGTCCCATTGTCACTGTACATGACCGCCGGCCATCCCCGCCGTGCGGCCATTCTTCTCATTGCCATCAATGCTGAATCGGTCGACAGCGAGGCCACCAGTTCCAGGTGAACCGCTCGCGTCGTCAAACAGGTGAACAGCGCTCCCCATCTCTTCTCATGACGTCGGCCGATGGTAACGATCATTGGGCCGAAACAATCGAGACCACAGTAGGAAAATGGTCTCTGGAACACCCCCAGGCGCTCCGGTGGCAGGTCTCCAGGTTGCGGGATTCTCGGGCGCGCCCTCCTCATCCGACAGAAGGCGCAGTTGTGGATGATGCTCCGCACCGTCGGCCGTAGCTTCAGGATCCAGAATTTCTGTCTTAGATCGTTCACAACTCTCTCGCGGCTCCCATGCCCGGCTCTGGCATGCTCCCTGGCCACCAGCAGTCTCGTGAAGGGGTGTCTTCCGTCCAGGATAATTGGGTTCTTCATTTCATCCGGCACCTGCGCTGCTCTGATCCTCCCGTCCAGCGTGAGCAGGCCGTCCCTGTACACCGGGTTGAGCCGGTACAAGGAGCTCCATCTTGGCGCCGTCCCTCCATTTTTCATCTTCTCTATTTCCCGTGCGAAGCTATCGTGTTGTGATTTTCGGTACCACAATATCTCCGCCTTCTCCAGGTGTCGCACGTCGAGACTGGCCCGGCGATCGCGACACTTCTCGATGAATAGTAGAACCATCGCCGTACATCTCACGAGGCGCTCGTACTTTGAAAAGCGACTCACCTCTGGCAGACAGTCCATGTCGCTCGCCTCCGTGGTCTGGAAGGCGACGTGCTCCTTTTGGTCCTCGCCTTGAACGGGACTCTCCGCGGGCCACTCGTTCACAGGCCTGCGCAGGAAGTCTGGTCCATTGAACCACGGATCTTCTTCGCTCTTGGTGACATAGCCCGTTCGGGTGGCCATGTCGGCGATATTATTCTTCGTGCTCACCCACCTCCATTGGTGTACGGATGTCAGCTCGGCGATCTCTCCCAATCGGTGGGCGACGTATGGTGTATATTTCCTGCTCCCGTTCTGTATCCACCACAGAACCACCTGAGCGTCGGTCCAGTAGAAAATCGCATCTGTCTTCCATCTGTGTTCCGCTGCGACGGCGTTCCCGAGCCTCGCTCCCACCAGAGCGGCTTGCAGCTCTAATCGTGGTATCGTCTGTGTCTTCAGTGGTGCCACCTTAGCCTTGGCTGCGGCCAGCATCACTCGAATTTCTCCATCTTCTTGCTCCAGCCTCCAGTAGACGGCCGCCGCGTACGCGTCTTTGCTCGCATCACAGAACACGTGCAGCTGCCGGTTTCTTGTGGGGCTCCCCCCGTTGTAGCTTCGGGGTAGCGCGAGGTGGCTGATGTGCTCCATGTCTCTCAGCCATCGAGTGAAGTCTTCAGCTGACTCCGCCGGCAGCGGCTCGTCCCAGTCCAGCTTCTGACGCCACAGACCTTGCAGGATGACTTTGGCGGTGATGGTGTAGCAGCTCAGTAGCCCCAGCGGATCGTAGATGCTCATCACCGTGCTAAGGGCCTCTCTCTTGGTAGGTGCGCGCTGCAGCTCTCGGACCTCTTTAGGGACTCTTGATAGAGATGTGTTAAATTTTAGCGTGTCCCCTCGAGAGTCCCACAGTATCCCCAGGGTCTTCTGTTCATCCTTGGTGACAGGCTGCGCCACATCATCAGCTAGGCGGTCCACTGGTAGCCCCGTCAGCGCTCGTCGGTCGTTGCTCGTCCATCCCCGCAAGTGGAATCCGCCCATCTTGTGCACCCGGTCCACTTGTTCCACGACCTGCTTGGCCTTCTCATGGTCTGGATAGCTGTCCACATAATCGTCCATGTAGTGGGCTTCGGTGATGGCGCGATAGGCTTCTGGGCACGATTCTGCGTGTTCTTCTGCATTTCGATTCCGTACTGAATGTGCCAGGTACGGTGAACACGATGCCCCAAATATCATGACCATCATCTTGTACTTAGAGGGCGGCTCCTCTCGGCCCTCTCTCCACAGGAACATCTGCGCCGGCTGGTCCTCTTTTCTGATCTTCACGCGTAGGAACATCTCTTCTATGTCTGCTTTCACTGCCACGGCTTCCTCCCTGAACCGGAACAATATCCTCGGCAGGGATGTCAGTAGATCGGGCCCCTCCAATAAGTGATCGTTGAGGCTCACGCCGTTCGTTTTGGCCGCCGCGTCGAAGACCAAGCGCAGCTTGCCCGGCTTGTTTGGGTTCTTGACCGGGAAGTGCGGCAGGTACCATGTGTTCTCGCTTCCGGCCTCCGTCCCGTCGCATTTCTCTGCATATCCTTTTCGTATGAGGTTTTCCATCTGCCCATGATACTGCGCCGCATCTAGGGGGTTTCTGTCGAGCTTGCGTTCTAAGTTCTTGAGCCTCCTCAGCGCGTTATTGTAGCTGAGGGGCAGTTTGACGCCATCCTTGCGCCACAGGAGTCCCACTTCGAATCGACCGTCTTCCGTTCTCTTGGCCGTTCTGCCAAACAGGTCGATGGCTCGCTGTCCCTCGTTGCTCAGCTTCGCCTTAGCCGCTATTCCCAAAGCGTCTATGTCGAAGTGTTTCTTCACCATTTCTTCCAGACGATCGTTTCTGGTTTCCACCGTGGATATATGCAGGATATTTTCGTTCTCGTCCTGCCTTATGATGCGCTTGGGGATGCTGCCATGTATCACCCATCCAAGCTTCGTCTTAGAGGCTGCGGGCTGGTTCCTCTTCCCGATTCTCAGCTCCCGAGACACGATGAGCTGCCAATTGTCCGTGCCGATGAGAAGTTGGGGTTTCTCGTTCTCGTAGCACATCTCTTCGTTCTTGAGATCGCGCAGGTGAGCGAGCTGCAGAAGGGATTCCGGAACGGATTGAGTTAAGAGATTCAACCCGTTCACAGTCCTCGCGGTGATGTCGTGTCTGGTACCGTCGCGACCTCGTACGCCCAGTTGTACGAGGCGGCTTCTCTCTTCCCTTCTCTCGGCGTTGATCCCGTGCATGCGCAGCATCTTCGGTGGACCATCTGCGCCGATAGCCTCAGCGACGTCTTCATCCAGCAGAGTCACCGTCGAGCCCTCGTCGAACAGCGCGAAGATGTCAGCTTCGCCCCGTGGCCCAACGACTTGAATTCTTCTCATCTTCAGTTTCACCGCGCGGTCGGAGGCAACCGATGCGGTGATTACGGCGTCCTCGATCGGTGGAGCGCCGTCGGACCTCTCCTCGTGTAGTAGTGGGTGGTGAGGCCGCTTGCATCCCTGGATACCACACTGCTTCGCTCTGCAGTTGTATCTTCTGTGTCGGCTCGATAGGCACAGGAAACACAGCCCTTCTTGCTTGACTGTGTCCCATCTCTTCTGCACACTCAGTTTCTTGAAAGCAGCGCAGCGAAACAGAGCGTGGCGGTCGGTGCACATCGGACACTTCGTTGGTTCTTCGCGCATTCTCTTCGACGGGCTGTGGCTCGGTGTGCCTCGGCCCTCTTCTGCTATCGCGAAGACTGATCTTCTCGTTCTAACTTCGTTCTTGTTGGGAGGTGGACGCGATGTTTCCTTTCTTGCAGCCGGAGCCGTGGTGAATCCGTAGCGCAGCGCTCTGTCCGCTTCTCTCATTAGGAATTCAGAGAGAAGGACGACATCGGGCTCGTTCCGGTAGCGCGATGTCTCTTCTGCGTAGTCGTACCATTTGCTCTTCTCGAATGGGCTGAGCTTCTCCAGGATGTCTCTCACAAGCAACGGATTGAAGAGATACCCGTGCTTTAACTTCTTCAGGATGGCCACCATGTTCTGAATCTTCACCGCGAATTGGTTGAGCTCTGCCGCCGTGCCTCCGAGCCTCGGAAGCTTCTTCAAATCTTCCATCATACGGTCGACCATCACCTCGGGCCGGCCGAAGCATTGCTCCAGAGTCTTCATGATCTGTTCGGGTGGTGTTGCGATGCTCAGCAACGGCGCCACTGCTTCTCGAGCCTCCCCCCGTAGACAGCTTCTCAGGCGCGCCAGGTTCTCGATTGGCTTGAGCTTGTAAAATGCGGTGGTATCTTCCATGGCTGCTTTGAACGGCAGCCATTCCAAAGGAGAGCCCGCGAATATGGGCAACTCCGTCTGATGGCGCGGCTGTCGTTGGTTCAACAGCTTGTCTAGGGTGTCGGCAAGCTGTTCCACCCCGTTGATCCCGGCTGCAGGCCGCTCGAACCTCGATCTCTGCGGCTCGCGTCTCTTTCCCGCAGGTGGCATGTCTTCTGGCTTCGGCGCGTCCCCTTCCTCCTCTGGCACGACCCGTTCCTCGGTCGTCTCTTCGTTGTCAGGACCATGTTCGCTTAGCCAGGCTCGGACCCGTTGCTCCACCTGTTCTGAAGGTTCGTCTTCGTCGGGGTTGCTGGTTTCCTCGGCGGTGGCGACATCAGCGATGAGCTTCTTCTTGATGAGTTCTGCTTCGATCTGCAGTTCCTTCTTACGGAGTGCGGCAAGTTTCTCTTCCGCCTCGTATCGCAGGCGCGCGACGACACTTGCTGTCGATCGACGCGACCCAATTGAAATAGCCTTCTCCCTGGCTACAGGTACTCCCGATGGCGCGGGTGTCTTGCTAGTGCCCGGCCTCGGTTTCAACACAGTTTGAAGCAGATCCGCCCTCCCCTCGGTCGGTGGCTGGCTGGTTGCGGCTGCAGACGGCGACCTGGGCGGATCCGAAAATATTTTCGGTTGCTGGTTCTCCTCGGCCCCGCTCTGACTCCTCGTGATGACCATCTTCTATATTGAATCTTCAATCTTCTATATTGAATCTTCAATCTTCTATATTGAATCTTCAATCTTCTATTGAATGTTCAATCTTGTATGTTCAATGTTCAATCTTCAAGGAACTTCAGTAGGTTTTGTGACAAAAATCTACGAATCCTTGCTTCCCCTTGGTGGTGTAGACCTGTATCTTCGAGTCCAGTCGTCTCCGAGTCCAGTCTTCTTCGGGTCCGGTCTTCCCAAATTTTCTAAGTCCAGCTTGCTCTTGAAATTTTTCTAAGTGTCGTCTTGGCTCTTGAAATTCTTCTAAGTGTCGCCTTCAAATCCGGATCGCAAAAGACAAACTTCAAATCCGGATCGCAAGGACCAAATTCACTATTCGAGACTGTATTCGCCCATAGGTTTTCGCCGCTGGCTCAGATCGGACTCGAAGACCGAGGCTACACCGGTAATCTTGCAGAGCGGGGGCGTAAATAAAACACACGAGAGTCGAGGAGAACATTGCTCCCGAAACGCACCTCGCTTACCTGGCTCGGGCGAATGCCATATAGTAAGCCGCTCCGATTCGCAAGTTTTCTGTCTCACTTTTGCTATCGGAGACGGCTACTTTTCCCCTATTTTCGCCATTTTCCGTGAGCCAGGTAATTAAAACGCGTTTCGGGAGATTATTTATTCATCGTTCCACAATATGTACCTTAATCTAAGTATCACCACTTATATTTTAACGTAATTATAGCTAAGTAAACATAAAAGTTAATAGAATTTACACATTTTTACACACAATTTTCCTAATATTTTCCAAACTACATATGTTACACAACTAATTTTTCCTGTATTTATTAGATAACTTATTAACTTATTAAATTAACTATATTTTATCTCTTAGGGAGCCACAGATTTAACGTAATTCACTTTTAAAGTCTGTTTGTAAAAACACTGATTTGCACTGAGTCTATTTCTCACATTTCACTTTAATTAGTTTATGTGCACTCACTATACGTTTTTCGGGAGCGAGGCCGCTGTCCTCAACACTAAGAGTACAAAAATCTAGTATTCATAATACCTAATGTTAGAAGATCTGATAGATATATTATTTGCAGAGTAACTTATCGACTATCGCCGTACTTTAGTCACAACGACGCACACAGATACCCAGTTATAATTAATCTCTACCTCATTATAGAGCAATCGTAAAACTCAGCAAATGCTGATGATAATCACGATATACGATATTAACAGCATCTATAAAAAGGATAAAAAATCTAGCCAATATAATATTCAAGGTCAAGCGAATCGTTCCAAATTCAAAATGTTTTTGCCGAAGGGGGCAGGTGGTGTTACGTCGCGCGCAACTGTCGCCGTTCCCACGGCCCGAGCGCGGGAGCGTGGCATGATTGCCAATTATGAAATTTACTTTTTTTTTTGAAAAATTTTACAGACTACGACTTTTACAGCCTTAGGTAACGGCTTTATTTTTTAATTTCTTGACCAGTGATTGCAATTTTTGCGCAAAGCCATACAACAGCAGCCATTCAGCCATGGCCCATGAGCAATGATTTTGTAACGGGAATGACTCATGTTGTTATTTTTTCTACGTCTGTCAACTTTTGAAACACAACAGAAGTTTTTGGGAATATTTTGGTAAGTATTTCTATAGTAGTCAAAAGTTAAAAATCTGAGTCACGTGCCAAAATCAAAACAAACATATTATATTAACTGACTTATTAAGTAACACTAGAGCTGGAATTAAACTAACAACCAGTTGATTCGAGAACAATTCTGTCAATTGTTATCTAATGGCTGCGCGTGCGCCGCACGGGCCGCGTCATTGTCAATTAGGCGGTACTGTACGCCATAATACTTAGCTGTTATTGAAATAACTATTGTGAAATTTTCCTTTTCAAACTGTTTTATTTTTATTTTTCACCAATAATAAAAGTTTCATAGAAGTAAGTATTTAAGAACAAATATTTTAAAATAACTAGTTAGCAATTAATCTATCGACTACATATTATTTTAAAATATTAAACCTACATGTTTAATACATAGTTAATAGTTATACAAATATAAAATATGCATAATATGTGGATTATTATATAAAAACCTAAAATTAGCATTGCACAAGCTGACCTAACGATAAAGAGCCATCTAGTGGCAAATCGGAACATCACATTGTAAATCGCGGACTGCATTCAACATTTTCAAATAATAATAACAATAATTATTATTGTATTGTATTATTATTATTGATACCTTTATAAAGGTGTTCATAACGTAGGGGAAAGGTAGACCCCCCTCGCAAGACAATACAATGTCAGACAATTATTGGGTCAAAGTTTACCGTGGGAATGCATTTTGCACAAGAGGGTGATACCTACATAAAACTGAGATTTACCGTTAGCTGCTCAGTTGACTTTGCAACCTCAACCAGGAAGTAACGGGGAAGTGGAACCGAAGTGTCCAAGTGAGGAGAAGTTAGTGCTAAAGTGTAAAGTGCTGTCAAAGTATTGCTTAGTTTAGAAAAGTGTTAGTACCAAAGTGTTAATATATGTTAGGATGTGTTATGTGTCATAGGGTTCATCAATGGGTGAAAGTGTTAGTGTCAAAGTGTAAGTGCTAAAGTGTTAGTTTAGGATAGAAAAGTAGTAGTGCCAAAGAGTTCGACGTTTGTCTAGATAGAAAAGTGATTTTTTATGGGGTAGTGTAAGTGCCAATATGTGAAAACTGCCTTGATGTGACAAAGTGATAAGTGCGATTAAGGTGTAGTGTGAATAGTAACCGAACAGAAAGGCTAAAATATAAGCTAAAATAATGTGTACTTTTGTATTAATATTATCATAATAGACAATAAGTACCTACATAAAATGTGTGTATCTTAACATAGTTCTAATTGTAGTGCAAAGGCTAAAAAACATAATATATTTTAAAAATAAGTATATAATTTTAGATCTAAAATAGTATATATTATATGATCAAAATTTATTACTACAATATAATGTGTTATGTGTCGTATTATTTCAGTACAAAACAAATAATAATTTCAACAGTTGTTAAACGTATTGTCGATAGAATGACTCATTATTTGACTATTGAGGTTATAATATTCATGACATCATTCTAGAAAATTAAATTATAAATACTATATGTGTATCTGTTTGTCCGTCTGTTTCTTCATGGCGGAATAATTTTCATTTAGGAAAAAAATCCATTCCACACAAAAAGATAAGTCCGTAACTTTTCTAATGATTAGAATATTTTTTCTTTTCATCTAGTAAATTTAAAAAATAGTGAAATATTACTGAAACTTAATTACAATGATATGACGACAAAATTATTATATCAATGTAAGTATAGAACTACATAATATAGGTTATTTGATATTATTAATAGGTATAATTATTATGTACTATGCAGATGGGGGACCTACATAGTTTGGTCACATTACGTCAAACTCAGCCGACAGATCACAATTAACATTGAATTGACATGATCGACCAAATGACGTTGGTCTCTCAACTGCATAGGAATCAATTTCCTCGATGGTACAACTTAATAAATTGATTTATGTAAGCTTTTTGCCACTTGTAAAATTTACTTGTACCTAGTAATGTTGGAATTTGTACTAACATAATACATATTACATATTTATGTTGAAGGTTGTATTAAATGTATGAATGAATGATCCAAAAAATCTTTTACTGTAAAAATTCATGGATTTGTATTCCATTTAACATAATGTTAATCTTTATGTAAAAAAAGCTATAGCTCTGTATTATATTATGTGGCTAAAATAAGACAAATTCAAACGACAATCTTCAAAAATATAGTCGCACACGCATTTTAGTCGGATTCTTATGTTTTGCTTAAGATCAAAATGATCTAAAACGCGGTATTATAACGAGAAGAAATCTTACACTAAAAATGAAACGTAGATCAGAAATCTTACACTAATTATGAAAAACTGTATTTAAAAATACATAAACAACAGTTTAAATACCAATAACCACGAGAAGAAACACATGAATAAAATACTAATAACTGTATAATAAATACATTTAAATGTTCAGATATAACATTAAAAGTTACTCAGTTATATTATTTATTTATATTTAATGTAAAAACGCTTGCGAAAACATACAGATGATAATAAGAAGATTATTATATATTCATAGTGTCACAATGTTATCTGATACCATGTTTCAGCTTCTCCCAGTAACCTTGGATAGCTATCCCATTCGAATTTAGTAAGCCTATATCCATACTAATATTACAAATGCGAAAGTATGTCTGTCTGTCTGTAGCCTCTTAACGCTCAAACCGCCTCCATATTTGGTGTGAAGATCTTTGAGTCCCGGGAAAGGACGTAGTAATACTTTAATAATTTTTTATCCCAGAAAAATGTAGTACCACGTACGTGGGAGAGCAATGCTTCGGCACGAATGGGCCGGCTCGACCGGAGAAATACCACGTTCTCACAGAAAACCGGCGTGAAACAGCGCTTGCGCTGTGTTTCGCCGAGTGAGTGAGTTTACCGGAGGCCCAATCCCCTACCCTATTCCCTTCCCTACCCTCCCCTATTCCCTTCCCTTCCCATCCCTACCCTCCACTATTACCCTATTCCCTCTTAAAAGGCCGGCAACGCACCTGCAGCTCTTCTGATGCTGCGAGTGTCCATGGGCGACGGTAGTTGCTTTCCATCAGGTGACCCCTTTGCTCGTTTGCCCCCTTAACTCATAAAAAAAAGTACAGTTCTCGCGCGATAAACGAATTTTTCAACGGAGTTGCGGGCGTAATCTAGATAATGGGTTTGCCAAACACATTTTATGTAAAATATCTGGCTAGTCGTCCGTCAAGATTTCGTCCTATTAGGACAAGTTGCGATTTCATTTTAACTGTACCTTTAACAAACACTTATTGCTTTAATTTTTAATCTATGTAGATTCTGCTACATCCGGCGTACCACTTTTTAACTTTATCGCAAACTTAGATAAATGATTGCAAAGCTATAAGGTTAAAAGTAGTACGACAGATCGACAATATCGATAAGTAGCTCGAAATATCTTAACTCTACATATTTCATTACAATATTGCTATATAAATAAATGCTAATAAATTAATTTTAAGCTCTACATAGAGCTGAAAATTAAATTAAATTTCACTGCTTGATTATCAATACTAATAAATCCTTTTGATATTTCATAAATATTTTAAGCATAAATTCTAAAACCACATTAGGACAGCTATCTATTTCGATAGTGTTTATTAATAAAACTTAGCAAGTTTCTCACGATGTCAATATGAATAAATTTATGATTGACCGAGTTAAGAGAAATTAAGATTCGCCATTTTATTCATCAATAAAACGTTATAACAGTTGATTATGTGATGATGGTTAGTAAATAGAGGAATTTTTACTTTAATTGGATGATAATGATTTATCTTTTTTTTATTTTTTTTAAATTTATCTTGGTTACTTATATAAATTACAAAAATATGAGTATAATGAGTGAGAAATATTTTTAAGTAAAAGTTGCCTTAAACAATTTTTTATGCATAATTTGATATACTTACTTAATGCAATTTCTGCATATTTTTTTTATAATTACTTAAAACGACTTTAATTTAAATGCGTAATTTGTTTTAATACAATATCTAATGAGATATAGTATAAATAATTTTTACATTAAATTTTGCGAATTTTAGAGAAAGCTTGAAATAACAATAGAATTATTACAATTCAACATGCACGTGATTTCCATAACTACAATTATCGCACACGTGCATTAAGGAGTTGAACAAAAAATAAATGGAAAAATTTGCAAGAGTTGCGGAATTCGAAATAAGGGTTGCAAAAAATCCTTTCTAACCCGAAAACTATAAAAAAAACCCGAAAGTCCGAGCGTACACGTGCATCCACAATGCGATGACTCACAAACGAGGCCCAAAACGATACGAAGACGACGAGAAAAAAAATAAACGCTCTCGTAGCGAGGAATTGTACATCTGCCGAAAATTCTCACGGATCGGCCGCGGCCGCGCAAATGGTATTATTACCTCGCTAGGGACGCCATCTTTTTTTTTGCCGTTTATGACACACTTTAATAAGAGTAAGAAAACAGTACTAGGTCCTTTTATGGCGGATAACTGTGAGGCTGGAAATAGTATTGTTTACTGTTTTTGCCGCGGAACAGTAAACTTTGTAGTTTATAGACTAGAATATCGTTTCGCGGCAGCCCTGCGCGGGTGATTATGACTGGGCGCTAGCGGTAATCTGACTTCAGTCATATATTTGCATATCTGGTTCCCCGCCATCTACATAAACGCGGAGTAAAAGTTGTATCTGTTTGTGTCACCTATGTTAATTTGTTTCGTTTGGAGTTTTTTAAGTATCACCTTTCCGTTTTTTCCCACGGCGCGCGCATATCATTATTTATAATGGAATAGGTGTTTATAGTGTATTAAATTTGCTGGAATTTATCTTTCGAATCTTCCAGTAGGTCTCCGTTGCAAAACACAGGTCTCTCTTTACCTTTTTTAGTACCTACTCGTGTACGAGAATTTTCGCAGCAATTTAAAAGATCATCACTTAATGTATGCTTATCAAACATTTATTATATGGTGGCGTATAATTTTTATCCGGCGGTGCTGACGCTGCAATGGTACTTACATGTTGGTAGTTACGTAGTTACGGGTAATTTAAAAAATAAAAGGAGCAAAGCATGGTTTAAGAGAACAAGGAAATGTTATAATAACATGCACTTATGAAAGTCATTTTCATGCAATTTTGGCTTGCTCGTTAAAATTTTTGTTATAATTTTGGAAGATGCATTGTTTGGACACAGCATGCATTGTTTGCATACCTGCACGTGCAAGTTGAATGCATAAATTATTTCATTGTAAATGTCCTATTGAGCTTTGAGCTTATTGTGCAACTTTTAAAAGCTCTTGCATGATTTTAGCAGGTTGGAACTTGTCGAGACGTGCTCGCTTTTTTACTTTCCTTGGACTTTATTGCTAATATTGCTAGCAATAATTTAATTAAGATGAAACTGTTTTTTTTTGCAATAAATTAGGATTTTTGGTATAATTAGTGCCTATTTCACCACTTCCTTAAGGGTTTTAATGTCATTAGAATGATTATTTTGTCGATAGATGCATTGTTTGAACTTGCATGA
Organism: Polyommatus iphigenia; assembly: GCA_963422495.1. Classification (NCBI taxonomy): domain Eukaryota; kingdom Metazoa; phylum Arthropoda; class Insecta; order Lepidoptera; family Lycaenidae; genus Polyommatus; species Polyommatus iphigenia. Next base: position 9,472,818 of record OY730187.1, read on the forward strand.
GGTAGTTTTTTGTAGCTATTAGTTAAGTACTTACTACAATTTTAATCTGAATTTAGGTTTTCTATGCAATTATTATTATGAAATAATTTGTAGTATTAGTTAACAATTCTTACATTCTTAACTAATACTTACTTACGAATAATAAAAACTAAGGAAACGTAACTCCCATACTTCAACCGTTTTGAATTTGGTTCCTTTCCGCAAACTAAAATATGACAATAGCTACGAAGCCAAACGAGCGTAATTTTGTGAGTCGTGAGCCGCAGAATTTCTGCCGGGCAGATTTTTTTTCATACAAATGACAACTCATTTTGAGTCGCCGTGTGAATCAAACATGATTTTTGTATGAAACTGAATGTAGCAGAATTCTGCCCGGCAGAAATGCTGCTGCTCACAACTCACAAATTACGCTCGTTTGGCTTCGCCGTAACATGGAATAAAACCGTTGACTTGACAATAATAATTGTCACTTCTATAATAATTACACAAAATTCTTGCATGACTGTATTCGAGTCTCGTTTTGCATAAAGTAGGTATGCATGTATTCGGGTCTCTTTTTGCATAAAGTAGGTATGCAATTATGCATGTATTCGGGTCTCTTTATTTTTATTATTCTTAGATTCTAACTTATATAAACTGTATAGGTCTAACGGTTTGCATAAAGCTTCATTATTTTTCCTGTAAAAACTAACACTATTAACAATTTTGAATGAATTGATGTTATCTAATTTAACACTACTAACGCCATTAGAATTGTTATTTACTTATGCACTTTAACCCATAGCCTTATTACTTTTTTTTCATTTCTTTAGTTGTTATCATAGCCTGCGTGCTTCTTATAAGTACACTTACTAACTGCTTTACTAACTGCATGTAGTTTTTACTTAGCATGGGATTAGACGACGTGATGTACTGTGCCAATTATTGTATATTATTGTGTGCTTAATAAAGAATGTGAATTTGAATATGACATAAGAAAATATGTGTTGTAACTTGCAGCTAATTGATGATTATTTTAACTATGATTAAAGACGTTTAACATTAGTTTAGAATTTTCTCATTCTAAATTCTCTCTTTCAAAATTCTTAGGCATCGAATTTGGTGTGCAAAATCAAGAATCAAAATAATATCCAAAATTTTAACTACTAGCTATATTAGTTATTACTTTTTAGCATCCCTTTTTTCGTTGAAGGCTAGTATCATTAGTAATTGTTTTCAATAAAAATCTTATAAACATATCCCTGTGTTCTCATCTATGAAAAATCTCGGCAATCTTCAGATGTGATAATATTTCAGTATTTTCAACTATGTACTAAATCAGTTTCTTTTTATACAAAAGAATGTGAAAAGAAAAAGCGCGGCAAAACGAAGAGCGGCCATTAAAAACCCGGTAGCCGCGCCGCGGGCCTTGCACGTGCGCAGCCTGGACCGGTCTTGGCTCGCGCTGGATCGCAGGCCAAAACCGGCCCCAAATGAAGCCAGACAGGTTATACTAGGGCTGCAAGCTTATCTTATGCTAGGGCTGCCAGCTTAACTTATTCTAGGGCTGTCAGTTTAACTTATACTAGGGGTTTTACCTATTCTAGGTTTGTCAATCAAAAGATAATATATGGTAAATTGTTTTTTATTCATAACTTTGTTCATAAATACCCTACATCTATTAAAGCATTCGATCACAATAATAAATCCCTAATCCTATATCACAATATAAATTATTAAAGCTCTTCGGGAGTTCAGAAGCCTAACCTAAGCTATATGGCACTATGTTAACATCACAGACGGTTGCCGAAACCGAGCACTGGTTTCACGGAAGACACTGATCGTGGTCGTCGTTGGAGGACTCAGGCCTGGACCCAGCGGTCCTGGTAGACTGGGTACTGCTGCTCCGCGGTCTGGCACTCGGTGTACACTTCAGAGGTGGCGAAGTCGGCGTCGCACTTCGAGACCGTCGTCCAGAAGAAGGTACCGGCGTCCGTGCGAGCGAAGTGCACCGGGATGTAAAAGTCTTCCCGGGAAATTGGCACGAGGTCGAAGGAGTTGTCGGCGTTGCTGACGAGGAAGGCGGCCGATTGGCACGCGTCCATTTCAGTGTAGATCTTCCTCTCCAGGGCCTCGTTGGCGTCGTTCTGGTCCGCCTCGTAGCAGGACTCGTGTTTCGGCGCGCGCTTCGTCGTCTTCTTAATAATTTTCATGAGCGGCTTCAGGAGGGCCTTGAAGCCGCTATTTTTCATCTTGTCGGTGTTGTGTTTGTTCTCGTTGATCGAGTTGTTGGTCGAGATGATGTACTCGTTGTTAGCGTAGTGAGACATGTTGGCGTGTGACGTGTGTTGCTGGCGAGAGAGCGAGCGGGAATGTGGGGCTGAGCGGCCGCGCGGCCTTATATACTCGCGCGCCCGCCCCGACACACGCGCACGCAGCACCCCTGTGCGTGTGTGGGTGTGTGCGTGATACCCCTGCGATATTTTTCATCATACATGTTATCACAATACTGCACTTATGATAGTTCAAGCTGATAACTGTTTATTGTTAGTCACGGTCTACGAAGTGCTACGCCGTAGAAATTAGCTACGAACAATTGTTTTTGTTTGCGTATTGTTTTCGACGAGGGTTATTGTTAAACAATTGTTACTTTAAACAATTGCCACTTGTCGTGGTCAATAGAAGCCTACTGTTTCTTTTATTTCGGTGTGCTTATACTAATGTGCTTATACTAATGTGCTTTTATGAGCTTTTATGGTTTGGGGCTTTTATTAGAAACGTTAAAGTTTTTTTGTAATTTAAGTATTTATGGCATGCGTTTAGTGGAATGAGTATATACTGGGTTTATTTTGTATATTGTGTTTGCAGAATTAACTAACTGTAACTTATCTAAATTTGTGTTTGTATATTTTATATTATTAAAAAACTCTAATCTCAAATAAAAAGTAAACAAACCACTTGAAAACACTTTATAATGTAAATAATCAAGTAAGAGTGTTTCATTATTATAACCCTACATGTATGCACAGAGTACAATTATAGGAATGAGGTTTTATCATAGAGGTCACGTGCTGGGCTCGTGCCGAGGTCCCACATGACCCCATACGGCGTGAGGTCAAAACAATGCATTGTAACTGTGCTGGGGTCATTTAGGCAGGGGGACGACCCCTGTTTAATCGCGTGTGCGGCGCGTGACAATGATACACCTGATTCTCAATTTGTGACACACTTACCCTCTTAAGGGTTAAGAATATTAGAATATTTGATTGTAGTAAATAAATTATTTTATTGTAATAAAGTAAAGCTTTCTAATCGACCCACGCTCGGTAAAAAAACCTAAGGCATGCCTCATTATATATTTGGTATGCCACCTACACACGAAATCATGCCCGTACGAGTCGTAACGTGTTCGATTTTTTTTAATGTCCGAAAGATATTACAAAAAATTTAAAGTTAAAAAGAAATCTGTGAGATGATAGCGGCGGCCAATGGGCTGCGCGCGCGCTGGCAGGTGCTACGCGCACACACACGAGCACAGATTAAATATACGATCTCCGAACACGTGCATTCGAGGGGGATGGAGATAAGAAACCATTACACGCGCGAGCAGGACAGCAGATATTTTTTATCGATGAATAGATGCAGAATCCTTCATATCCGAAATAGGGTAACGTAAAGGCTAATTTGGTTATTGAATTGAGGGGTGTTCGTGGGAACGCTCTCGGCTCCACGGTTCCCAGGGTTGCACATTGAGGTTTTTTCGGCGATACGACAGATGGCAAGCGGTCCCGTTTCGGCCGCGATCGTTCCCGGGATTAAGATGTAAACAAGTGTAAAGGGGTCACTGGGACGATAATTAAATGTGTATTAGAACCACTTTGGGCATTTTAGACACATTTACAGATTAGGGCTAAGATGTTCTAATGACGTTTGATTATGATTTTCATTTGATTGTCTAATGTCTATGGCCTTCGATATTAGGGTGGTAATGCATCTTTAATTGTAAGATATTTTGTACTACGAAGCTCGTAGCATACATTAGACTTCAACGCGGTCGCGTCTCTCCATTAGGCATGCTGACTCTGTTTCACTTCATTTTGTAAGAAAATAAACTTGACTTATGTTAATTGTTAATTATGTGGCTAATACAATATATTATGTACATGTGTCATTTAACTTAGTTGCATTAGAACCCACTGTCTTTACAGTTAGATTAAAACGAACTGTAGCAAAGTTGTCTGTTTTAATTTGTTTTTTTTTCAGTTTTGCTTGGATAGTGATATTTTTAAATATTAACATGAGTATTATATAATAGTTGTGTGTTGTATCTGCTGATTTGAGAAAATTAATTGTTATTGTTTTACAAAAGTGTTATCTTAATAATTCTTAATACTTTTTTGTCATTTTCAAAATCACTTATTTATCTATTACATTCTTGTTACATTTATATGAAACTTAGATAATAAATGTATGTTATAGAATTAAGATTGTTTTATTTATTATCCACTTTAATGAACAAAATAACCTACAAAGTCCGATGTCTAGTCTCTGAAGACATTTATCATACTGAATACAATGTAATATAATATTATAGTAGGTACAGTGTTATATTATAATATAGTTTACTAAATTCACTTTCAAAGGGATGAAAAAAATAAACTTCACCCTCAACAAATCACTACACCTGACGCTTAACCTTCCCACGCCCGGGGTTGAATATATTACCCACTTGGTGACTTATTGTCGTGGGGTACGATGGGCCCCCATACACTTGTCGCTTGAGGGTTGAAATGGCCTTTTTGTGCAATATGTGGTATTTGTCACACCTATGGGTTTTAGCAACGGTTGAGATTATAATATATAAAATATCAGTTTTTTTTACACCTGAGCGCTCCAAAAATGGATTCTTAGAAGATTACATGGAGTGAACTATACCTGCCTATACAATATTTTATGCTTTTTGTAGGAACATCGTTATTGCTGATGACCAATACGACCCAGGGATTCTATTACCTAAAATTCTGTAATGAACGGACGTGTCAAAACATATAACCGAATAGTCTTAAATAGGAAAACCCTGTTATATGTTTTGACACTCAGACCTTTGGTCTGCCTAGGTAATGCTTCTTTGTCTGTCTCTTTACTCCAATAAAAGTGGAATCAAGACATTTGAGACACCACCAAGACTCCAAACTGGCACACGCAATGATAAATGCCTCAAATTATTATAAAAAAATGTGACCAAAAAACAATATTGATATAATGATAGTACCACCGTGAAAGGTATGGTCCCGTGTCACTATGACGGTATGTTTATGACGTGACGCGGTCCTGACTCGGAGGTCCCGGGGTGACGGAGGTACCCGGGGTGACGGAGGTATTTATGACACGGTACCAAGGTATTTATGATACGGTATTTGGTAGTCCTGCGGCGTGACATGTGACAGCCTTGGCAGAGCCTACGGTCACGTGACCTTATGGAAAAGAGGTGAGGGAGGTTCGAACTTTGTACATTTGATCTTGTTGAAGAGAAAATTAAAGTTCATAATAAGTATTGTCAATTTTTTTTTTCAAACTAAATACCGTTGAAACGAGAAGTGTTAAAATGTGAATGTTGCAAAATTCACATTGGTATCATGTAGATAATACATATTAGCCCTTATGGTTAAACTTATATAATCTTATAATCTTCACATTTTCGTTAACCAAGTCTCCAAGTTACCAAGAGTTTAAAAATGGAAAAAATGACATTTTTTTTCTGAAGTGATAAAGAAATATTGACCCATGTAATCGGCCGCGCAGCCTAAAAGCGAAAAAAGCAATCTCCAAACTGTCACGGAGTGTGGGAACTTCGGTTGCGTAATGATTGAATAAATCCGAGGGTGGAAAATAAAAGGTTCTATAAATCAGCCCTAATCGTTTATTTTTTGCTTGCACACTTGTTGCGCCTACGCATTGTGATACTACAAACTTAGATTTGCTACGAAATTCCAATGACACACTAAAGACACTCTTATGGCACTTAAAATAAGGTACACGTTGGTTGAGAGTGTGTTTTTTGAGCGAAAAGGTAACATGGTCACAATAGGGATAGTTTCAGGGGTTGTTGAAGAATTAATCGCAGGTAAACTCATTTTGTATTTAAAATAAAAAATGGTTGGATGATTTTGCATTTGTAAGATTGGGGCCGTGTGTTATAATTGCTATTGTTGGATGTGATTTATGAATGTATGAAACGTTCGTTCTATTCAGCATAGAACTGGAAACCTACTAATTATATTATTTTCTAAATTACCCAGCTTTTGAAATGCTATTTTCATGTCATTATGGTACTAGATGGGTAAAAAATCATGTTCACTGTCAAAATTGTATGAAATTTTGTCAATTATCATCCGAAAACCATTAAACCTGTTATTGGAGTAATTTTACATATTTTCCTAGTGAAAATTACAAGGTTTAATACAGTGGTAAATTAGTTTTTAAATACCTACCTACATTTCAGTTAAAAACTTAAAAATATGCTTCCTTTTTCATAAAATAATAAAAGGTCCAGAGGTCTTGAAATACAAAAAACTATGTCTAGACATAATTGCAACTCTCAGTACTTAAACCATCATCTTTCGCCTACTTTAATTAATCACTTGAAGTAAACTTGACTAGCGCGTTAAACTTTGAAACCTAATTAACTCTTAACCGCTCGTCAAACTCCCGTTAAGTCGTTAACGAGAAAGGGAGGAGTTTAGCTTAAAGTAATTTTGTAGAATGTGTGAAAATTATCCATTTAGTAGAATGTAATTTTCTTATTAAAGCGCTTATAATCAGGTGAGCTCTCAAATAATTTAGTTTTGATTATAAGACAAAAAAATATTTCCTTGTTTGTGTTACTGATTAGTGATTACTGATTACGCAATATACGAAGTTTATAAAATGACCGAACAAAATGTTGATTATGGTGAAAATAAATTTGCGTGATTCGGAAACAAACGCACAAAAAACAGAAACATAATAATATACATATTATTATTTTACAATATAATTAGCACACATCTGTTTGAAAATATTAAACTAAAAAACTATATAAAAGCTCTTTGGTAATGACAGTTTTTCTGAACTTATTGTAATGACTTAACTACCTTTATACTCTCTACGGCAGGCTCATTAAGGCCATCCCCCGAGCAAACGACCTTGGCCATACATTTGCCTCGTTGCCGAGATCGCGCCAAAACCCTATTATTTTTACTTATCTTAGTTCAAAATTGTCCTAAAAAAATTAAAACGGGGAATATGTGGTTTATGATATTGTCGATCTATTGGCGTGAGTTTCAAATAAAAGTAATTTGTAAATCCTAAGAAGATGCTGAATGTATGCTTGAATTTTATTAAATTGGTATTACTTTGGAAGCTGATAATAAATAAAAATAAAATAAAATAAAAATAAAAAGCCTTTTATTTCTTGCTATGATACTTACATCATACAAATGTGATAGAGCTAATGTATAGTAAAAGTTTACAAATAGTGGTAATAATTATTAATAAATTATAATGACTACAAAATATCTAAACTACTCTTAATTTATTTGCTACTACTAACTATACTACTGTACTACTCTACTGTTAATTACTTAATTAATGTAAGTTTTATTTTTCTGTGCAAGAACCCCTCGCAGTTGAAGGTGAAGGCCTCCTCTAAAGAATTCAATTTTTCTCTATCTCGAGCAACTGTTAGCCAGGAGCGGCCGGCTATTTTTATTATTTCATCCTCCCATCTTGCATGTGGTCTGCCTTGGAGACGTTTACCATACGGACCAGCCCATTATGTTACCCTGCTAGTCCATCGGTCGGCTTCCATTTTAATTTTCTAGCGTAGGTTAAGGCATCTTTCGCTTTTGTTATTTTCCTTATGTTGGAGTGGCGGATTTTTTGTATTTTTCTAATGTTGAGCATACTTCTTTCCATGCCGCGTTGGCAGGTGGTGATCTTGTTTTTAATTTTATTAGAAAATTTCCAAGTTTGACACGCGTAGGTCAGGCAGGGTAGAAGGCAAGTATTCATCGCTTTTGTTTTTATGCTTATGGACAAGTTGCTTTTAAATATTTCTCTAAGCGACCAGTATTTGTTCCACGTATTTTGCGCTCTTCGCTCTACTTCCAATTCGTTTAGTTCCCAATTCCAATTTCCAGTGGAAATTGGAAGCTGATATCATGAGTATAATAAACAAAAATAGAAAATTTAAAACGGGGAAAGGAATGTTGATATTTTTTAAGATAAAGATTATTGCTGTATTTTTATTATAACTTTGTAGCTTTCAGATTATGAGTTTATAAGGCTTTAAATACGGTCAATTACGGAATCTCCGGAGGGAATGCCCTTAAAGTCTCTTTTTAAAAAACGTAGCTCGGGAGTAAAAGTAAAAAAATGTATGAGGACAATTAACAATTTGACTCGGCCGGCTTCACCTCTCCGATACAAATGTAATAGATTTTCTGATCACGATAGCATAAATTATCGAGAATTAATGTCTAAGTATCCAGAGTTAAGAATCTCGTAGAAGTATACATAGTATTAGGTAAGTACTAACTTTACTTTTGGTATATTTCATTCGGTGAAACTGATAAGAAGTGACACAAAATAATTTCCAAATCTAAACTTCTGACTCGTATGGGACTATAATATAAAAATCTTCTGTCTTTACTGTAATGGTTATTTTGTTGTCTAATGCTAAGTACTCACATACGGTTTTGCTCGACAGTTTTACTCCAAATCGAAGGAAATTACATATTTGACATAAGTATTTAATTTGATCCAGCCGGCTCGAAGCGAGCCTTCGAGCTGTCAGTTTTGGCAGTCCACACGGTGGTTATTGCTCGATTTGGAGTAAAACTATCGAGCAAAACCGTATGTCAGTACTTAGCATAAACCCTTACACATGGATTTTATCAAAACGTAAGTTAAGAATGTTTTTGTATCGTGTTTGAAGGAAAAATCACATAATCTTTAGTTAAGTCTTACAGCATTACTATGCAATGGTAAACTCTACGCATACACACCTTAAACTGTTTTGTTACACCCTGTATAAGCCTGAGTAAATCTAAGTAAAAATATAATTTTAAGCTATGTGTCCAATCTCACACCTATCTATATTTTTAAAGTCTAATATGACTAGGGCATACAAAATTTTTGATTACTCTATCCATGTCTACGAATCATAAAAACCATGTGGTATAAACTCGGTCCTATTACGTAGATATTTAATGCGTTAGATATGCTTCTTGTGGGATATATTACGATTTGATTTGCTACCTTCATCTCCGAATTCAAGTACTGTATATTACCCAATAAATATCATTATTCATGGCTGTAACAGCACGATACTGAATCGAATCATACATTTATTACGTCCAGAACAAATTACATAAAAATTCAATGAATACTAATTATTTTATGAAATAGAGTAGGTTATGATCAAGATAATTATAATTTTAATGTGATCATATTTATTGATAGGAAGGTAATGTTTCTTGTTTGAATCGGATAATTTTCATAATTTGTGTAGGTAATTCTTAACGAAGTGCAGTAAGAAATTATAAAATATAATGTTATATAAATACTGGGCAAAAATGATTAGTAAATATGATTATTACCGTAAAGCAAATTTGCTTCCCGCGTATGTTTGTTTGTCTTTTTTAACTAAAACCACATAGAGTTTTTTTTATTAAAGTAATTTTAATAATTGTCTATGAGCTTTTTCACTCATATGCGATTTTGTTGCGTTTTATTATATTAATGGATGGAGAGATTCTGGTTCTTATACCTAGTAATATTATCAAATCGATTAACTAATATTGAATTTATAATATAAATATTTTAAACAGTCACAAAATTGAGAAAACATTCAAGAAATCCCAACGATAAACAATTTAAAACAGATTTATAGTTAAATATATTGAAATTGACTAACTTGTTAAAATTCATAAATAAATATCCCTTTATGGTTAATTTAAACGCACACGTGTCGTTTATAAGATTATTAATGTTGTTAAACAAATAATTTAAATTCAAACGATCTCGCAACTGACGGAGGTCAGATCTCTCGGGTCACGCCGAGGTCAGAAAATGACAAATTTAATAATTGACAGAATCTAATAGATTGTACTCGGGGTGTGCGCGTGCGTAGCCTTCGTAAACTTTTCCATTATTTATTCAAATATTTTTATATTTATTTTATTTATTCTGCTCTATAATGTAATTTTATCTTAATATATTGTTTTGTGTAAATATCATCGTTTCGAAACGCATGTTAATTTATGGTGCTATTCTCTCGCGTGATAATATACAGATAGGTTAGGAGATAAATTTTATTTTACATATTTTGTTAATTTATGTTTCTTGACTGTTGTTTAAGAATTATTTAAAACTCAAGAATTCTAATGACTCGGTGTAAAAAGCTCTTCGGTGTTAGAGAAGGCTTCTTTAAATATTCATCAACAAAAAGTACTCCGTTTATGGCAGCAAACCTTTTTTTGATGTCTTTAGGTATTCAATAAAGAATTTTTAGATAATTTACTAACTTCTAAGGACGTCAGGTTTTTTCACACACTGTGCCGCCTACTTGAGGATCGATAATCACCTATTATTTTAATTGCATGATTGGTTTCAAGTATTTTTTAATTTTATTATTCCTTTGACCGTCTCCAGTGATTGCCAAGTTCTTATGTTAGAGCAACGACTTAAAATGTTTAATATTATATTGTACCTACCTACACATCTACAATGAAATACGAGTAAAGTGCCTTTTTATAAATAACCCGAATAAAACTGAATTTCATTCAGTTCAACTTTATATTCAGTTTAGTTCAACTTTATCTTTCGATTATGTTAAGGTAAAACATTTTTTGTATCAATATAGGCTGGATTTATATGCGCACTAGCTGTTGCCCGCGACTTCGTCCGCGTGGACTTCAGTTTTTAGCGCACGGTGTCAACAAAATTGGTGTCAAAAAAAGCGTTTTAAAACCCTGGTACCCCTCAAATCAAAATACCCAAAACAGCTGTGCAGTGTGCACATAATATTTTTTTTTTAAATTAAACTTTTTTATACCAAATTTTAAAGCTTATTTAGCCCCCCATTACACAACTTTAGCTTTACCCATAAACTATTTAGTATTTATAATAATAAAGTAGGCTGTTGTTTCTGATAAGTGATATCTATGTTGGTAGGTGAGTTATTTAATGTGTATAACAATCGAGAGAATCGAGAATCCTATCTCGACATGGTACCACCTCTTATAGAAATACGTATGAGCAAGCGATAGCGCGATCTAGACGACTCTTGGCGTCATCTGTTATGAGTTTTTGGAACTAACTTAATTTGAACAAATTTACGCATAAACACCCCCTTACAACCCCTTTTTCCATTTAAAAAGTAGCCTATGTCCTTTCTCAGGCTTTAGACTATCTGTGTACAAAATTTCATTACAATCGGTTCAGTAGTTTTGGCGTGAAAGCGAGACAGACAGACAGACAGACAGACAGACAGAGATACTTTCGCATTTATAATATCAGTATAGATAGATTATTAGAAGAGCTCTATGCGCATATTAAATCCAGCCTTTAGACTTTAGGGCAAACCGTTTGTAATTTCATGAGATTCTCATAGTTGAATATAAACTGAATGGATTATAATGAACAACTTTCGTAGTTGTTTAAATGCAATATTGATTAAAAATACCGATATTGGTGTAGTAATGAATGCTAAGACGATGTAGGCTACACTTTATCGAAGTTACAATCAAATGCTTTTTAAAACATTTAATCATCAACTTTACTGCAACCTTTAAGATAATTGATTCTCTTTAATGTTTGGCATTATCTTTGGAATTGTCTTATCTCCATTTTAAAGGGTCAAGTGGTCTTAAAGATTTTTTCTAATCAAAAAAGCCTTAAGAATTTCTCAAATTAAGATAACTGATAAAAATTACACTCTCTAAGGGAACAATGTCTGTCTTTTAGCTCTTCACGCCCAAATGGGCCGATTTTGCTGAAATTTAGTATGAAGATAATTTTAGACCCGAGAAAGGACATAAGATACTTCTTATCTCGAAAAAATGTAGGTATGGTTCCAGCACGATAAACGAATTTTGGTCTAAAGGAGTTGTGGGTGTCATCTAGTAAAAAATTATACACAAAAAATTACCTCCGTCAATCAAAATAACAACCCTATTTAATAAGTTTGAAGGCAGTTAAACCACGGCTAAACAACCCTTTGATGAGGTGAGTAATTTAACCCTTTTGGGTCAAAATGATCCATGAGTTAACTGGTGGTTACGTGGTTTGGGCTTCTATATGATTCTGCAGGTTAGATCATCAAAATTAAATAAAATGGATCATTTCGATGTGCATTAGCCTATCATTTTCATACCGACTACTAAATAACAAAATTATTTTAGTAGTTTTATAAATTAATGTAAAACAACATGTACTATGTCTAGCTTAATTTTTATAAAAATGTGTCTACTATATTTTTAATTTGGAGTAAGTTTTCTTATCTTTTAAGAGGTTTGAAAGTAGCGAAAATTTAGTTTCAAAGTCGGATTTTTTCGGTTATTACGTACTAATTTACGTTAAGTTAAGTTATTACGTAAAGGTTGGAGAGTAAAAAACATTACCTTAAAAAACGTAGCGTGAAAATATTGCAATAATATTATGTCCACTATAATTACCTACGTCTTTTGGTAAAGAAAACCTAATACAGTTTTAACCAACGATATCAAATGGTTTTAACATATAAAGTTATGTACTTACGATCTGTCCTATTTCATAGGTAAGGTTTTTACTTTGCTAAGGTAACCCTAAAATTACTAATTGGTGAATCAGTATCATTATGTTAGCAAATGAGTTCACCTGTTTTTGGACCATAGACAATTTAAATCATTCGTTTTATTCTTTTATCGTTCTGTCATTATGTCATAAACTTAGAGTTTATATGCACAATTATTGCATCGGTTTTGGTAATTTTGTTGATTAATTTGGGTTTTTGAAGACCACACGCATTTTTGGATTGAGTTCTTAGAATCATTAAAGTTAGTAATTCGTTAACACATAAGTACTTGGAATACGATGGTGGAAAATCTGTTTTTCAACCAAAACTGTGTTTCCGCTCAAATAGATAAATTGATAAAGGAAATTTGCTATTTCGTCCAAACTATGTTACACATATTAGTATTTCTATTCTTTCTCATTTCTACCGAAGCTCTTCTAAGGCTGCTGGTACACTATGCTAAAAAAACGAGTAGTTTCAGTCGGCACCAAAAGCGGTAGTCTGAGCGGAAACGTTTAAAAACAACGATAACCAGTCAAGGGTTATATAGCCTTATTTAAAAACAGCACGCCCTTATCAAACCCTCCAGATAACTTTAGGACGAAACCGCATTTTTCATTGCCCTACACCAAACCCCAAAACTTAACACTAATGGCGGATAACTCTTATCGTGACCCTAAATAATAGCGATAAAGAAAAAAAGATACCAAAAGATAAATATTTCTTAACACCACAATAAAGTTCTGTTATCTAAAAGGAGGCTGCGGCCTTTTGATAGTGACACTTCCGATAAGAGAATTCTATAAATATATTCGGATTTCAAATGTTTTTTTTACCGAAATAAAAAAAAAAAAATATGTAATTTATTGAGTGCCAGCATTAATCAGGCCGTTTTTTATGTTCTTACTTTGAGATAAATACTAGCAAATACATCTTTACATATTAGGGCAAATTGTTAAATGTAATGCAGATACTTAAAGTGAAGTTGGGATGGTTGTGAGGTCGCGGAATGGGTCAAGCGGAAGACCGGCGTTGGTTGCCTGCTGGGTGTGCCAACACTGCCGAGCTTGGTCCAATTTGCGGCTAGTGTACCTACCTAATTAATATCTATATTATGTTAATTCACTATTTTGTAATACATATTTCTATTTTAATTTGTATTTTTTTTTAATATTATTATGACGTATCTTATTATAGCTGCAAATAAACGTTTATTCTATTCTATACTATTCTAAAGACCCCAACTTAGATTAACTAAAAAGACTTGGGTCCTGGAGACTACCAATTTTGGATCATAGTGTTTAACAAACTGAACATTAATAAACTCCTTCTTTTTGGAAGTCGGTTAAAAAATAGAGTGCGTTAAGCCCAAGTTTATAAACACTATCAGATTACGCAACACACATAATCGCTACATCCTGTTGTAATAGCTTTATAAACGTCAAGGGCCAACCTGAGAAAACAAAGTCCGCATCGATCATCGAGAAACGGTCCGAAACCCGAAGAATCCCCGAAATTACGGGCCTAAGAAAACACAAAAAGTCGCCCGAAACACAAAAAGTCCGAAGATTTATTTAAGGGAGCGTAAAGATCTGTTTATGGTATGCGTCGGTAATTAAGGGGCTACACACGTGCGCGAAAACGAAAAAAAATAGTACCTGTTCCCCGGCTTGAGAGTCGAGCGACAGGTCCGTGATGCTCCCCGGGAGGGACGGCTCCCAAACTTTATGGACTGAAGTTCCCTTATTTAAGTATATCACGCAGAAGTTAACAATATATCTCGATATGGAGTTAGGTGTCGAGCTAATTTCTTGGTGTTGTTGAGTGCTGCTGCTGCTGCTGCTACTGCTGAGTTTTTTAAGAAAAATCCTCAAGTCAGACTTTAAAAGTAGATATAACAGGTAATTTGTCCAGTAGCAATAATGAATAAGCATAAGAAACGGAAAGACACTCTTCAAAACTTATAAGTGTTCTATGAAGTAAAACATTGTTAATCTATTAACAATATTGATTTTAAAGTTGATTTCTTGCTTATCAACTTATAACACTCTCAATAACAAGAAGATACTACGACCTTATGCCTTCACGAGTTTAGTACCCCTAAAGTTTGAGAGCCGCTGACATTTTCGTTTCTTAATGTTATCTTATTACGGCTAAAATGAGTTCGGTGTTCGGAGATAATAACCGACCGGGGTTGGTTGCCACCATTTTTTTTATTTTTTTTATTCACCAACTAATGCTTTTAGATGCTTCGTGCTAGATGGGGATATGATAGATATTTAGGAGTCGTTGACTCTTGACAGAAAGGTAGGTAATTATCCGTCAATTTAATATAGTTTTAGTAATAGGAATAAGATGGCATGGCAGGTTAAATTGTAAAATTTGTCAGTCATCAGTGTCTTAGGAAAAACTTTTATAATTTTATATAGACGATCTTAAATAAGAAAAACGACATATCGAACCAAATTATAATATAAAAATCACTGTAGAGTTATATATTAATCAATAAGTAATAAAATTGTTTAATAAAATATATTTGACTAGATTAATGTTTTTAAAATTTTGGGATGAATAAAGAACAATATTATTTTTATTCCTGAAATATTTATAGTGTACACTTTGTGGTTATTTTTGGCCTATAATGAGGAGTGAGGGTTAACCCCCTACTTACAACTTACAACCTTATTTCAATCATGATTAGTGCCCTCAGCTTTATTTCTCGATCCGATTAAATATTTCAATGTTTACTATCATTCCTTACATCAGTATTTAAGCATCCTTTCTATTATCAAGTAGGAATCTGGTTCACAAAACCATATTTTTACCAAATCACGTGCAAGAATTCTAACGATGTATCTAATAGGAAGAATTCGACACATCCAACTGCGGAACACCAAAATCGTGATAGTGGAGATTATTAAAAAGTTTTTGTCCCATTTTATGGGGGTATCACGTGTTAAACCAGGGGACTGTTCAGGAATGTAAGCACGTGTTTTGAATATCGTTATGTTTGCCTATAATAATGCAGCCTTAAAATCTTATGAAGTTATGGTTTGGGTAAAAAATATCTACAGTTACTTGACTTTTGACAAGGATAGTACCTAAACGATACTATCCTTGTCAAGTAACGATAAATGATAGGAAAATAACTTTTTTTCACGTCTTTTTTAGGGTTCCGTACCCAAAGGGTAAAAACAGGGCCCTATTCATGAGACTTCGATGTCTGTCCGTCTGTCTGTCCGTCTGTCTGTCCGTCTGTCTGTCCGTCTGTCTGTCTCCAGGCTGTATCTCAAGAACCGCTATAGCTAGAGTTCTGAAATTTTCACAGATTGTGTATTTCCGGTGCCGCTATAACAACAAATACTAAAATAAAAATATAATTAATATTTAAGGGGGGCTCCCATACAAAAACACAATTTTTGGGCTATTTTTGCTCTATAACGGTACGGAACCCTTCGTGCGCGAGTCCGACTTGCACTTGGCCGATTATTTCATAATATTATGACAATTGACAAAATAGTAATTGTAGCCCGCAATTTTGGTATCGCAAAAATCAAATTTCTCTAGATAAAACTTAATATCCTTAACTTTTCCCGAGCTCATAGTAATTGATAATGTGAATTCAGCGTGCATAGTTAACGGACATACAGACAGTTTTAAATTTTAATCATAGAAGGAATAGTATGAATTTTCCTACATTCAACCTTTTTATTTTTATAATGTAAAATTAATTCTAACATTTTTATATATATAGCTAGGCTCTTGAATCGTTGGTATATTTTAAAGTAAACCTACAAACCACTAGGGTATTAAGTACGTAAAATATGGCGTACTATCTGATACTACTTGTGGCTGCTACATTAAGATAGCATCTATGAAATTAGATGCGCGTGCGCCGGACGTTACTTGCAGGTACCAATGATTTGTACGAGCAAAGGAAATGAAATAAATAATTACGAATTAATTGGTATATTAATAAACTACGTACAGAACTTTGAAGTAAATATATAGTTTAAAAGGTTTTATAAAACACTTATTAATTTATTAAAACTTTTGTAAAAAGATTCGTTGTACACTGGCAAGTTTTTCTTATCCTAAAATGGATTAATAAGTAACAAAGATAATATCTTGGTCAACGATTGGTACACAAAGGAAAATATGGCCAGCAAGACATTAACTTTTACTTTAAAATGAACGCAATATTTTCACACCTACATATCTATCATTAATGACACATTTTGGAGAATCTTTCACCACTGTAAGTTCAAACATCCTTCAAATTAATTCTACATTTAGTTCAGACCCACAAAAACTTTGTTACGAAATGTCGCCGTTTTCAACATATTTCACATAGCAGCCAAGGGACTGGCATGTCAAAGAGTCCCTTGTTAATCCTAATTTAATTACTTTCAGAAACTCGACTAATTACTGAACCAATTATAAATAGTTTATGATGATTAGAAGTCAGAAAGACATGTTGACGGTAATCACTTTCCGAATTAGTTTTGGTAACTTTAGGATAACGTTGATCTTGATAACTGGTTCACTTGATATTTGAACTTGGTTTTGCATTTTAATCGCCTGATTAATTTTTGGATAGATGGTGTTTAAGTAATTTGTATCGTTTAAGTTAATTGGCGAGTAATCCGAGCCAACTTCGGTAAATTATGCCAAATTACATTTAAGCTATTAAATTTTTAATATAAAATATGATCCATAAAATTATTATGATTAAAATAAATATTCATGCGTTAGAGATTTAAACTATCTTATTTTCCAAAAAAAAAGATCTCTAAAATTTTTTAAAATTAAGTGATGCGTATTTTTTTTAAATTTCTTTTGACATCAAAAAGACTCAACTTATCTTGGTTTAGTTTATGTGCCCGTAAAATCAAACACGTATCTTTCTACTAGTACCAAAAAAACGACCAGTTACACAGTCCAAAGTTCGAACCAAAATTGATTATCCACGACCAAAAAGTAAGGACCATTATAATTTATCCCAACAAGGAATATCTAATCTTCCATCTGAATCGTTATTTTGGTGTTAGTTTCGTCCAGGGTAATGATGCGTATCTGGGTCTTGATTCTCGTGCTTCGAATGTTTCGAACGCAAGTTGTCTCACTCGCACTCACACACAGTCTCAAGTGTGAAAGAGGCAGCTTGCGATTGAAATGATTAATTCGTGGTATGAGAATCAGTACCCTGTGTCGAGTGATCGTCTAAATCGCTCCTCTAAAAGGATTTGATTCGATTGATACGGTGAACATTGAACAAGGGCCCTATTAGACGTTAAATAGATTTTTTTATTTGTCCCTTATACCTCACGCTTTGAGGACGATTGTACAATCTAGGATCGAGTTTATAGATCAAAGATCTTTAACTAGGCGAGTAAAAACTTGGGTATTCTTTACGTTTATATTTTGAATCTTTGTAGTCGTAAATAAAGGTATGTAGGTATTTACATATTTGATATAAATTAATAACAAATTAATAACTCTGAGTTACTGAAAACTAGATGATGCCCGCAACTCCGTTGCGCCAAAACTCGTTCATCGCGCGGGGACCGTACATTTTTTCGGAACAAAAAGTATCCCATGTCCTTTCCCGGGACTCAAAGTATCTCCATGCCAAATTTCAGCAAAACCGGTTCAGCGTTTCGGGCGTGAAGAGGTAACAGACAGACATACAGTCACATTTTCGCATTTATAACATTAGTATGGAAGTATGGATTCATTCATCTTTCATTTTTCATTTCGTTAGATGAAAGTCTCAATGACAAACACACATAATCGTATAAATTTTAGCTGAACTCTTTGAGATAATTCTTTTAAAAATGTATAACAGCATACGAGTAGCCCACCAACCAGCATTTTATCTAATCTGTATGAAATAAGTATTAATTAATGCATTAACAAATTCGCCGAAAGGGGATATATCGCAATATCTTGATATATGTCCAAATTATCCGTTTATAATGCAATAAATTTCGTTTAACTATGCCAATTAATCAAGTTTAAGCGGTCAAGGTATTACGTACAATTTATAAAATCCACATGGTCGATTTTTCTTACTAAGATCCAAGATGCGAGTGATATTATACAAGGTGTAACAAAATAAAGTGATACTTTAGGGGGTGTATGAGTCCTTTGTATATAGTTCACTATGAAAGTAGTAATGCTGAAAGATTTTTTTTTGTATAATGAAAATTATACCGTCGAGGAAATTCATTCATAGGCAGTTGACGGACCTACGTCGTTTGGTCGGCTTATGTTAATTCAGTGTTAGCTGTTATCGGTCGGATGGGTTTGACTTAACGCGACCAAACTACGTAGGTCCCCTATGGACTTTTGTTTTCTAGTTTTTGACTTATATGTTAGTACCATAGACTTATAATATTTAGTACTACCATATACACCCAAAATATTATTATTTATCACTTATTTATGTTACACCTTGCATATTATTATGTTACAGCATGATTAAACCGATATAATCTACAAGTTATCCCTAAAACCCGGCAAGAAATTGCATTCTGATTCGCTAAGTAAAAGTATATACTTAAAGTTAGAGCTTAGTAAATTAAAAACGAATCCTGTTTTTTTCATAAGTAATGGCATACCTACTATCAGGTGATCTGTCTGCTCGTTTATGCTATACAAAATATGGGATATGAAAAAAGAGATTTAAAATAAACACGTTTAGCAAATCTCGCGGCAAATTTTAAAGATAGGTTCATTCTTTTGCACAATAACGTAATCTTGGCACGGTACACTTGATTCTAATGCGGGATCTATTCAGTCAGGATTACGATGTTTATCAATATTTCCTCGCAAATATTTAGTACACGTGTTTATCTAACATCTTGCGTGACAATATTTGTGTAGGATTAAAGATATAACATTATAATGTTATGCAGTTTCATAGGCTAAACTACAAAAAATATAAGGCAACATTTCTTGAGATATGAAATGGTGGCAATAATGTTTTAATTACATTTGTTTATTAAACTTAGCCTTTGGCAAAAGTGCTTTGAAAACTTGGATAGATTCGCCATCTCTTCATTGAGGTGACTTCATATTTAGGTCATCCTGAAAACTTTAAATTTTGAGAATACCGTACAGTCCGTAGAACATAATATTGAAATTTGAAAACTTGTAAAGACTTGACCCGCGGGAAACCATATTGGAAAATGTTGAGCTCCCGCATAATAAATGAATATTTGTAACTATACCACAGAATACAATATATTACATAGTAACAAACTATACTAAGTATATTTCTGTAACTAATATTACTAGATGAGGCAGTTACTCCTACGCACACAAATATACATTTTGTATCCAAAATATTATGTACATCAATTACCTGCACTATAAAGACATTTTATGGAATGACCAACTTAAAAGCACAGGGCCCAAAAGTTCGGTCGTATCTGGGGACACCATCTTTTGGTGTAGAGTTACAATGGGACAGACAGACCGATGGATGGATGAAAGACCATATATTTACGCCTCACTTGATTTCAAGGCGTGTATGAAATTCTGATAAAGGTTAAGCTACTTTGATGGTTTTATTAAATGTTTGTGCGATTCAGCTGTTGTTGAAGTATTTGTTAAAGAAAACATCAATATATATGTTAGTATTTTTCCAAGTTTCCATTAATCCAGATTGCAGCAACTGAAAATAGAACCTCCTCTTTTTGTTGGAAGTCGGTAAAAATGTCCAATAATTTTCTAATTTTATATTTTTAATTTTGAAATGATTTAAGACGCTCGTAAAATCATCAGATACACGCCGGTGTTCTAAGCCCAAAAATAATAAATTATTTGGATTTTATCGGCTCAAAGCATTACAAATCGCAACATTTTGTAACCCATTATTTAAGCCATATTAATACAATATTTATACGAGATCTCCCCTTTGTTTTGTCACTGATAAGCCCGGGATATGATATTTCATCATTTACAACAGACCCCCTGCGGGCGGAATCGCTAACAAATATTTTGGAAATATTTCTCCAACTTGTTGCCCTTTTATCTACCGCTTCTTTCCGTTTAACTGTCTATAAAACTGCTATATTCGAGAACAGCCTAAGAATACCTAGCAGGCAAACAAAATACAACCCAGTTTCAAAGATTTAAAACGCATTTTTCTTCGAATAAAACAAAGTTGTGGTCGTTCCTAATTCGAGATCATTATTATCTAACAGCAAAATCTTTACGTAAAACTAAAAATGGTCGCGAGCAAAAAACGCCGCACATATTTAGGGCTGCCAATAAATCTCAATTTATTAACTAATAAAGTTAATTTAATAATTCATAATTGATAGGGCGCAGTTCCGCGATTTTATTCGGTCCCTTCTTTATAAACAAAGGGACATGTGTTTTCTAAAACGAATATGCGATTTATTAACAAAAAAATTACCAAAATTTATAGCACGTTCAAAATTATTAATTAAAGTGGGGTAGATTCTTTTTTATATATTTTTTAGGATTTTCCATACATATTTATTGTCTATTGTTACATCCGCAAAAATATTAGTATCAGCTACCTTAAAATATTTTAAATGTAAAGCTAACGATTACTCATATTGAGAAGAAACACACAACTTACAACTTGTTAACAGTGAATAGAAAAGCGTCAAGAAATAGGCACATTATTTCGGAACGAATCACAACAAACTGATTATTTCAATTTACTTTAATTTATTTTAATTTACATCAATAGGTAATGTTATGGTCTAGGGAGCAAAGAATGCTATGTACTGCTAGTAGCACACTCGTCCAGTATAAACAAACAGACCAAAAGCAGACGTCATGTCGCGTCATACCAGAATATTGACAGAAACGTCGAACAAACTTTTGTTTACTGTCTATGCTAGTGTCTAACGCGAAAACATTGCAGAAATGTATCCTGTTCAAGATGGAAAATAACCGAAGTACCAACCCTACGTAATCTACCATCTCTTGGGCTGTAACTCGACACTTTTCGCTGACAAAGCGCACGTTTTCTCGACAGTCAGGACTTATGAACCCGCGCAAAAACCACGGCAAAAACCAATTAGGGGTTTTTGCCCCAAATTAATACTTACAGGAATGTCGTTCAGCACGTGGTAATGCACATGTGAACTTCGCAATTAACTTGCCACTTGACGGGGCTAGGGGTGGTCTTAAAGTAGGACCACCGCATTTTTAAGTGGTCAAAGGGCATTCTAGAACATTATTAACTAGGTGGCCGTTGGACTTTAATCTGGAAAATTATCTTTCAAAATAACTTACGGCCGCAATAAGAGACATACATAATAACTTTTAATTTTTAAGTTTAATTTGCAGTTTTAAATCTGACATATTATATGGAGTCTTACCGCCGTACTCAGAGATATTTATGATTATTGATTAAGAGCGGGCTGTGCAATTTTGCTGTGTTTTCTAATAAGTATTACGATCCCGGAAGACGATTGACTCAAATGAAATTGAGATTTATTTAATCATTGTATATTTATCTGATACTTAGCTAACGGAAAACACGATTCACTTATTTTGACTCGATAGTTTTATTTTTCGAAATTATGAATCTTTTTGGGCATTTCAACAAATATTTGTTACACTTATTGAGTTACTATCATTAAATTACTTGCACTATTACAATCACACACTTTATAAAATAATAGCTAGAGGAAATATAAGTATTGTATTTAGTTTTTAAGTAATCATCAGAAAACAGTTTTGGGACTTACGATCTTTACTTTCGTGCTATAATGCGGGAAACGTTGTTACGCGATATTGTTCACTATTAGCTGCAGCCTAAAACACATTGCCCGGGAGTACGATTCATGGAATTATTGTATCACGATTGGAGGATAGCGTTGTGTGTAGGCGGGGCTAGCGTTTTGACAGTAGGCCCTTAACCTTCAATTTATTGAAGAGTTTTACTGATAATAATGTATAGGGCTCATGTCAAAATTTTGAATTAATTACATTTAAGTAAAGTGTTCCACTCTGAGTGCGGTAGTAAATAAAAAACTTCATCAAATTAATCATAAAATATATTCTATGAGTGATGCTGTTATCCAAATAAAGTAAAACATAAAACATTGTTCGTAGCACGCGCTACGACCATGAGTCATAACTCACAACCGTAGAGCTCGTGGTGTTGGCGCGTGGTCGTCGGCGCGTGGTCGCCCGCGCGTGGTCATGACTCATGGCTCTTGGTCAAACGATGGAGTTGACCTACTGTTATGATGGTACTGTGTTTATTTTTTCTCATTATGTGTTGTTTTATTGTGTTATTTCTGTTTTTGGCGAAAAATTCGCGTAAGTTCCTTAATGAGTTATCAAGTATTGGTTCTAATGGTGGAAATTACTTTTAACTGATACAATATTATTGTAAATATAATTACATAATCAATGCTTACAGATTCGTAAGACCATAGTAAATATAATTTGAGACATAAAATTATTATTTTTAACTTTTGAGTAGGTATAGGATAGTTTCTCACAAGGCCTAACAGTTGGAGTGTTTAGAAATAAAAAAAAATACAACTCAAAAAAAAAGCAAGCCGAATCATATTACGTAACTTCAATGCAATTTTTGGCAATCGGCGGGCAATATTATCAAATATTACGACGGAACCAGTGGTGGTACAATGCGATGCACTTGCGGACAATGTGCCCCGGGCGACACCCGATCCCACCTATCCTACAGGAAGTGCTTTGTCCTACCAGATGCGAAATTCCAGCGCTGATATGGGCGGGGCTGGAATTGTGCAGTCTTCCTTTATCTCGACAGTTATTCCAGGATCTAAGGAGGATTTTAGGTAACAATTGAAAACTTTGAGCCCCCGGTTTTCGGTAGGATATAAAGATACGTTTGAAACGAAAGAGGGCCGCCAACGATCGTAAAAGTAGGTAAGTACTGAAATATTGTTGAAGCTGTAGTACCTACTTATATCTCAGTGAAGCTAAATTAAATTTTGTCTTGGTGTGTTCAGCTGAGCAGACTGTGTGTAAAAATATTTATAATTTTTTAAGTTATATTCTATAAGGTATCAAAGATTCTATCTTGTAAAAACCGAATTCTAAAGGTGTCAAAAAAAGAATGAATAAAATAATTCAGGCGGCAAATTGGTATCGAAAAA
The DNA here is from genome assembly GCA_963422495.1 of Polyommatus iphigenia. Taxonomy (NCBI): domain Eukaryota; kingdom Metazoa; phylum Arthropoda; class Insecta; order Lepidoptera; family Lycaenidae; genus Polyommatus; species Polyommatus iphigenia. The sequence continues at coordinate 9,496,755 of OY730187.1, forward strand.
GGATTTTCTACTGTTTTGAAAATAGAACGCTCCCTTCTCTGAAAGGGATTAGGAACCTTTTGCGGATTGTTTTTACAGCCTCCAGAACCCCTTTGTCGGGTTACAATACGTGGTTCTTTGACGGCGGCACCCATTTTACGGTTCGTGAATGGTTCCCGCATCCTTTGACGAACGTGCGCTGTCAATAGTTTGTTTCTATTTCATGGCTAAGGCGCATCAATGGTTTTACAATCACCATTTGTTTCGCTACTTTATTCTTGAGATTTCGAGTATTCTTGTAATAGTTAACCGTATTTAAAGGAACCTTGGTAGCTTTTGTTTAACCACTTGTGGTGTGTTCTGTTGTGATTGTCAAACGAACCGTTTTTAAAGTTTTAAAAAAAATGGCTGCTGGAATCTTGATAATAATTACTTCATTTTTTGAAAATTTATATTTACTTTATATCTTTTTAGTTCTACTAATTGTTGCGTTTACTTCTTTTGCAAAAAAAAAAACATGTCTTGCAATTCCTAAGAAAATGATGTTGGCAAAACTCTGATCTGTAGAAGTAACAAAATATGTGTTACGAATACAAGGTATTGTTTACCTACTGAATAAACAAAATATACCGTTACTCCCACAAAACTGTATTTACATAAAAATAACTTACTAAGGAAGTTTTAGGTAGCAAAAAGTAACCCGCGACCTTCTAAGTGGTTTACTAAACAACCCCAGGCTACCTGACTTCCTCGACCGTGCCATATTCGTATTCCTCAAAAGGGTTGGTTAGCATGATTATAGGGTCGGTAATAATTATTAACATGTCGCTATGATAACCACGCACCCAAAATGGATTTTTAAATTGGTGACTAAAACGAAGACTACTTAGTGTAAGTTTCATTCAAAAACAATGTTAACAAACCTGCATGAATACCAAAAATACTTTTTTATGACGGGTCACCTGATGGAAAGCAACTACCGTCGCCCATGGACACTCGCAACATCAGAAGAGCTGCAGGTGCGTTGCCGGCCTTTTAAGAGCGTACTCCGCTCTCTTATCTTGAAGGTTTACAGGTCGTATAGGTCCGGAAATACTGCTGGTGATTGTTCGTTCCAGAATTTTACAGTGCGCGGCAGAAAGTTACGCGAAAAACGCACGGTGGGAAACTGCCACTCATCAAGGTGAGGAATGGCGAGGAGGTGAGGAGATGAATATGAGGAGGTGACTTTGATAGACAGTTATCGCGGTATACTAACTACTTTAGATATCATAGGGGTTAAACGAGTAAACGAATCGCCTGATGAATGGACTTTATCCTAGTGCATTTCGATTGGAGTTCGAAACTGAATGAAAGAATTGAACTCAGAATCCCAATTGAATACAGTTCAGTAAATTAATGATTAAGATCCTCTAAGATTATACAGACAAAAAGGCGGCTCGTACCTTGATATATTTAAATCATTAACAAATTTGCCACGGCTCTGATGAAGTTGAATGTAACTAATACGGCTTTGATATGCTGAGCATCCCACGTTATTTATACGTACATTTTTCAACTTCTGACCATCCCTAATCCTCACAAGGTGTTTGCATTAATCATAAGTTACAAAAGAAAAAAAGTTTTTTAGCATCGAACAGGAAACCGTACCTCAAATATTTAAAAGTGGAACGTTTTTTTAAGGGTTACTATATTTAGCGTCGGACCCTTTTTAACAATGCGCGGGACAGATTAGACCCTACGGCCAACATTGACAGCTATTTTTTCGCGCCCTCGAGGGCTGACGGGGTTTTTTGCCTCTTAACTATTATAAATGGTCACAAATGATACTTTTTGCATAAAAATCCTTTGCCTAATTTGAGTTGCGGGCTGAGAAATTCGATAAAATACACAAAAGGTACGCAGGAAAGGTTTGACAGTTATTAAAAGAGGTTTTAGTAGGGACCTTTTTTATGACGAATAATATTAAATGATACTTTAAGTATTTTTGGAAGGAGAGCATGTTATATTTTGGCTTCTTAAATATGTATTACAACAAGATCAATAAAAAATTATTTCCATCGTATACATAATTTAAGGTGACAGTTAATTTTAATTTAATTAAGGTTGTCACATAACAATTTACTTTTACATTAAATTAAAATTGATAATCCCTAAAAGCCGTCGCTTATAATTTATACTTTTCGCTACGCAAATCTGAAAACCATTTTTCTTCCACTTTCGCTACGGTATTTCAGATGTAACAGAATATGCGTTAAGCAGAACTACTGACAATACGCCAAAGTATCACACACCAATTGTCAACCAATAAATAATAACTGATTGATGACAAAACCGTACAACTCCGACCAACAATACATCCTAAGCCCAAAAATGCCTTCCAAGTGTGTCCTATAAATAATACGTTATATTGAAACTCTCAATGCGAAGCCTTAAGGTTGGATGATCTCTAATAACAAGTGTTTGCTTCAATGATTATCAACAATGCCAACCTTTGGCTGCCTTATAAAAGGCTCTTTACAATCCCCCGCACTTACCATTTCAGAAAATTGGACTTCATCACACAAAACATGAAATTCAATTTCGAACACCCTGTGTTATTCATCTCCCAGTTGTCTGACGTTAAAATTTAAACTCTAAGCTAAGTACCTAAGTTTTAAATTGCTTTGCGTGTATATTTATTTGTAAGTACAAAGCACGCGTGAATCTTTACGGCCAAGATGGTTCACCATAACATAAAGCAACAATATCCCATTGATACTCAACTATTAAATGGTTTTACACATTTATAATATAAGCGATAAATATAATCTTTTGTGAACAAAGTTTTTTCATAGAACACACTAATGCATTTAATTCTATTTTCAATATTTAGACGATTATATTATTTTATTAAAGCGATAGTTGTTTGGTATGTAAATACAGTTTAAGGACTTAAAATTGGTTAGGATTAGTAATGGGTAAATGCTCATCTTTAGTTTGGTTAGTTAACGTTGATGAATAAATATAAAATAGGTAGGTTAATTGTTTATGTAGAAAACATAATGTAAGAATACAAATTGTGATGTTAACTGATGTAATTGCAATTATAATATGTTGCCCGAAAATTCGTTGCAAATAATCTCCAATACCATTATATATTTTGCCTGGACGAAACGACTCAATACTTAATATCCAAAAACTATCCTTTTCTGAGACTTTGATTTTCTTGTTATCAATTTTTGTTAAAGGGCCTTTCCTACGGAGATTCCGTAATTTACCGTATTTAAAGCCTTATTAACTCATAATTTGAAAGCTACCAAGTTATAATAAAAATACAGCAATAATCTCGCACACGAACATTTTTATTATACTCATGAATTAATATTTTTTTATATATTGAATATTTTTTGAAATTTTTTTTATTATACACATATCAGCTTCCAAAGTAAAACCAATTTATTAAAATTCAAGCATACATTCAGCATCTCCTTAGGATTTACAAATTACTTTAATTTGAAACACACGCCAATAGATCGACAATATCATAAACTATTCCCCGTTTTAATTATTTTTTTGACAATTTTGAACTAAGATAATTAGTAAAAAAAATAGGGTTTTGGTGCGATCTCGGCAACGCGGCAAATGTATGGCCAAGGTCGTTTGCTGCGGGGGACGGCCTTAAGCCGATTTATCTGTTCGAGGGCAAGGATGTATCAAAAACAGAATAGGTAGTCATGAATTAGTAAATAGGCTACCACTACTTTCTATCACTTCAGTACAAGATATACATGTTTCAACAACAGAAAGCTATCGCGTATCACGTTTAGTTAAGGAAGTAATGTGTTCCTCCGTCCGTCCGCCTACAGTATTAATCTTACAAATTGGCTTCATTCCTCGAAGTCGTTCCAAATAGAACGAGCCGTCCCGCCCTGGGTTTGAGGTGCCCCGCCCTAGGTTTGGAGGGCCCCGCCCTAACACGCCCGGTGCGAGCGTCGACACGAGGGCATTAGGGCGGGCCCGCCTTAAAGTGTTTGGTCAAGACGCCGTTAATGGGTTTTCTCATGGGTGTACCAATTAAAGGTGCTCCCAGACAGAAGTTATATAACGTTATAAAACATTATGTAGGTAACACGATAACATTTTATAACATCGTGTAACATACGCTATAACATGTCAAAAAATAAACGTGTCTTTTGTTATAATTTGTTAAGAAATGTTAGACAAAAATGTTATCTAACGTTATAAAACTTCTGTCTGGGAGCACCTTAAGCATGTTTTCTTTATCGCTTCATTATGGAATCGCCGATCAAAATGTATGAAATGGGCATGACATTCATCGTCGAATGTCGACTATAATAATAACTAGCTATTTGACAGAGCTTTGCTCGGTATTCTATAAAACACGAATAAAATGACATTTTCTAAAAATGATTCCTAGCTAGATCGATTTATCGCCCCCGAAACCCAGTATACCTATACTCGTACTAAATTTCATGAAAATCATTGGAGCCGATTCCGAGATTCCAATTATTATATACAAGAATTGCTCGTTTATAGCTGATATAAGATATGTATCGTGTCGAACGCTTGTTCGAGAAAGAAGCGATAAAGAAAATGTATTGGATAGGGGGACTCTGATAAGTCTGATGTCTTATTACTTATCTTCAAATTGTGTATAATGATATTGTGTTACGACAAGAACCCTTGCGGCTATATCTAGTTCTAGCTGATTAGAACCTACTTCTATATTATCTATTTTATTTAAGTGTTAATACAACTGGTTAAATCTGGTAAAAGCCGATTCCTTTCGGGAAAAACTATCTCTAGCAGGGGTTCTAAAACTGTGCGCCGCGGCGCCCTGGCGCGTCATGGAAAGGCAAGAGGGGCGCCGTGCCGTGAGTCGATCCGCCGTCATTTTCCGTAACCACAAATATTATAAAATAAAATTATAATATGATTTATACAGAGCAAGCAGATGATTAAATATTGGTTTATTATTATTTACTTGCTTAACCCCACTACAATCATTATAGGGGTGTTTAATTATGTATCTTTTTTGTAAAGTAGGGCGCCGCGCGCCGCGCCGTGACAAAACATAGAGACTTGTAAGTGCGCCGCAGGCTGAAGAAGTTTGGGAACCCCTGCTCTAGCTGGTATCACACTGGCCAGTACTAAGTCCAACCAAACTCTATTGACTCCAATAAATTGATAACAAAATTATTAAAGAGTGTAACAAAACAAAGTGATCTTTTTAAGGGTGTGTATACGTGTCCCTATTATAGAGTTCACTGTAAAAGTAGCAGCGCTGGAAGAGTTACTTTCGACCTCTGCTTTGTGTTTTTATGAGAATGCGCCTATGTCATGAATTTGCCCATACAATAATTAAAAAAGTAACTCTTTTATTGCTATTATTTTTGCAGAGAACTTCTTTTCTTTTTATATTCTTCTTCCTATTAAAGGGTCACATACTCATACACACCCTAAACTATTGTCAGTTAGTTTATTATACGCAGTGTATTAAATCTTATAATATAAGATTTAATACGACACGCGGCCCAATATTGTGACACGAGAATTTTATATATTATATAAAATTCTCGTGTCACAATATTAGGCCGCGTAGTCCTCCGAAACGGCTTTACTGATTTTAACCAAATTTTATATGCATATTCAGTGGGTCTGAGAATCGGCTACTGGGTACTTTTTATATTGATAAGTGCATTTGTTGAATAAATAATACTAAATTATTACAACTCGATACTGACGACGACCATTGTTTGCATGCTACGGAATAGCGATGTACGTTGCCATCGTGACATACTTATTTAGTCACTTCAATAAAATAATATGGCAAATATATTACGGCAAAGCAACGTTTGCCGGGACAGCTAGTAAAATATAATATTTTTAAATTCGGTATAACATGTTTTTGTGCATAAACAGTACCTAATCTCGGTGGCTTTACTGGCACTTACTGGCAATGCACTTGGCGTGCCGTTCAATGGGCATTGATTGACACAACACGTGTTATCGGCCGATCTGCGATCTTATCTCCCATGCACGTGGCCTGGACTTCGGGTACAATCGATTTCTCGCGTCATGCCCTAACGGGCATGGCGTAGGCGTTGAGCGGTATTTGATGCTGTGTGCTTCAATACTAAGATTAAACTCTGTGTGGATAAAGTGGTGGATGGATGTTTGTTAATATTTATGTGATAAAATTTAAGCTCCGAGAGATTTGAATTGAATTGGATACGCAAATAAAATGCATTAAATTAAGAATGAGAAAGAAAACACGTAATTGAAGATTTTTTTTCTTCTGCCTCACTGCTGGGTAAAAGCAGAGGTAGGCTTTTGCAAAAAAAATCTATGAAATTTAAAATATAATATTACCTGCCTAATCTATTAATTATTTTCTCAAGTAATGAAATGACTCGAAAAGATCTACTAAAATATATATGGCTATCATATCCAAATTTAATGCATTCAAATCAATAAAAATTTAAAAATCGAAAAGATCTATGCTTATTATGATTCAACGTTACAATACCAAGCATTTTAATAAAATAACATTCCCGGATAATATATTTATAACATTGAAAGCATACAAACCTCTCGTCCATTGGACGGCCAATGTTTGGTTAGGTGCGCCCTTTGTAAGGGACCGATTTATAGTAATTGTCATTTATTATGAAATAAATATGATCCTTTATGTTTGTTGTAAGAAAAGACGTCCTTTATGAAATTATCCGCGCGTAAGAATGTAAGTAGAATGATATTACCCGGAATGTAATGTCGAAAATGTTATTTCAGTTTGCGGCAGATGTTTGTCATTTATCATTATTCATTACATTGTAAGAATTAAGATTAAGAAAGCTTGGAAGTCTTGGATCTCATATTTTCTGTCGTATCCTTATGAGTTCTTATTATCAAAATTTGCAAATAGGGCTCTCCTATTTTATGTTCATTTTTTAGTGACTTGAAACCAGGTCAAAAGATTGCTTTTATATATATTGCAATAATTGTATTGCAGTCAGCAGCATCGCTCAAAGACCTTACAGTCTTTGAAAATTTGTTGAAGCTGAATTTTTATTTTACACAATACATTAAATATACGATAAAGGTAGGTAAATCATATGCATTTTACACAACCTGAATTGCACACACTTATTAGCATGGTTTTAGACAACCTCAAACGTAGCAGAACAAAGCAGCATTTATGCTAAGTATGTTGGTAAATTAATTATAATTTGTAAGCAGTGGAACACTTGATAATTTTCACATTTTCTGGTAGTCATACAGACGTATTATTTTCAATTTAATTGTGCTCTAGCTACTTTGATGGCATGGTTTTATAACCAAAGATGTCCTCCTGATAATACCTCACTGTTTTTTTTTTTCGTTTCATTATTCCAAATTGGTGGCATCTTCAGCGACGTGGCAAAACAGTTGTCCGACAATGTTAGTGATATTATATTGTGTTCAGAGTCACCTTATAAAACCCTTCGTGTGGAAACACAATAGGGAATGACGTTTTAAAGCGAATTTGTCTACATTTAAACGACTAAAAGGTCTATTAATGTCCCTTTGTGCGCGTGATTTGCAGATTATACAGCATGATTTAGTTTAATTTTAAATAATATTGAGATTTGAGAGTTTTGAGTCAAATTAAGTTAAATATTAAAGTAACAAGTTTTGTTTGTAGTGATTTTTATTTCATAAAATGTTACATAAATTCATAAGTTTTCATGTGAACACCTTATTCAATATGAAATACATTATCAAAAAAGCTTTGAAATTAATTTTATAAAAAAGGATCTTAAGCGATAGCTCAAAACCTTATTTAGCTAATGTAGAGTTCTCTCTTAGATTAGTAGAGCTCAAACACTATTTTTATGTAAAAAGTATTTCTATTAAAGCCTCTACAAAAATCATATAAATTGGATCAGCCTGTATAAAGTTAAACCTCGTTTAACACAATAAACTTGACAAAGAACATAATAAAATCATAATAAGCAGTAAACTGACTCAAATGATATTTTCTCGCTTCGATGATCTTTTTGAGTTTATGATATTTAGCGTGAGCATCATCTGTCGTTATTATCTAATGATATTATATTGAATGATTTCTGAACAACCATATATCGTCAATTGTGAGAAATTTAAAGATGTATAAAAAGTAAAAACCTCTGTAACTTATGGCTATGATTTTCAAACTATGAAGAGCACAAAGACTTTAAGTAAAGAATGAGAAATGAATAAATATATGAGATATCATGAATATGTAAGACGTAAGTACCTAAAAATTTAAAATTTTATGACACTTATGTACCACAATATAATGCCAATAACCCGGTAGGTTAAAAGTACATAGTGTCATTAAAAATATCGCTTTTTCTTGAGTTTTATTTATTTCTAAATTTAGGTAGTATATTTTAACGATTTGTCAGTTGTCACTTAGCTTGATTTTTTCACTTAGATTGGTCTCGCATTTTAATCTATGTTTTTTCAATTGATTTCTAAAGTTGCCGTAGTTTTCGAGATTGAAAGGAGATGTACACTCAGGTTGGGCTTTACGTACCTAAGTAATTATTTATTAATCTGTACTTGCATTTGATAATTTCGACAGCGAGGTAAGCAATAAAAAATGGCGATTACCATGCTTTGTTTTTTGACACAACGTATGGTAATCGCCATTTCACTTAGCGACGCGATACGTTATATCTCACACACTTCTGATTTTATTACTTCGCTGTCGAAATTCACGAATACAAGTTATCAAGTACTCTAAGCTGCTGTATTTTTTATCGTACGAGTACCTACTGCTGATTTTAAGACCATTCTAAGAAGTTTCATAATAAATTGGCAGTTGGCACAGTATGAAACATTAGCGAGTCACGTACGAATGTGCGATTGTTTTGTTAGTGTTCACGCCATCACAACATTGAGCGGTCATCAATTTGGCCACTTCCTTAAAGATGTCGTTCCTGTCTACGACTAAATAGCCAGGTGTACAGACAATTAGGTAATCACGGCGAGTGGAGTGCTGTCACGGCTTCGCGGAAATCCATTGTCAGTCGGGAGAGCCACCCAGTAGTGTTTGCAAACCCACACCAATATTTGCCGTACGAATGAACGAAACAATGCGACCCAACAGCCAAATCTCTCTTGTCACGAGGGTGTGGTTAAGGCGAAGCACGTTTCTTATTTGTTTTGTCCAGAAATGTGTTTTTAAATTTTTTGGGACAAGATGATAATAATTTGAGATTGGAATAGTTTTAGTCTGTGTTTTATATTGTGCGTTCTTTGAGTATAATAATATTATTTATCATTGATTCTTATGTAAATTAAAAAACCATTATATTATCTCATACTATCAATTAAACACTAATGATAATAATTGAAAGTAAAGTGTAAACAGAACTGAGTTATTTTAATATTTCTTTATTGTTGTTTTTGATTGAAACTTGATTAAAGTTAATTAAACCAGAATTTAAAAAAAAACATTTTAAACTCTTTTGCTCTATTTCTTCAATATTTTGCTCTACATTCCTATTTCAATTTCGTGCTTCGCCTTAACAAATTTAGCGAGCACGGGCGAGTATGTTGGCACGTCCGCGTCGCCCCACGGGTGGCAGCCACCACTGCGTTTTGTACCACCACATTGTACCATCCACCATAAATAAGACTCAGCGTGCGCTACGCGGACAATTGAATTAATCCAATTTTTTTAATGTCAAGATCAACACTGCTAAAGTTGACAGCTCTCTGAGCGCAATGATTGGTGGTACTTAACTGTCTAAAAAAATGAGGAGCTTATTACTTATACCATTATCAAAAACAACATTTAAAATGGCAAAGTAGCCCTCAATATAACTTTAAGACTTTAAGACTTTTTTAGGATTTTACAGTAAGGAGTTGTAGAGAAGTGAGTTTTTTTTTTTGACGTGATAACGTCTTATAATTCGATATGGGCTGCGCGCACGAAAAAACATGACGCAATATGCGGCGTTACCTCGCTGATCGCTCTGAAGCGTTCCATTTATCCTCTCAAGTCTCTCAACAACCGTAAGGCCCACCTGGGCCGCGCTCTTTGTTTTGATTATATTACGTATTTCGATGACTTAGAGAATACTTTTGTATGAAGAAGTTTGGTTACTTATGACCTTTGATACATTGACCATACTCTGAATGAAAAATAAATAAACAATCTGTGAGCTATTAGTATTATTTCGGCTATTCAAAATTGTGCTCTATTTCCTACGTGTCAAGGTATGACTTGTGCTTTGTTCGAAGATTTTACTGGATTTCACGAATGTATGTAGCGTTTTGTATTGCGAATAGTTTATTTTACCCATTATAAATATTTTTAGACAATCATTTGAAAGAAATACATCGAAATAACTTTAGGTTACACTCGAAAAAGTTTGTTTCTATTTATAGAGATTCGGAAGCGATTTGCTTATTATGTTTGTAAATAAATTACGTTAAAAGCTTGTAGAACTACTAGTCACTATTGTACGAAATGATTTATTGCCCTATTAAGCACACAGACGGGCAGGGAACCGATAAACATTTGACACAATATGTTTAAGGGCTTTCTGCCGGCCGCGGCCATTTCGAAATTTATTTGTATAGCACTAAGGTCAATGTTTGCTTGTGGACTATTTTTTCTTTGCAGAGGAGTGTCCTATTTCAAGTAGTTTGTTTTATACATCTCAACATCATTCGTCGATTTGTTTACAAAAATAGTTAGTATAGGAGTTTATCATTGAGATAAGAATAAAGTATTCGTTTATTTCTTCTGAACAAGTCACTTATTATAGTTTCGAAAGTTTATAATTGAGAAACTAATATCACATCGGACTAAATACTATTTTATGATGGCTTGATAGATAGAAAATTTAACATATATTTTAATGTAGTTCACACAAACATAAAATATGGATTGTATGTAAGGATATTTCATATTACATTAATTTCACAAAGAGGGTAGGCCGGGCGCCATTTTTTTTTTGCACATTGACCTGCCAACTTTTTTGCATAGATTTTTCCCGGAACTGAAGGGTTAAGGCTATGACGTTGTCACGTTCAACTATCGTCAGTAAACCGACTTTACAGACAACCGATTTTTTTTTAATAATATCTATGGACGCTTCACACCACGTCAGTCTGGCCCCGTAGTAAGTACCTGAAGGACTCGGGTACCAGACAACGGATATATATTTAATACTTTTATACTATACATATGTATATTTAAGATTTTTTATTATATGATACATATATTAATTAATACACATCCATGACCCAGGAACTTTGAAAACTTTTTGTTCCGTCGGCGGGATTCGAACCCGCGACCCCCGGCTTGAGCTACCAACGCGCTCACCACTGAGCCACAGAGGTCTTATACGAAGACAGCATACTGTATGACAGGCAAGCTCAAAATATATTTTTATTTTTTTCCTTCCAGATTAGGACGTGGAGAGAACCCTCATAGATTTGAGGGATACAAAATGATATATTATAGTATTCTTATTCTAAGCTACCTTGCCTTTTACATTTCATTCCTTTTACAAAATAGGTTTCTAAAATCTTATTTATCATTACAATTTTAAAAATCGATTTCCGATTATAACACACACATCCATTAATTATTCCTAATTCAATTAAGCCCTTACCATAAATAGGTCTGTCAAAAGGGCTATTGAGCCCGCACGTGTACTCACAAAGGGCTCGGCTGGGCCACAGTGAGAAAGTCCACAATACACGTGTCATAATGGCCTCTTTATTGTATCGGAATTGTCACAGATCGGTCACTAGATATGTAACGGTTGAGATTCCTTGAAAATCCTTTAGATTGAGGTAAAGTTTTTCTGAAGTGAATTTTCAAGTTCTTGTAAGTAGATTCCAAAAAATTTTCACTAAACTAATGATAGTAAAAGTAAGCATTGAAACTACGGTAGTACAGAAGCTTTCATTAAAAACTTTTTTGCTAGGAACTATTTTTGAAAAAAAAAAAAAGAATCGAACTAAAATTTTCTTCACTTTGCATCGGAATAAACGAAAAAATTTTTATACTATTAATTTAATTACTTACTAATATAAAACTTATCTCAGACATAAAGTCCGATAAGAATGAAACGACAATTTGTAAAGTTCCTAGCATTTTAGTGCTCGTTCAAGGCCAACGCTTAAAACACAATATAATACCGTCAAATAATCTCGGAATATCGTTAATTATGCATTAAAATATAATAAAACTCCCAACTTTGGCTACTTAAAAGCATTTAGGCATTCGCAATTAAATTAAGTAGTCTAAATTATTTTTTTTCATCGTATTAGAAGACCACCTGGCCGGTTCAAAAGCTGGACCGTTTCTAAGAGCCTACGTGATTGCATTTTGAAATAACACGAAATACGTTTTAAAACGTGATTAAAATATAATTATAATACATTTGCAAGTCAATACTGGTGTTAAAATAGGCGTGTTTTTACACTCGGTGTATTTATCGTCTGGAAATCTTATCCTTATCTTTGATATTTGCGCACTTGATATTTCAGACTTTAGAACATTTAAATATGACCTTTAGATGTCGAGAAAAAGCCTAAATATTCAAATCACTTAATTATCCGACACTATACTAACGCCCAAAACACCAGGCCTAGAACATATTATTTTTTTAAAAGTTTGATATTAACGATGTTTTTATAAAGTAAAAAATGAGACATTTGATGTACCTACATAGGTAGGTAAGTTTTAATTCATTTTATATGTAGCAATTCACACTTATATGCGATTTTAAATTTCATACGTATAATATCTAAGGTATTTAAAGCCAAACATAGATATTATTTAGTATTTGTTCATGACTATTACCACACGCGAATTCTATGAAAAACCTTTTTACATTTTGTTCAGTCATTCGCTGCTTGACTTGCCCAAACAGACCTTGAGGGTGTATTTATTTTGGTTCATCGATTGGTGTTATCATTCCAAACATCGAAGGCTACTTGTTTGGCGAAGGACTGCAAACACCCACGTATATTTAGTAAATAAACAAATTCTGAAAAGCGCTTTAAAGATTGACTTTGGGCTTATGCGAATCTGGTCTGTTGGTGCAGTTTTTGCAATGAATGGGCACCTTATATTGTTTATCCAATGATTAGTACAGGTATTGTCGGATCAAGTGATGTTAGGTTAGGTTAGGTTGTGATCGCGTTATGCTTCTTCAAGGTATTAAGTAATTTTATTCGTTACTTATATTACGTGTTACGCGCTTTCTCAATTAGAGCGTTTGGTTGTATGTTTCGTATAAACAATCAAAAGATCGTATCCTAATAGCATTATGTAGCCTCTACACGTTGGCATAAATAAGCAATGTGTTCAAAGAGCACATTCGTCTGTGATTGCTCATAATCGCCACCATGATAACTTTTCAATTATGGTGCCGATCTAGGTATTTCATCATGGTTCAAAATTCAATGTGAACGAGGACCAGCCTTTACAATCTTATAACAAGTATCTTCGGTTAGTTACCAACCTATCGAGTACCTATCTGGCTATTGATTCCTAAATTGCGTTAAAAAGGCCAGGAAACATATTTTACACTCGACAGTTCAAAAACGTTTTCAACAATAATTATAAACGTTGTAAAATCGCACTTGAATGGATGTAACAATGAATTTAAATAGTTTACTATTGTTGAACACTTTCAAAAGTTTAAGAAGAATGTAATGAATTCAGTTCAGTCATGAATGAATCGCGCACTCGTTCATTCACGAGTGTGCTCGAGTGTCCAATCACTTGGTCACGGGGTGGTCAAATTGACAGTGGTAAAACGGTATAAATTTTTAATTTGCCACACTCTTCATTGTCACCATTTGATATGAAGTGTAAGGTAATGAATACTCTATAATGTGAAAGAGTATCCTGATACAAAGATAAGCATATATAGGCGGGAAAATGTTCTAAACGTAATCACGCTTATAAGGTGTATTTTTTTCTTATTCCATTAACAACGCTTATTACATTTTAAATATTGACACCTTGCACATTTTTATCTTGAATTAATAAAGTTCTCATATTTTTTATTTCATTTAAAAATTTTCCCGCCTGTCATGACTTTCTTGACAGACTATAATATAAGGGAAAGGACCTAATGCTAGACACTGAACTAATAGATGACACTTACGACAAAAATGTCATAAAAATAAGAATTACTCTAATTATTTCTCAACACTGTACATTTTATAAGCTTCTTATGCTATCTGTTGATGTGAAAAAATATATTAGGGGCGCCTTCGGGAACAAAATTTAAAATGGGATCAGTTTTCGTAAATGATGTGACCGCGTCAACACGCGCTCGGCAATTTCTTAGCAAATAGGTTAGGAAGGCGAAATTTTGCACGTAAGTTTTGAATACATTTATTAGATTTTTTGTAATTTCTATTGATTTCATTGGATTAATGGTCATGTTGTTTACACTAATTAATGTTTATTTATGATCTTTTCTCCATTTTCCCTAACAATATAAAGGGTGTCTACTATTAGTTCTTGAAAATGTAAAAAACCTAATAGGATGGATCTCATCTTTTAGTTTTGCAATACATACTAAAGTTATTTTGTACTTTATTCTACTGCAAATATCATCACTATTATCTAAAAATATAATTCTATTAACAAACTAAGAACTTAGAAAGCTACTGTACCTAAAAATTGACATGGTGTCTAATAATATTAGACCTTGTACTGATCTAAAAATCGATTGCTTTTTTTTTTTGTAGCAGTAAAAAGAAAAAAAAGGAGAGCTGAGAACAGAAAGAAGAAAAAAGAAGGGGCAAAAGAAGCATGGAGACTAAAGACTGAAAATAAATTTGCTAGGAAAAAAACATGAAAAATAAAAATAAAAGGAAAGATAGTTTCAGCATGCAAAAAGAATGAATAGAATCTGGAGACATTGTGGATAATATTTCTGATGCATATAGTTACTATGATGATGTAAATGAAATCTTTTGAAAAACGGCAGATAAAGACCTAATAATATGAAAAATGTAAAATGTAATTTAATGTTCTATGTCAACTATTAGTTCATTTTTGTTCATAGTTTCACTTATTGTGATATCATCTATTAGCTCTTATGACTAAGTTTACAAAAAGACCAATAATATATTTTTTATTGATTTGTCAGAGAATAATTATAATAGTTTTATTTTGTAAGAGTTACTGAAGACATGGAAGAAGTTATCAATCCTTTATTTTCATAAATTATATATTTTATAACATTCAAATGTTTTATGTTTCCTTAAAGTGTCTGCCATTAGGTCTTTTCCCTTAAATTCAAATTTAAAACTTCAAATGTTATCTTGAGGTTTTCTACCGCAATATAGAGCTACTATTTTGCGGTAGAAACCCTCTTTTATTGTTGCAGGTCAAGTAGCATAGAAATGCAGAAATAGCTTGTCACGTGAATTTCAGAAAGAACATCTGAAAAGTTCTAAGTAATAAAATAAAGAAATGGCACGACGCATCATAATAATTGTTGTTGAAAGTCTCTTGATTTTGACATTGAATGTCAAAATGGCCCCAAGCCCTGAAGTTGACCATGGTTCTGGCATCGACATTAATTCTTGAATACACCTCTACGATAAATCGATAATTTAATCTTTTTGTCTTTTTCTCATTATTACTGAAGGTCGCGCCTCATTACTTTTCTTCTGTTTTCTTTTTACTTACCAAAGTTACGCTTATTATAATAGACGTAAAATTAAATTTATTTGTTACAAAAAATCGAAAATTATGGGTGCAATAATGTGCCCGTATAACTCAGCGTGGGTCCGAAATTCGATCAAAAGGAATTTATTGGCCAGATTCGCAATTCTACGCTTCCTTTTCAGTTTTTTTTCTTTTTTTTTTCTCAATTGTTAAGGCGGTCCTCGGATAATGCGTGGCGTTGCCGACGACCATTATACAGAGAAAAAGTAACGCCCACTTTTTAATTCCTTTGTGATCAGAAAAGTTTTTAAAGATTATATTCTTTCAATGAGATACGAAAAAGAATATAAATATTTTCGAATGTTAAAGAATTCGGTAGTTCGGTACTTAGGATCGAATTTCTTCAGCTGCTTTTTGAAAATGGCGACCGTTTTTCTCGCTATGTTGTTTTTGAAAAAGAATAAAAGTAAGGAGGTTAATGTGAAATTAAATATATTATAATTAAGATTAGGACATTAAGGCCCTGTTTCACCACTTCCTGATAAGTGCTGGATAGGCTATCCACTACTTAACTTGACAGATAGAGTATAGAGAATCTGTTAAAAAAGTTGTGGATAGCCTATCCGGCACTTTATCAGGAAGTGGTGAAACAGGCCCTTCATTTGACAGATTCTCCATACTCTATCTTCACCTCTGATATTCTTATGTCTATTATCAGCTATTACTAATAAGTAGTTACAGACTTGAATTCATCACTGTGCCTATTAAAAAATATTTGTTGGTATGTTTTTATCTACCTACCGGCTACCTGCAACTGAAATTTGTTAGAGCTGAGATTGTGTGAGAGTGTGAGAATTGTGACTGGAAACGTAAAATACTATGTATTAACCTAAAGGGTACGAGAAGCTATCGGCGACAACGATGAAATAGTAACTCTACGTTACCTATGTTAAAAATTAATCAAAAGTTTTGAAACTAAAGATCACATTAAATTGGAGCATAAAAGACGACACTAGGCACTCAAAGCCGTTAAATTCATTATCATGGAGAGTATTGATGATCACCGAGGAGGCTACTATTCATCACAATCTTCTAGTGGCTAGCTAACACGTGTTCTGTTTGGTAACAAATCACGTACATTGGAAAAAGACCTAAACTCCAATACTAGCAATGGAAAACCTACCGTAACTCAAAGATGTAGAATTTAAAATGAATGTAGAGCAGCAAGAAGCGATTGAAATTGAATGTGAACTTTATTCCCCAGTGATTAAGTTGAAAACGCAATGATTATGCCATAAGGGCATGCACAAAGGAATATCAATTTTAAGGGGCACTTAAACTATCTAAGATGTCGTGCACAATGATTACGTTACGTCGATCCATCACGGCGCAGACACTTCGTAGGCTTCTATAGATTTTTTGTTCGCCCATTTCCTGTTCGCCCGGGGCCAATTCGCAAAATACAATTACATTTTTTCGGATTCGGATTTTTTCTTCCTTAATTTTTTCCGCGTCGGTCAAAACTTTTTGTTAAAAAAGGCGTTCGTAATAGCTTCGTTATCAATGCAAACCGAAAACGGTTTTTGAGGATTTTTTTTCCAAATTCGCAATGTTTTTTGCCCTTTCAAAATGACCGCTCCAATGGATTTTTGGTCCGCGGAAGCGGAATCATGTTTTAATTTTTTATATTTTTTGGGCGAATCGAATTTTTAGTTTTTTGTCAAAAGTGTTGAATGCCGATCATTGCAAAAATGTGATGAGGCAATTAAAAAGTGAAATTGTTTGCTTAAGGCTAGTTTTAAAATTGAAGGCTTTGAAAATAAAAGTGGTGTACTATTTCTAGGTTATAACAGCTCCAAAATCACAGAAAAACTTTTTCTGTTTGAAAGTAATTTGTGAAGTGTGATTTTTATCATTTTTTAATATGTAGGTTTATATAATACGTTACAATATGTATTCCTACAGGTGAAGCTTTACCAGATTCACAGCGAAAAGCAATAAAAAATAATGAACTTCATTATACCGTGTCAAATTTTTAAATTATGTCAAGAGTTCAAGCCGAAGCCTCTAAATCCTTATCTAACACCACTTAATCCAGCATCCGTTGTACAAATACGTCTAAAACCGTCGTCACCTAAATTTAATAGCAAAAAATTACCAAAAATATGTCATTCGCGCAACAAAAATTCGTTGGAAAAAGCTGCCTGGCGATAAAAAATTCGTTGAAAAAAAACTGGCTGTCAATAAAAAAAATTGCAGTTTCCGTTTTAAAAAAGGAACGTAATTTGAAACCGCACGAAATTGTTGCAACACGTGACGACGTTGCACTTGTTGCTGTGTTTTACAAAAACATTTCGGGTTCCTTTTTGTGTTGTCACGTGTTTTTGATTTGCCTAATGGATACGGGTTGCAATATTGCATTCCGACTGATTTCAGCGAAGTGAATATAACTTTTTAGTTTACAGGACAGCAAAATTTAATCTTAAATTATGAATTTTCAAGGTATCTGTTAAAGCGGCATTGTTTTCTAAAACACATATGAATATTTATATGGTTAAAAATCTGATAGTTTGTCTCAAGTCAGTATAATATTAGTCTTATGGAATGAAAATGTTATCGAAATAGTAATTTCTTTAAACGCATTCGTTAAGTTTGTCTCAAGTCAGTATTTTTGTATTTTTTTCCTTGCTTTAGATTTCTACTTGCTCCTTTTTGTTACAAAACTCTATGAAATTAATTGATAGATTTTTCATTACTCTTAATTTAGTCGGTACCAAAAACACATTTCATTTATAGACATATCGGGTACCAAAATTATCCGCAATTTGGCATACATCATATCGATGGCCCCAACGAATAAACGTGCAATCGAAAAATGACAACTTTTCAGGAGGACAAAAAAACGTTTGGAACCACATAACTTTGACTGTATAATAAATAGACAGATATAACGTAAGATCAAATTAAAGGTAAAAAAATATCTTTCAGCTCATATATTTATTAAAAATCATATATTAACGGTTTGCCATATATTTAAGAAAACCCATATTAAATTATTATTCTAGTGAATAAAATGTGACTTGTTAACACTATTGTATCAATGCACGTTTATTCGTGTCATAAATGAAGTTTTAACAAGTGCAGTGAAATGTTGCACGGTTATTCCACGTATATTTCTGTCCCCCTGAGCCATGCTCTGGTCATTTACACGCCTATTCTTGTATATTTTGTTGCTTTTACATACTTGTAAATATAAAAGCCCGTATATTCGTGTTAAGAAGTTGATTCATTATTTATGTAATATGTCCTTATTAGTGCATGGTATAAAATGTAAATCTATACTAATATTACAAAGTGGAAGTGTTTGTTCGTTATAATGCGCCAATCTCAGGAACTACTGGTCCGATTTGAAAAATTCTTTCGTTGTTAGATGTCTCCTTTATCAGGAAAGGTTATCAACTATAAATTATCACTCTAAGACGAATAGAAGCGAAGAAACATAGGAAAATTTAGAAAAAGCCGGGAAAATTATTTGAAGGTGCTTATCTCGCGAACTACTGCATGAATTTTTAAGTTATTTGGCACAAATGTAGAGTAGACCATGAGGTAAAAGAATATAAGGCTATTTTTTGCGGGAAAATATATGGTTTCCGTAAAATTACTCATTTATGCGGGCGAGGCTGCGTGGAACGTCTAGTTAGCTAATAATATATTCTTGTTGACGGTTCAGCAAAAAATATTGTTGACCTTTAGTTGTTGTTGATAAAATATAATATTGTCCTCCCTCGCGTCTATGCGTGGACACATACATATAAAATAGAGTACAACCTTGCCTATAGATCCTTCAAGAGAGAGATCAATCGGGCACAGAAACAGCACGTCAATAGTATAGTACTGTTGGTGAGAGACTCGAGTGACTTCCTTTGGGAACCTGTGAATTCTGGTCTCTGCCTTTAAGCTATTGAAGGGTATTTCTGAAAGCCATCCTACCATCCCAACAAGTAGGAAATGGATCGTTGGCCGACAACGCAAAATACAAATACGATATTTTAGGTAAGCTCCTTGCGCCCCTCGATGGGATAAAAACTGCCGACCATACCACGATGCAGGGGCATAATGTCGGATATTAGGTCACATCAAGTCTCAGTGTGAATAGCCCTGTGTGCCCTTGATATCCAAAAGTCGAGTGGGCCTGACGGAATCCCTCCAGCTATTGTGTTGAAAAAGTGTGCTCTAGTTGGCTCCGGTCTTAATGCGTCGTTTTTGGTTCTTCTACTCTTCTAGCATTGTCCCGGCTTCTTCGAAGAAAGCCTTACCCGATCCCCAAAAAAAGCTCATATCATAGTTTCTATCATAATATGGGCTTCCCGAGAATTTATGCAAATATGTCACATGTTTTTTGGCAGATCAATGACATGTTACAGACCAATGACATTTATTGCTATGCGAATGATAATACAGGTGATGCCCTATCTAGGTTTAAGTTTAGGTTTTCTTAACTTAGGTGTTCTTAACAGGACGAGACAGTATTTCAGTCTGGACCAATGCTTGCAAATCTACAAAATGCAGGTTTGGCCTCGTATGGAATACTGTTCTCATCTCTGGGCAGGGACCCCAAAATATCAACTAATCCCTTTGGATCGTATCCAACGAAGGGCCGCTCGAATTATTGACTGCCATAATGTTTCAAACAGGCTGGACCCCTTGAAATTACGCCGAGATGTAAATAGCTTCACTCTGCATTCTCAATCGGTTGGGCCACGGGGAGTGCTCTGAGGAATTGTTCGAAATCATACCTCCTGCAACTTTTCGCCATTGTTCCACGTGAAAAATATTCCATCCCCATAACCTTGATGAATGGCAGTCTTCCACCGTGCTTTTTTCGCGTAATTTTCTGCCACGCACTGTAAAATTTGGAATGAACTGTCACCAGCAGTATTTCCGGCCCTATACGACCTGCATACCTTCAAGAAGAGAGCGTATTTCCTCTTAAAAAGACCGGCAACTCACCAGCAGCTCTTCTGATACACTTTACAATAGCTCTTCGAATAATCTTTACAAAAAGCAGAAAAGACGAGAAATTAGTAAAAGGTTAATAGAATAGCTGTGATTATTACATTCAAAGGTTCACCATCTGCAATGCGGCATTACTAATAGAAGTGGCTTGCATTTTTACAAGAATAATCATGCAAGAGTTATAACCCAAAGGAAAAGAAAGACACAAGCGCCAGATTGTTTTAACACGTTTCTTCTGGTGAACTCAAATAAACAAATAATCTGCAATAAGCGCATGTTTTATTATTAATGTGATATATGTTATTATTTTTTCATACAATAAAGGTCTACATTGCTATAAATCATAATCGTTATTTTAAGTAAAAAAAATTAAAAAAAAAATTACATAGGTGTATCATAGGCCATACAAACAAAAAATAAAAATAAAAATTTTTGGGTAAGAGCTCTTGCACGTTTATTCGTCGGGGCCATCGATATGCACCTACCGGAAGCTCGCAAGTGGTACACGACACCTAATTATGTGGAGTAATGGTTTCCTGATCACTCCGCGTCCTTGCGAAGCCGCTAATGCACACACTTCCGAAACACGTTAGGTTGGTCACACTGTTAAGCAATTAATGGTACTTACTTAACTTTTTTTGTAATTTCAGAAGTGCAGTGGTTGTGTTTTTTTTTTTGCAAAAAACCCGAGTTGAATTTTATAATTTGGGTTGAGGTACTTGAATAGTAAGGAATATGGAATTCAAAACTTGCGAAAAAACTTTTGCTAATCTCTAGGTACTTACTTGAGTAGCAAGGAATCTGAGGTCTTAAAATATTATGTAGCTAAGAATTTTTGTTTCATCCTTCCAGTATTTTTATTTCCACTTTTTATTTTTAGGTAAAGTCCATGACTTGACAGTTTCTCTGAAATCTTGGAATCTAGCCGTCATTTGGGGGCGTTTGAGTGCCAAACCCCCATCTCAAGTCGGCATCTTTTATTTTCAGCGCAATTTTACTATTTACCATCTGCTCGTGTCCAAACAATGTCAAAAGCGCGTCAAAAGATACCGCGCCATTGTCAAAAATTACACTCTTCGAGGAGCCGCGGGCACAAAATAATTATTAACATCCACCATCGAGAATTTTATTATTCGCACCTTACAAAGGCAACGAAAAAGTTGTTAAACACGGCACTATCGGTGTTAAGCCAGGAATAGTCAACCGTAAACTCTTTTGGATACCACCAATTTTATCGCATGCTATTTTCTACCTTGTCTGCTGAATCTTATGGATTATATTTGTATGCAGGGTTAAGGTTTAGGACAGTTCTACCAACATAAGGATTTCACGCGACACTTGTTTGTTTTGCGCCACCCAGTTTTGCACAAAACACTGAGTTGTTTCACACAAAACTAACAGGACCAAGTGGTGGCATTAGTTTTACACGGGTTTGCACTTAAATGTGTCCTTATAAGACGCGCTTGATGATTCCTTTGGTATGAATAGTTAAGTCTGCATTGAATTGAGACGTTATTAAGACTGCAGTGGCGAAGCCTCCATAGAACACGATTCCTACCGGCTTACCTTGGCCAATTTTAATATATACATTTTTTATTATTAATAATTATAGCTTACCCCGCTTCCTAAAATAATTCGCCATGTATTTAAAATCACGCAAACGCATACATACCCGTTTTTACATCGCACTCAGAACGCGTACGTACTGCTCCATAGTGTGCGGTGGCCGGGGAACTCGCTCAAAACATCGGGAATCCAAACATTTGAAATGTATGAAATTCACGCACACATACACATTACTACTACATGCAAACGACTCGTCGATATTGTCGAACAACAAGCCGATCCCACATAGCCTACCTAGTCTTTATTTGTCATGTGTTAAGGTTTAGTTTCGCATGTTTCGCTTTAAAAGATTTCGTCCAATCACAACAGAGCTAATTGCAGCGGCCGACCGGCGCGTGCTGTCATTTCAATTCACTTAAACAATTATATTACGCGCTTATTTGCACTCATTTTGTACTGTTATTATTGTAATATGCAAAATTTTATTTATTAAGTTAGTGGGCTAGCTTGATTGTAATATTATATAGTTTAAAAGTATCGAAAGTAGTGAAATTTTACTTGCCAAGTGTTGTGTTGTGTTTTTGTTTGTTACATCGTAAAGGTTGGTTTGTTTTACTTACTTTGTAATTTGTCGTGACACGGTTAGGTGAGAAATGATATAAATAATAATTCTTAGGTAATTTTTCAGATTGTAGAATAGGAATATTAAATAACGACGACAGACGACAAATAACAAAATTAAACATTTAGGTACGTATTTCTGCTGATATTTCTTTGCTATTAGCTTTTGCCCGCGATTTCGTCTGCGTGGACTTCAGACAGGTAGCCTATGTTCCTTTCCATGTTTGACATGGGGTGCATGCAAAATTTCATCTAAATCCAGTTTTTGCATGATTGAGTAACAAACATCTACACTGGCAAGTCAGGATTCACTTATTTTTGGTGTGTGAGTGTGAGTGACGTGTGCTTAAAACGGCTTTTTTTTAAGCCACTTTTATCATACTCGACATGCACTGTTCATATAATACCAGTGATGTCATGTATGGTGAAGGTGGTGAATACTAACAACACTAACACTGCATGCAACGCACACAATGCAAGCAAAGCACCCTAGTAGTTATGGAAAAGGTAAACTAACACACTTAATACAGGTATGTAATTTATTGCACGTTTTTTTTACAAGAATTGAAATTTTGCTTATTCACGAGTTAGCCGTTTTTTGGTCCGGCTTTACCTTTATTTTTTTTCACCCCACGCCACTGTAAGACTGGCGTAGAAAAACTGACTTAAAACTGCTCACTGGAGGTCAAACTCATAACGTTAGTAATTTTAGTATTAAGAAGTGATTACATATTATTATATAATATTAAGAAGTTTGCATATGCAAATGCAAACGTGCATTTGAGAGCCTGCTGCGCTAAAAACAATAAGTAAGTATTAAATAAATAAATGAATAGTTTATTTATTTCGATTTAGAAATATTACACAGCCATGTTATTAAAACAACGTCATATAAAATTACAATTCAACAAAAAACAAAATAAAAACAGACAGACAACACAGAAAAAAGAGCGCAAACAAATATATTTAAGTAAGTAATTCAGAATAATTTTTATACTTTTTTTTATTAATTACATAATATTATTTAATTGTAATTAAAAAAATATTTTGACATAAGCCTCATACATTTTCTATCAAACTCTTATCTTATCTTATTATCAAACTTTAATTGAAGTATGTCTTTCAGTGCGTCAGTAAGATTCACTCAAGTAATTGAATAATATAATTATGTCATTAAAATAGCCTTCAGCAGACAGACGGTGAATTATACAAAAAAATACTGTAAAAATAATATTATTTAGGTCTTTTATGCAGGTTTTCCTTATACATATTTAAAAGTTTTGCCCGTATTTGTGTTGTAAAGTTCAACAAAGTGCGGTTTTGGTGAAATAGCTACCAACTACCACCAAACCACGAGTTTTTGTGGTAAACTACTTACTGATTGTAAACAATCCTTCAACCATTGAACAATACTTCACTGTTCAGGTATTGTTCAATTCTCTAATTGTAAATTGTAAAGCATTATTTAAAGTAATTGTACTTGAGTATCTTTCTTTTTCGGTTTTTAATTAAAGATCTTTTTACATATCTGGCGGTTGAGGTAAAGCACAGAGATGTGGATTTACCAATAGTACTGAATACCGTAATGGGCTTGTAAGAAGCCTATTATCGTGTACTGTTGTTAAGTAGAAAATTAGTCTACTATTATATTGAGTTCCTTTTACTGGTTTGTAGACTAACCTTAGAACTTGGAAACAAATTTTAACCCCCTTCGGCCATTCTCACCTCAACGGTCAATTTTTTAACATCCACAATATTCGGTAATGGCTGCTGTGTTTCCTATTTGCCTAGCTGCCAGGTCCCAGGCCATCTGCGTATTTAACAGATGGCCTGGGACCATGTCTATGTCCACCTTATATAAATGGCGTGAAAAATGTTTCTTTGGCTTTTATATTTAACGGCGAATCTGAGCGTAGCAGCTGTGACGGAAGGTAAGTCAACATCAATGTAACGCGTCTAGACCGTGAAATCTGTCGCCAAATTGAAAAGCCGTCCCGGATCGCACAATGCAGAAACTTGGCTAAATCAAAGCGCATGTGTCGGCCCAAACAGCCGTTCAGCGGATCGAATCGCCGAAGAAAGCCCGTACAAATCCCTAAGAAATAACCGAAAAACCGAAATTTTTCTGCGATTCGCCACGCCACCCCCGATTTCACGGGCCTATTAGAATCGCGACCTGCGACGTGTCGTTGCCGGCTCGGGATGGAACGAATCGCATAGAAATTTCCGATTTATCATTCTTAAACGTATTACGTTATACCCTTTGGACGCCACTTTTGTGGGCCGTCACGTAGCGCATACTGTCTCTCGACACGTACCTTCGATCATATTTTATTTATGTCAGGTCCGATTATGCTCTGTCCACTGAATGTCCTTACACCTCGGTATTAATCGTATAGGATTTCTTTAGCGGTTGTTTATTGTACTCTACTATATCAGTATCAAACGCCGCGGTAGGTAACTAAACTATATTTATGTAAGACTTTTGTTCGTTTCCAAATAGGAGTAATTTTATTGTTTAATGTATTATCAGAGCTAAGTATCATTATATTTTTATTATCTTTCACATTCTCCATAGTTTTGAAAAAACAACCCAGGTAAAACAATATGTAGCCCAGGGTTAACTTTACCCAAAGTCACGAAAGTTGGCCTTAATTGTATAATCTTCACGTGTTTGACCTCACACTTCACATCAATTATTGTTATCAATTCCCAAATTATCCGCAAGTTCAAAGAAAGGGATTCTTCAAGCACGTGCTCAAAATAATGAGCATAGTGACTTAACTATTCATATCAGCTGTTTCTTGTTATTGACCCTAGTCGAGGTCAAAGCTCAATATGTGACCTCTAGTTTTTATCGGGAATGTGCGCGTGCGATAACTTATGATGAAAATTAATTTAGACTTACATCAGGTCTCAACGGTAATAAAAACATGATAAATAATTATTATTTTTAAGATAAAAATCCCACCTATTTGACCTTTATGTAACTACAATATACCATTATATTTTTAAGAGTACTTAATATAATAGTCAACGCAACAGTTGGTACAAATGGCGCTATATTCTAGAAACATAAATTACCGAGTTATAACTTGTGTTTCAAGTTTTTGGATATTATGTTTACAGTTTTACACGGCATTATAAAAAATCGATAGTATATTAGGTATACTATAATATTATACCATAAAGAGTAGAGTAAGCGTAGGCCTTAACTAAAAAAAAAACTAAAAGAACTTGCGTAAACAATGTTTGATTTTAAAGACAATCACTATTTACGAGTAAATGACGAAAAAGTTGACTACTATAGCACCTTTGAAAGAATAAATTGGAATGTAATAATTTAAATGAAAAATTAATGAACTTAAAAAGTTTTACTTTTAATCAAAATTATTTATTATTATAATAAACTTGATGATGCCCGAATTACTTACATATTAATTGGCTTAAAAAAGCTTGCATTTCTTCTAATTGTCAATTGTGCTTACGTTTGGAGTAATGCATTATAAAAATATTTGTATTTGTGCTAAAATGACCGTTACAAATATTGCGCAACGCAATTTCTAGAGTTGTCAATATACCAGAGGTCACAGGTCGTCTTATGGCTGGTTTACACGTATTAAGTAGATAAGTACTAGTAACTAAATTTTAACTTAATTTGAAGTGCCTGCTCGAAATGTGTCAAGTGACAAGCCCCGCCTGCCACCTTAACAGAAAATAGTCAAAATTCTAATTTCCTTGTTTAGTACTTTAACTAAATTTTAATTTGCTACTTGCTACTAAATTTTGTGTTTACATGCAACTAATAACTTAAAATTAAGTTAAAATTTAGTTAACTACTTATCTACTTAATACGTGTAAACCAGCCCTTACGTTGGCCTTACATCATTTCATTGATAACTTGCGATTACAATGTCATGATGTTCTGGGTTGTTGAATTTTATTTTTTTTAAACAAATTATTCTAATGCGTAGAACTCGGTAGATAATATTCTGACGAAGCCGATATGATTTTATCACGTTAGTAGACGTCATATTCTTTTTATTTTGACCGCGGAATCTGCAAACGGTCAATGTTTTAGAGGTTATATAATAATTAACATTATGTGTATTTTTTTACTTTGTAGTAGGTACTACAAAGTAAAAAAAAAATACAGACTCACATTTACAGACAATAAAAAAAATCGCTTCTTTATAGAATCGATCGCAGATCAAAAATATTGTATGGAATGGAGTTGACATAGTATGTATATTTAAGGGTGCGGTAATATGAAGTCGATATTCGGCTAATAGTCCGGGTTCCCTAGAACATTTTTTTTATTATATTGTACTATCAAGCCAATATCAAGCTAGTTTTTCGTGAGTAGCTTCATTTTGATAAGACGAACAACAATTTCCTCTGCGAAAGGCTTTAATATTTCGATCGATGGTCCTAAAACATGGATTATTCTATTTGTAGGACAATGTTACTCTTAAATTATTATAGATATAACTATTAAGTATTAACCTATCGATATACAAAAAATCAGCTGATTGTTAGGGTTCCGTTTTAGGGTTCTGTAATTAACAAGTTTTTTTTTTATTGGTCCATCATAGGCCAACGTGAATACTAATATATATATATATATATATATATATATATATATATATATATATATATATATATATATATATATATATATATATATATATATATATATATATATATATATATATATATATATATATATATATATATATATATATATATATATGTATAGAGTATAAAATAAATGCTGTAGATTGTAGTCTACAATGTTTTTATATATATATATAGAGTATAATATAAATGCTGTAGATTGTAGTCTACAATGTTTTTATATATATATATATAGAGTATAATATAAATGCTGTAGATTGTAGTCTACAATGTTTTTATATATATATATAGAGTATAATATAAATGCTGTAGATTGTAGTCTACAATGTTTTTATATATATATATAGAGTATAATATAAATGCTGTAGATTGTAGTCTACAATGTTTTTATATATATATATATATATATATATATATAGAGTATAATATAAATGCTGTAGATTGTAGTCTACAATGTTTTTATATATATATATATAGAGTATAATATAAATGCTGTAGATTGTAGTCTACAATGTTTTTATATATATATATAGAGTATAATATAAATGCTGTAGATTGTAGTCTACAATGTTTTTATATATATATATAGAGTATAATATAAATGCTGTAGATTGTAGTCTACAATGTTTTTATATATATATATATAGAGTATAATATAAATGCTGTAGATTGTAGTCTACAATGTTTATATATATATATATAGAGTATAATATAAATGCTGTAGATTGTAGTCTACAATGTTTTTATATATATATATATATAGAGTATAATATAAATGCTGTAGATTGTAGTCTACAATGTTTTTATATATATATATAGAGTATAATATAAATGCTGTAGATTGTAGTCTACAATGTTTTTATATATATATATATATATATATATAGAGTATAATATAAATGCTGTAGATTGTAGTCTACAATGTTTTTATATATATATATAGAGTATAATATAAATGCTGTAGATTGTTATAGTCTACAATGTTTTTATATATATATAGAGTATAATATAAATGCTGTAGATTGTAGTCTACAATGTTTTTATATATATATATATAGAGTATAATATAAATGCTGTAGATTGTAGTCTACAATGTTTTTATATATATATATAGAGTATAATATAAATGCTGTAGATTGTAGTCTACAATGTTTTTATATATATATATATAGAGTATAATATAAATGCTGTAGATTGTAGTCTACAATGTTTTTATATATATATATATAGAGTATAATATAAATGCTGTAGATTGTAGTCTACAATGTTTTTATATATATATATATATATATATATAGAGTATAATATAAATGCTGTAGATTGTAGTCTACAATGTTTTTATATATATATATATATATAGAGTATAATATAAATGCTGTAGATTGTAGTCTACAATGTTTATATATATATATATATATAGAGTATAATATAAATGCTGTAGATTGTAGTCTACAATGTTTTTATATATATATATATATATATATAGAGTATAATATAAATGCTGTAGATTGTAGTCTACAATGTTTTTATATATATATATATATATAGAGTATAATATAAATGCTGTAGATTGTAGTCTACAATGTTTTTATATATATATATAGAGTATAATATAAATGCTGTAGATTGTAGTCTACAATGTTTTTATATATATATATATATATATAGAGTATAATATAAATGCTGTAGATTGTAGTCTACAATGTTTATATATATATATATATAGAGTATAATATAAATGCTGTAGATTGTAGTCTACAATGTTTTTATATATATATATATAGAGTATAATATAAATGCTGTAGATTGTAGTCTACAATGTTTTTATATATATATATATATAT
Source organism: Polyommatus iphigenia (assembly GCA_963422495.1). Taxonomy (NCBI): domain Eukaryota; kingdom Metazoa; phylum Arthropoda; class Insecta; order Lepidoptera; family Lycaenidae; genus Polyommatus; species Polyommatus iphigenia. The sequence goes on from OY730187.1 coordinate 9,526,113, forward strand.
ATAGAGTATAATATAAATGCTGTAGATTGTAGTCTACAATGTTTTTATATATATATATATAGAGTATAATATAAATGCTGTAGATTGTAGTCTACAATGTTTTTATATATATATATATATATATATATATATATATATATATATATATATATATATATATATATATATATATATATAGAGTATAATATAAATGCTGTAGATTGTAGTCTACAATGTTTTTATATATATATATAGAGTATAATATAAATGCTGTAGATTGTAGTCTACAATGTTTTTATATATATATATATATATAGAGTATAATATAAATGCTGTAGATTGTAGTCTACAATGTTTTTATATATATATATAGAGTATAATATAAATGCTGTAGATTGTAGTCTACAATGTTTTTATATATATATATATATATATATATATATATATATATATATATATATATATATATATATATATATATATATATATATATATATATATATATATATATATATATATATATATATATATATATATATATATATATATATATATATATATATATATATATATATATATATATATATAGAGTATAATATAAATGCTGTAGATTGTAGTCTACAATGTTTTTATATATATATATAGAGTATAATATAAATGCTGTAGATTGTAGTCTACAATGTTTATATATATATATATATATATATATATACAGAGTATAATATAAATGCTGTAGATTGTAGTCTACAATGTTTTTAGTTTTATACGCTAGAGGCAGCACCAGCATGGACAATAAACAAAAAGGGTAGTTCGAATTTTCACAACATTTGTCGTTTCTGTCAATATTCTGATATGACGTGTGCAACATGTCGGATTATGGTCGGATTATTTACTGTATGTGCTCGAAGCGCCCTCTGCTCGGACCTTTGAATAATATTACCGATTAAAAGAGAATGAAAGAAAGTAGTTTGTAAAAAATCCAAATTAGTTTGTTTTTTTGCACATTGCCTATTTGCTTTTTATAAAATAAAATCATTTCCTGCTTTTCGGTTGCTTGGAAGAAATTGCTGCATAGCAATAAAGCCGCCTTATGTGTTTATATTATGTAAGTAGTTTAATAGTGTTAAGTTTGTATTTCTTTAAATGTTATGTGTGAATGCAATAAAGAATATTCATTCATTGAAATTACTTTTGACAAGATATTCTATGGGGACTTGAAGAGTATTAAGGCCTTGGTTACAACCAGTGACGGATTAACCCTTAATCAAATTAAGCAATTGCCTAGGGCATCACGTCTGAGGGGGCACCAGAAGGACAAAAAACATCCGTCTTGCCTAGGGCATCACGTCTGAGGGGGCACCAGAAGGAAAAAAAAATCCGTCACTGGTTACAACGTATGGTTGAAGACATCCACCCATCTTTTTTACCATGAAATTAGGTGGACAAGGCATCTGAGACTACAGAATATTCCAATTCGACTAAAATATATTATGCTACGCATGAGGCTAGTGGCCGTTTTTGCTTTTCCTAAATTACAAGTACGTAATAAGTTTTCTTATCTACAGTTATGTAATTTTAATTTTTTTATCAGAGTTGCTTTCCTTATTGAGTATATTCATAATTGAAGACGTGAGTGGAAGAATCGAACAAGTAACATTTCGTAACATACGGACAATAACTCATTTTTTCCCTAATTATTCTAATAAAACTGGTAACTTATCTACTTCATAACCTAGCTAATATATCTGGGTACACAATATAATCCATAGTTTTTCTATTTCAAATAATGTTTCCGGCCCTAAGGCCTCCATTTAAGCAAAAAAACGGGAAGTTTTTTCATGTTACTTACCTTATTCTTCCACCCACGAATTGAATTATATTCACATGCTACCGATGTAACTTTTTCTGTAACATTGTAATTAATAATTTACCAAAGCTCTTTGGTAGTATTTTTGTATCCAAACATTATCATTTTAATCATATTAGATTTAATTACAACATAATGTGTTGTTAAATATTAATCTTTATCTAAAGTATCATGTTACAGTTTTGAAATCAAGATTTTAATATATTATGATTTATGAGGAAACATAATTGATTTAATTCAAATTATAGTTATTCGCAAGATAACATTGAAAGCTTATGTATGTAGGTTAAAAGTATTAAGTTACTAAATAAGATTTAAAGGTGAGTACAAATTAAAGAATTCATTGTTTTATTTATTATCTTTATTAGATTCAGAGATCAAATGAAAGTCTTGATATTCTTATTGTTATCAGTCTAAATTGATAGGCACATAACATAACACTGTTGATAATGTAAACATGTAGGTACATGCATAATAACATAATGCAATAATATTCCCTAAATCTAAACATACAAGTTAATGGAGCATAAAACTAAAAATACCTTAAACATACTAAATTCGAACTTAGAAAATAATACATTTTGCTTAAAAGTAACTTAAATCTAACAAGATATGACACGGAAGAATACAAAACTTAACTTAATTAAAGGTTTAATCGACAAAATTGTAAAACTTACGAACAAACTTAATTACAAAACCTTAATTGAGATTAATCTTAACCTAGCATTGGCACATTCGGCCTATTTTTGAAATCAAAGGGATTGAAAGGAATTTAAAGCTCGCTACACATAATATATCTCTTTTATAAACTCTTCTTAACCTAGTTAAAGCTTCAGTAGATGTACATTCATATCACAGTTGGGTCACTTATAAACTAATGGAAGACGATCATGATGAAATTGAAGAGATGAAGATCCGTGCGAAATTAATTACAGTGCAGTTGACGTTAAAGCTGTCTACCAAAACATGACGGATAATTTTATCGTTACACAAACTTACTTAGATGTTGCACTTGTATCTCTATTATATTTTAATCAAATTAGAACCTTATTTACTTTAAACCTGATTATCAAATTTTAATCACTGCCAAAGTTAAAAATTTAAACGTTAACTGAAGTAAAACGAGAATTTAGAATCGAAATCAAATTTAAATAAAGATACGGTACAACATCACAAAACTAATTCTAATGGAAGACATTGGCGTGCTCAGCACAAACTAAATCTAAAATTGGAAGACACGATTTTGTTTTCACTGCATTAGAATTAACCGATAATGGAAGACGTGGATTCGTTAACTTGATCTGGATTAACAGCAAAGGTTACATACGAAACAGCTCCTGTTACTCTCGTAGCAGATTTCCCGGACCTCGTTGGCCAAGTTGTCGCTGACCTCCTGGCCGGGAAGCAGCTCGAAGCGGGCGGAGTTCAATATATTCTGGTTCGTCGCGTTATCTTCGTCCTCGACCGGCACCGGTTTGACCGGATCCAGCGGGTAGAAGTATTCCGAGAAGGCGATGACGAGGGGCTCGTCGGCAGTCTTATGCAATGGTAGGTCAGGGCTGGCCGGCGAGTTGGAGATCAGCTCCCCGAGCTTCGACCAGCACTTGTTCAAGTTCACTCGCGTCGAAGTCACCACCCTGCGCGGAAGCCGCGGCATAGAGCTCTGTAAACAACGATAAGAATACGTTAGCACCGATAATATAGTATTGTAGAGTCACAGAAACCGGTTGTGAGTGATAAAAACAAAACTTCAAAGAAATCACGGCGAAGGTTGAATAAAAAAGATCGTTACCTGACGATTTAGGAGCTTCATCCACGGCGAGCGAGGTGACTGAACCTCCTTAGAAGGAGATTCTGGATTCTTCTCCGCGAGACACATACTTATGCTACGATCTACGACTACGTATTTACAATGCCGCTGCGGGAGCGACGTGCACACACGAAGGTACAGACGGGAATGATGCGATCAGGAAGGGCGGCGGGCTTTATATAGCGGTCCCGTGCGGCGCGCGTGCGTCCCGGGACTAGCGCGCGCCGCACCGCGCGCCGCGCCGCGCACGAGCGGTAGCGCGCGCGCATACTGGTTTCCACGAACACGGCCTTTGACGTGCCGCGACTTAGAAATGATTCCACTGGATTATTACGGGACAACTATCGATATTTGAATAATTAATGTGTTGACAGTGATGTATCATGCAATGTTAACGGATCTGATGCCTGATTAGAAAACAATAACTTAGATAATAACCGATAAGATCGGTTAAAATCAATAGGATCGATTAGTACCTAATGAATAATCGTTGATTGAGTATCATAGGAGTAGGTGCTTCTAAAGATGACACAATAGGCAGAGATAATAACGACATCTCAATTAAGATAAAAGGAGTTTTAACAAAACACTACACCCCTATCCTCGCATCCGGTGAGCAAAAAGTCTATACAACGAATAAATAAAAATCATTTGCATAGAATTAGAAGTTATATATCAGCGTATCCGACCATGATATATAGACGGAGGCCGCATGATTTGTGGCGAGCTAGGCTAGCTAGGTGATTTAATCACAGGAAGCCACATAGGCAATCTCTGGACCTAGCACACCTGCCGTTGTGATTCATAATAGTCAAGATACAAGCCTAGAGCAATGTACTCTAGCTATTCTTAGGTTAGATAGCCTTCCGCTGTATTGTGTTGGAATAAACGTTAAATAACATAAATGTAGTTAATGGAATCAGGCGTTACTTTGCGGAAATCCATAGCTTAAAATTTAGTTTGTTATTATTTTAAGTAATATTCCGCGAAATAAACTTCCACCTTTAAGTAAATGAGTGAGTGTACGCATAGGCATGCGTACAGCACTTCCCTCCTCCCACACTGCCTATGCGTACACTCGCATGCACATAAATGTATCTTCTACAACAATGGGTGCTTAAAGATTCTATTTTATTGACCAACAGCAAGTCAAATGCGTTTATAGAAGAATGGTCTTTTACGGTGTTCGTTTTAAGAAGATTTTTTATTTCGAACAAAGTAACATCACAGGATGACGTTGATATTTAAATATTATCTAGCAAATTAAAATTAGATGAAGTATAAAAAACAAATCCTTTACCATGCAAGTATTGAGCAATCAAATGCTGATAAGAAATTGCTAAGTTTCGAAGTCTTTAACCACAAATGACTTTCGCCCGTAACCGAGTTATATTAGCTGCTAATTTCAATAAATTAATGCTACTTAATTAATACGTATTAGTTTATTAATTAAATGCGTAGCGAGGGAGCCGATGATTATCAGACTCAGAATTGTGATTAGAAATTCGTTTTTGAGTCATAGTTAAAAGATTTAGGTGCGATTGGGGAGATCAGATTATGGATCTGTTAATTATTTTTTATTTGGCCACAATCATAGGATCTTTGATGAACTAAAAGGTTTGAAAGTAAAGTAGAAGTTAAACATCTGGTAAACTAGGAAAGAGGCTAATGAAGTATTTGATAAAGAAGATAAAAGATAGAGTCGCGCTTCTAATTAACAAAACGAAACTATAGAAATGTCAGACTTAAGACCAAAGTCTTGTAAGAAGAGAAAACAAATAGTTAGATATTCTTTATCTTCATTAATGTTATAAACACACTTTTGTGGTTTTTGCATTTTTTTATCAAGACTTTAGGAGTAGAGTCTTGATTTAAAAAAAAATAACTTTAAGCTTTTAAGTTTACATTTTTAATCAAGACTCTAGGACTTGCGTCTTGATTAAAAAAGTAAAGACCACAATATTTTATACTACGAAACTTATTTTGTCCACCCCTATACCAAATGTGGCTTCTTTAATATCCTCTTATAAACGCTCTAGTACGTACCATTTTTCAACTCAATCAACGATCTCATGAAACTGAAACCATATTTAGAACTCGTTGTAACCGATCCCACGCATTCCCCGCTGAATCTTACACATTATACTTTCATTACAGAAAAAAAAAACAAAAAAATCAACACCACATCGCCACCACGTGCAGTGAAAAAAAACCTCCGCCTTTCTGACGACCCCTCCACGGATAGGGTTACAAATGGAACTTTGTATAGTTTTTTGTGCCATCGAGGATTTTTCAGTCAAGATTTTATCTTTATTGATATTTTAAGGTACAACGTTTGAAGTGCGTTTTTAAACAAGCTTACAAAATTGTTGCCTGTTGGCTATTGTTTAAAAAAAGTGTCAGCCATTTTTAATTAGTGTTTAAAATTCGAACGCGGTCAATAACATTTTGTCTAAAAACTTAAAAAGGCTTGCATCTTTGGATTGGGTTTGGATACAATTATAAATTAATGTTGTTAATTAGTAAAATATGCTGATACAATAAAAACTTATTGTAATTTTATACAATCATAGTTACGAGTATCAATACAATTTTCCACTTATCATCATAGCGTTGTTATGCTAATTTTATTGGTATAATTTTTCGGTGGAGTACCTTATATTAGCATTTTTGTGCCGAGCAGGTAAAATTGTTTTTTACCTTACAAATGATCTCGCTAATTTAAATATTTTTTTTAAGATTTGAAGATTGTAGGCAGGTGATTTCTTTTATATACTTATAATAATAAGGAGAATAATAATATCCTGTGTTTCGTCAAAAACATTTTATATAGGTAAGGTCAATGTGTCGAAGTCCGGCATACTTTTCTAAAATTAAAGTTTAACATAATTTTTTGACTTGAGATTCGCTTTTTAAAGTAAATAGTGTCATCGGAAATTGTAGGCTATATATTAATTAGACCTATAATGATCTAAAAATAATCTTAATTGCCGTATTTTTTTACTTACGTGGTATTTTTTAAAAACTCGGCGTGTAGACGGACTTCCCTTACAGTTTGAGGTAAGTCCGTCTAGCAGCAGCCTTAACTTGTGAAGTAAAATGCATGGCAACGGTTTCTAGCAAAGCCGCAAAACGGCCATTCAAATATATAACGGTCATTCAAATATAATTAAGGTGTCGGTAGTAAGGTTCGCATTCCAGAGAAAAATAATTTTATATCATTTTAAGGCAAGTCCGGCATATCGTAAGTCTAAGTGGTTGCAAACATTTTCATTACGCCGCTCAATTAGAATTTTAAGGGTTGTTGGTCCGGGAAGTCGGATTTTTTTAAGGAAATTTCCTGCTCTTAAAGGATCTTTTTTCAAATTTTGATTATTTTAAATAATTTTTGGTTTTTGGAATATTAAAAAAATCAAACCCTTCTTTGTTTACTTTATTGTTTATAACTTTTGCAATTTTTATCAGCCCTTCTTGTATGCTCTTTTCGTGCAGTAAAATTTAGGCAATGCTATGATTTAGTAGTCCTAAGTTGAAATGCAAATTAACAATAAAGACATGTATATTTAAAAGGTTGACAATATCTGATTCGAGGCAAGACCGGCATATGACGGCCTTTCCTTATGAAAACTAGACGGACTTCCCAATTATTGCAATTTTAGGTTAGACACATGTTGCAGGTGATAATAACGAAATTAAAGCGATATTAACGAATCGAACACCAGTAATAAGTAAAAGGATCACTAAATTACTTATGTAATCCAAGAAACTCCAAAAACTCCTTCGTATTTCCACTTTTTTTTTTTTTGGCAGAGACTTACACTCTGACTGCGAGTACAAAACGGGAAAAAATTTTGAGATCATTTTTTTCGTAACAGGTAATTAGTAGCGACATATCTGTTTCTTAGGTCAAACTAACTTTGCAATATTGTTTTACCTACTGAGCCATATGAAACTAGTCGTTCAAATAACTGACCTAACGGAGACTAAATTCAGGCAACATGTTAAAATTACTCTTATATCAAAAGCCTATTATAAAATACAAGATTATCTTGATGACAAAGATGTATGGGTGTAATTTCAATCTGCACTATGCTCTCACACATTCTAAAAATCTATTTAATATTGACTTACTTATTACATTATAATAAAATAGCATAATGAGATTGATAAAGACATAATTAATATTGACATAATATACCTATTATAATTGAATATCATAGTATCGACATATTTATATTTATAATATTAAGATACTTAAGGGAATAATTTAATTGTATTTATAATAATAATGTGAAAATCTGAAATTGTAATATATAATGTAATAAATAAATTGTTAAATACTGTACTTTGACGTCAAAAAGTGTTGTAACAACCTATTTTGAATAAATGAATTTGACTTTGACTTTGACTTTGAAATATCGAAGCTATTGCCGCTTGACGGACTTACCTCCCAGACGGACTTCGACACATTGACCTTACCTATAAAGTATAATCTTATTTTATATTGTTTTGCGAAGTTTCTAGATGTTTAGTTAAGTGTTATTATTTATTAATTTTATTTCGTTTTTATTCTCAATAAAAGTTTTTATTTTTAGTAATTACATAACATATTTATAATGTTAAAGTATTATCACTTAAAATATAAATTTAATTCTTTAAGATTACTTATCTACAGATCTAGAAAATCTTAAAAAATGTAAAAAAAAACTAAAACTCCTTTTTATATCCGAAAAGCAATTTGAGGAACATATTTGTTAGATAATTTGCTATAATTTGCCAAAATTTATAGTTAAGTTGTTAAAAGTAATACTTTTACTTTATCTTTGAAACACCGTCAGATCTTGTAAAGATTATAGTTACAATAATATATTTTAGCAACACCTGGATCATATATTAATTTATTATTCACAAGATATATAAGAGATAAATTAAGATAAATTAAATAATAAAGGAAATATATTATTCGGTGTCTATGAAAGAAATAATAAAATACCTAGGACTATAACAACTCTATCTCTGTATAATTTTGTCACACAAAAACATTTTATACAAGGTGTAACAAAACTAAGTTATAATACTTTAGGGTGTGCATGAGTACCCTGTATATGTATTTCACTGTTAAAGTAGCAGCGCTGAAAGAGTAACTTTTTTTAATCTTTTGTATTTCGCGTCAGGGAAAATTCCTGACGCTGCACGCTGGGGCGCTTGCCCATACAAATCACAAAAAAATGGCTCCTTCAGCGCTGCTACTTTCTTAGTGGATTCTACATAAGGGTCACAAATAGTCACAATTCACATATACACGGTACCCCCCTAAATATTATATCACTTAGTTTTGTTACATCCTGTATACTTTCCTAATTCAGAAGCATTTTGTGTCATTAGAATTCGTTACATAATAATAAACATAAAACATCATCATAACAATAAGCAGTATAAACAAAAGACAAACGGTTCCATCAATTTATTATAATAACGTTTTATTATTATAATAACAGGAAAGGGATAAATAAAACAATCACGAATAGATAAGTGTCCCTCCATGACAATGCATGCATTCCGACACAACCTAATGCGGGCCCTAGCGCATAACTTACACTATAATATGCCGCGGTACAAGTCCGCTTAATGGGCAGCTTAGGAAATGTCTGGAAACAGGAAAAAAAGAAATGCAACCACCGTACAGAGCATTTTTATAAATTTCAGATACAAATATGATAAAGCTACCGTCATAAAGATGATTTGAAAAATTGTCTGGATAGTAAAAAATAAGCTATAAAATATAAATACATACGTTCTATTATACCTACCTAAACTACTAAAGGTACGGTAGGTACCTACTAAATTAAATTTTTCTGTTGACATTATTATTTTTACGAAATAGTAATCTAAAAATTCGTTAAAGATTTAATCGATTTTGTAATCAGGATTTTTAATTAGTATAGTAGAAACCAGCGGGGGTTAATTAATTTAAAACGTTTTTTATCAGATTTTGTATACCATGAGCACCACTTATAGAAATAATAGGAACCTTACGTCTAAAATTACATGGTGAAAGATCTTTAGGCTGATTATTTAAAGGTCAAAATCATTATTATAATAATAAAACCATTATAATAAATATTTTCGTTAATCGAAAATATACTTATCAGGTCCTCCATATGGCCCATAGGACCAGTTTACACCAGCTAATTATTTAAATAAGATACTCACGTATAGTTACTTATCGTCGTATATAATTATTTTAATTTTTAAACATGATTGGATACAACAATGTTGATTGTTTTGGTAGTCAAATGAGGCGTTCATTAAAAACGAAAATAATTAATTATAACCAATTTTATTACCTTATTCTGATAGAGTAATAGGATGTTGTTTATTTTCTAAGCTGTGTTTTATCGTTTGAGATCCTTTGTTTCTACTTAGTGACAAATTAAAAAAAACCCTAATTGATAACAAATTATTGTGATATATTATGATTGTTTAAGCAATTACTATTCGGTCAGCCGAAAGGCAAATCTTGACATGAAGAACTGTCGAGTAAATCCAGTAATTTTGTAACTACCCGGTTTAGTGCACTGCCTGTAACCCCGATTATAATCTATAGGGTGGGGAGCTCTATTCATAAGTCCTGACCGCACGCCCGTACGATCGTGTGCCTGTTTGTTGTCAAATAACGCCTCAATTTGGCGTTGTGACGTCACATTGTAGGAAGTGACCCTTGATGAGGATAATTGAGGGGTGCAATGAGTACATTGTAATTTAATATGGCATTTTGCGCTTCCGAGAATAATGATGGTGCTCACGAGACACAAATTGGTACTTTTATTGAGTATTGGGATGAATATTCTTCATTATCTATTATATCTCATCTCATTAACCCATCAGTCGTGGCAAAACGAGACACAATAGCTTTTTCATTGTTATCGCGGCCGGATGTGGCCGCTTGGGGCTTCATGAATTAATATACATAAATAATTTCAAATTGTTGCTTTAATTGCTATTGAGTGTTGCTAAGATTTTTCATTATCTACATCTCATCTCTAGGGAGATGATAAGTATTCCCTGGGTGCAACTATTAATATCTATAAAGCTATGATTACATAAATAATTTATTTCCTTTAGGAGCTTATAATCTTAATAGTTTTCTGAGTTCGTAATCAGGGAGCGATCTTATCTTAATTAAAGCATCCGCCGGAGTTATTAAACCGATTACATTATGCTTAACACGAGAAACTTCGATTACTCCGTAAAAATCCCTCGATTACCATTAAAATGGCGCGAGGACGCACACAATCACGGCGAACCCCTGAAAGTACGCACACGCTTACGCGTACGCACGCGGCACACACTCGCGTTTTCAGCGCGGGCGCAACGCACGCTTACGGTGCGAGCACACACGTACACTTTGAGCGCTCGCGTACATGCACGCTTACGGCGCGAGCACACACGCTCGTCAGCTCCTCGCGTGGCGGGCGTGGAACATCCCCGTTAAGGGGCGCAGGTGTGGGCCGGTGAATGGTGCGTGGGAACCCGCCGCAACCCCGGGTTCCCACCGCCACCTGCCACCTGCCGTACTACGCATAATTCGCCCGAGTAAATGAACGGTAGTGACCACGTGTGCCCACTTTTTTCCGCGGAAGACCGGTGAGCCCAATTAATTTTATCTCGAAGATAGAAGTGTAGCTGAACTAATCGATTTATCGGCCGAAGACTGCGACCCGAAGATAGTTTAACTGGGAGATAATACCTGAAACTAGTCTGCGCTATCTGCGAAGCTACTTTAGTTCGGACACTTTATTGATTATCTCGCCGATCGTAATTAATAAGAGGCGTAATTAAATGCGCTTTTAATTTAGACAAATTGTAAAAAATCTGATAACGTTTAATGCTCCTCTTAAGGACTACTTCATCACCATTAAGACGGTGCATAAAATTAATTACAGATAAGAGAGCTGGTATATTAAAATCTGATAAGACTTCTCGAAAGCTCTAGAGTTTTAAATGTGGTCTATAAAGTTCAGAATAAAATGTCACGCCGGGTATTATCGTGACATTAATGAACGCTACAAAAATCGCGTAAACTTTCATAGTTCGCGTTGTTTTGGTGTGCGTAAATGCGAAGAGCGAAGCCATGTTGCCCGTTGCATTGCGGTGTTTTGACTTTCGATGGAACGACGAACATGGCTTAGCACGAGTACAGGAGAAAATAGAAATTACTTTTCTTTTTCATCCTCCTTCTAAATTACCTTTCTCAGTTTTAAATTTTTCATTTCCTAGAACGTTTCCTAATTTTAGCGTCCTTGCCAATTCCTTCGTAGAAAGAAAATCAATGTTAGGGTTGCATCAACGCTACGCAACGCATAATATCATAGTACCGCAGGGCTATCACGTAAAAATAGCGATCAACAATCCACTAGCAATAATCGCGCGAGCGATGTCACAAACAATGGTGTCATCACAGATTAAGTATTATAATATAGATGCCGTCTTAGGCCGCGTCCGCGTGGCCATTTTGTGCTTGTTTTCATACAAGTAGTGTGCGTGTATTTTCTTGAATATTTCTATGTGTCCATAATTTCGAAGTATATTATAGCTCTGAAAAGAAAGTCATTTAGTTCATGATATCGATAAACTATAGTTCAAGTAATGTACATTCCTAAAGACACGTAAAAAGCTTTGCAATTTTTGTAGACAAATTATTACTTGATGTGACATTTTTACCACTAACGCCTTATATAACACGATTAAAGGATTTTTAAACTTGTAAATTATCTTTTCAGCTTACAAAAATACCGGTTAAAAAGCCCAAAAACGTTGTTCAAAACTTACGTATTTAACGTTAAATCTACGTGTTTGAGGCATTCTTTAGCCGTTATTATGGTTTATTATATAGCGGAACCACAAAATTTAACGATATCTAGCATAAAATTTTCACTAAAAACCTTTGTTAACACTTTTATTACATGAAATATGCAGACCGATTGACCGAGTAGGTCGGACGCAACTTGACACGCTTTTCACGCCTATACACCGATATAGGGCTCTCTCCTATAGTCTATCCTCCTAGGGTGTCATATTGTATAGTGAATAGTGATCGATTGCAATCGTATTGTTTTGGCTGATACGTAATACGAAATTGCGATTTTCGAGCAATTACCGCGCAATAATTGCTATCGCATTGCTCTCGCAAGATACGATACTATCAGTTTAGTCAGGAATAATGGGAGAGTGATCGTCTTATCGGTTGATTAACAAACTGATATTTTTTTAACTATGTACATACTTTTCTGCCTTCTGGCGTCGGGTCAGTCTCCGACTGATGGACTGAACTGATGCCAGACTGACCGTGTAACCGTTGTCTAACAAAGCGTGACGTCGTCCGTTGGTAATTATAATCGGTAAACACCGGTACAATACCGAACACGGCCCGACCTTTAGGGACAACCCTTATTAACCTGTTCACTACTTTTCACGATTCGTTACATACGCGTGTTGTTTTTGTGCATGTGTAACGTTCATTGCTTTAACGTTATATTTTTTTAATGAAGAAAAAAATGGTTGAAGAAAAGACGAATATAAAATACCGCGTAAACACCCCAGTCTCCAAACCCCAACGTTCGAAAGTAATGAAATAAAATAGCAAAAACATGGTAAGTATTTGCATAATATATTTAATATTACACACAATATAATAATTATTATAAAATTCAATAACTTTCTTTTGTAGCATATCGCCTCTTTACTTCAATAACGTGATAAGTCTAAAATTTCAGTTTTATTCAGGTACATATTTGTATTTATATATATGTACAAAGGCGCTCGTGTGTCTGAGCAGCGCGAGAGCTGCGGAGCATTCATTATTAATGAAAAGACTTAACAGCTGAAGGCCTACTTAACCACGGATACGAAAGTGGGGGCACGGAGGGGGGGGGGGGGGGGGGCGCCAAAAGAAAAGAAAAACAATCCAGAAAGTCCAAAAGTAGGTTAGGTTAGGTTAGAACTTAGACCACAACACAGAGGGAACCGAGCGAGCGCAGCGAGCGTGCTGCGGCAGCAGCCGGGGACCGTTATAAAGTAAAAGGGGGGCTCGGGGGCCCCGCCAAAACAAAAACAAACACAATCCAGAAAGTCCAAAAGTTGGTTAGGTTAGAACTGTGACTGTGCTGCGGCAGCAGCCGGCGACCGTAACAAAACACGTTGTAGGTTGGGTTAAAAGCGTTAAAAAGTAAGTTACTCAAACTAAGTAGGTTCATTTAATCCTGCGATTCCCAAGGGGTGCAAGTGCACCACCTGGCACCCCCCTGCTGGCGCCCATGATTAAATCCAAACTAATTAAATTAATCGATTTTGATTGACTTAGATTAGTTTTACGTTCGATACATAATTTTTTCACTCCCTTTTGTTACACTTAAGATAGTCAAGAAAAAATTAAATAGACCAACAATAGTTTTCTTTGCATGTCACAATTTGCTTTATTTAGATCCCTAAAAATGTAGCCAAAAGATTTTTTTATGAGATCTTGTTTGTATTTATTTCAGACCTTGGTCAAGTTTATAGACAACCCCATTTTAGAATTTATGAAAGCCTATTTTAACTTTTTTACCCGCCAATAATGTGTCGCCCTAGAAGAAATTCAATTGCTACAAAAGAAAATCACTGCCAGATAAAAAAATAAAACCTCAAAACTCATTAAAAAGCCGCCGCTTTCTAGTTAAAATGCTACCTCAAATTAGTCGCCAAAGTAGTTTATTAACTATCCATTTTCAGTTTTTTAAGACCCAGAATAGTATCAATTTGTCGCCTCGTAAAATACATGCCATTATTTAATACTTAATATAATTTTTTGGGCATAAACAAAGGAATACATGATTAAATTTTAAGTAAAATATTACACCTATATATATAGTTGATAGTAACTGATATAAAATAATATATCAGTTACTATCAACTCGAAAAAAAATCAATAAAAACAACAAGTCTCAGGTTACAAGCTTAAGTCGTAAGTTTTTAGGACTTTTTCGAAGGAAGAGAATGTAAACTAACTGGGTAAAGTGCAAATAGGTAATATAAGGTTTTTTTTTTTATTTAAATTTCACACTTTAACGGATGGTATCAGAGAATCTGCAGATTACCTAGGTCAAGGGTCACCAAATGGCGAATCGCGGTCCGCATCCGGACCGCCGACCCATTGCGTGTGGACCAAGCATTTTCGAAAATAAACTTCGTTAAAAATAAATTTCGGTCTAGACTTACTGATGAACATCTTCAGGATTTAATGTCCATAGCTTGCACCAATTTCATTCCAAAATTCACAGAGATAATTAACAGTACAAAAATTTACACTTTTCTCATAGTAGGTATGTAAATAAATCCCTTTGTAATTTTCGTATTTTTCATAAAATGTGCGGACCGCGAAGGTCATTTCAGTTCTTAAAATGGCCCCCGAGCGAAACTGACTGACCCCTGACCTAGGTAATGAGCACGTTGTGGAGGGAGTCCTGTGTTAGACAGATCCAGGATATCCCTCCGTATACGGCTGAAGGCAAACCGCAGGTGGTTTTAGTGGGTAAACCCGAAGTCGGGAGTCCCACATACCCCCGGGGTGCTTCAGCTTAACTGAGGTACATCCCCAACCCGGGACACCCATAGAGGGTTTCCCCTGCGCAACAAAAAAAAAGGTAATGAGCACGTTAACGTATTCTGCATTCTAACGGTAACATGTACTTTGTACAATGTACATAATATTATACCTATTGTATAATACATAATATATTGTAATCGGCGTGTTTGGTTTTGTTATTACTAGAGCTAGCGAAACTATGATAAATTATATTATATCGGGATTGACATTGAACAAACAAATTTTTAACATATATTTACTCATCTACCCACGTAATTATTTCGTACCGAATAAGTATCAAAAGCAGTTACAAATTACCACCAAAAGGCAGTTTTTCGATAATTACAAGTGTATAATTAGTTTCACAAAACTGTACTTTCTCCCCAAAATCGAACAAGGTCGGAAGCTGTGTCGATTATGATTGGGTTCATACCCATAATAACGCGCTGCACTATAATTTATCTGCTAGTGGTAATTATACCGGTACAGTTATTGAGACAATAATTTTAAATATTTTATTTCTTTGGTTACCCACTTACGTTTGACATCTGAAAATTTCTCTGAATAGGAAAACAAAATTGGATAATTTTGTTAAAAGGTTTTGTTCCTAATTAGATCAATTTTCAGAAAAAAATCAATTTCTAATTTATAATATTCAAATTCAAATCGTTTATTTCAGACATGGTCCATATTAAATATAATATAGATATTATTTTTTTTAATTGAGTGCTAGCTAGTTGTTACCAATTTATTTCTGCTTACTATTATGAAATAACCAAAATATCTGCGTCAATAACTTTCAAAATACGAGAAGTTTGAAACTAAGATAATATTACTATATTATAATATTATTAAACATTATGAAAACAGGTCACACGTAATAAACTATAAACTAACGTAAAAAAAATTCAAAAAGTGATTGGGCTCGTCCGGGATTTGAACCCGGGACCTCTCGCACCCTAAGCGAAAATCATACCCCTAGACCAACGAGCCAGCTGACAGAGATTGCGAAATACGCGATCGGTATTAGACGCGTCACGTCTTACGTTTCTGAAATGTAAACAGTCACGCATGACGTCATCTGTCATCACTCATTTTAACTGGAACAACGTCCTAATCTCAGTTATCACTTTATGCTTATAATACATAAGTAATTATTTTGTATTAGGACTTTTTTTTTTACTATTTTTACTGGCTTTATTCTCTCAAACACTTTTTACTTTTTTATATTATTCATCATCATCATTATCATCTACTGTTCAAAATTCCGTTAGCCAATGGTCATCTTAATCATAATCTACCAGCGCAGACCACAGTGTATTTTTCCAAAATGTCAACTTTTCAAATCGCTTAGACTTTAAAATCTTTGCTTCATCACAGTAAGAAGTGTCAAATATTCTCACTTAACTTTAAATGTTAACAAAAATATGGAAATTAGGCCAAGCGCTTCTCGACGCGAGCGTACCCATTGACTGATTGCATCAATTTATCAATTGCGCTGTCTTTTTGTGACTTTAAAAATCCATTAAATTTAATTTATTATCAATAACATCACAAAAAACCAGATTAATTAATAGATCAGCTGGTTTTAATCTCGGTTAGCTTCGGGCGAAAAAACTATACAGTATGGACTAGAGTAAAAAATCAATTTGTACTGAGTACATTTTAATTTTATATTGTTGCTACAGGGATAATAAATCGGTCACTTAAATTTATTGATTAATAATTTATTTTAAGGCGGTAAGTTACTAACTTTGCTATTAAATGTAAAATAATATATGGCTGTACTTACCTGTTTTGTAAAAATATAAAAAAGTAAATAAGCACATCTGTCTGACATTATATCCCTAATAATGAACACATACTGTGCAATTTTTAATATTTTTTCTCCGTAATAGACCAAAACTGTGTTATTATTGAGTCTTTAAAAATCTGTTTCTATTTTTGTTCTTGTGTTTCTGTAATTGTATTGCTACTTTTGTATTTACAAATTATATTGTTTTTTTTACATACGACAAGTTAGAGTGCACGCTTTTTAAAACGGGTGTAGAAAATGAACTTTTAAAAACTAAAATACAATTCAAAATATCAATTTATAGTCAAAAATAATAAGAATTATTATAAATGTTCGTTTATTTTATAAATATTAATTTTATTTATAATAATAATTATTATTCTTCATTTTTAAATCAAAATCTATGAAAAACAAATTTAGATACTAATTTTAAATCATTCATTTTAAACCACGCAAAAAGTTATTTTTATTAAAGTTCTAGGCAATTTGCTACTTTGACTTCTCGCAATTTTTTAGTGTATGAATATTTTATTAATACGTATCGCGTTTTAATGCCTGTTATTTATAATGCTAATCGACTACATCACACACGAGACACTATAAACGAAGTAACAGCAAATAAAGCAGACACTAGTGTTAAGTGAATGCACTATGTCCCATGAAAAAGGACTATGTACAGTCGCGTCCACACGTAATACGTTACAATTACACCTGCAGTAATAAGCGGCTGTGACTTCGCCTTAATATTGCTCGCGTGTACTGTGCCATTAATATACCTCCCCTTAACACTAGGGAGAATCATCAGCATCTTAAGATGATTTGGAATATTAAAAAGTTGATGTTATGGGTAAGTCCCAACTTACCTTAAGTTGGGTCTTAAGCTTAACCCATAAATATATAAAAAACATCATACTTTTTTCATCACAGAATTAAAATTTTGTGGGCGAAATTTTCATTAATAATTAATATCCAATTCGAAATTATAAAAAGAATATTTTACTATTAGTAATTTTATCTAATAAAAGCAACAAAACTTAGGTTCATTACTATTTATTAATAACTTATACAATGTATTAATACTAAATACATAAAACATCAGCAAAAACCGCGCGCTTGAAATTTTTTAATTCTTTGTCAACTAATAATGTCTCCAAAAGAATAAGTAATTACAACAATCAAAAATTTATTCGGATACAATGTATGCAACGCTAATCCATACTAACATTATAAATGCGAAAGTCTGTCTGTCTGTCTGTCTGTTACCTCTTCACGCCCAAATAACTGAACCGATTTTGCTGAAATTTGGCATGGAAATACTTTGAGTCCCGGGAAAGGACATAAGATACTTTTTGTTCCGAAAAAATGTACGGGCCCCGCGTGATAAACGAGTTTTGGCACAACGGAGTTGCGGGCAACAAGGTACAATATAAAAGGAGAAGACGCAGGGTTTGGCTCAGCGGTTTGGGCGGGGGCAAACGAGCAAACGGGTCACCTGATGAAAAGCAACTACCGTCGCCCATGGGGCATGAACACTCGCAACATCAGAAGAGCTACAGGTGTATTGCCGGCCTTTTGAGAGGGAATACGCTCTCTTCTTGAAGGTTTGCAGGTCGTATAGGTCCAGAAATACTGCTGGTGATAATTCGTTCCAGAGTTTCACAGTGCGCGGCAGAAAGTTACGCGAAAAACGCATAGTGGAAGACTGTGTAAGTTTATGAGTTTTCCTACTCAATAAAAGTCAAAACGTCGACACATATTAATGAATGAAACAAAAGATATGTGTGAATGTAATTTTTTTACGTGTCTGTATTATTTTTCATATTCACAACTTTCTTGTTTTTAAACTGTGAGCTATTAACCAGAATATTATAATAAAGTTATGGGTTTACCGTTTCTCCATAACAATTAACAGTAAAACAATTGCGAAATTTCTCAAAGGATTATAAATTTTTCGACATCGAAAAAAAAGAACAGAAATCAATTAAAATATGATATTAATTTAATGTAAATTGGTCTTATTATTAAAAATTTGTAGTAAAAATACTAAGGCGTGATGAGTTAAACTAGATAAAGATGACTTTTAACTCCTTAATACAAACAATTTAAAAAAAAGAGATAAAAATTTATATGGACAACAAGCACTTCTGAAATTCGTATTAAAAAAACTAAACACTAAGCAGTAACTTGGTAGGCGTGCGTAGGTGAACCGCCAACCAGGTGTAAATAATAAATAAATATAATAAATAAATATGTATTAATTTGTTCCAAAACTTAATAAGATACTATACATACAAATAATAGCTTGATTACAACTGGTTAGCTTTATTAAACGACATTCTACAAATATTTGAGGTTTATCAAAAGATTGCTGACTATAGTTAAGCATCTTATCGAAAGTACTATCATAAAAATTTTATTAGACGAAGTTTTTAAGTATTTGTTATTCATTATCATCGTTAGAGTCGATACCATAAAAATAATTGCCATAGATAAATAAATTAACATTTTATTTATTGACATTGTCAGTCGAATTTAGTAAGGAAACTTTACACTGGGTTAATGTTAATAATAAAGAACTATCCTACAGGAACTCTACTTTTTGGAGTAACAGGTGTAATAATACTTTTTATTCCATATTCCTAAGTTTTTTAGAAATATTATAGTATTTTTTAGTTTCCCTACTATCAACCATTCTAAAAATATTTTCAATTTTTTTTCAGTTTCGCGTGAAAAAGAAACAAAAACACTGTCGCCATTATAAAACTTTTGCGATACTCAAATGAAATGATAATAAACTATTAATGTCACACGTACCTAGGTAAGTACCTATGCCATAACAAAAATATTTTTTTGCGTAACCTGATAAGCTACGTTATAAAATCCCCCAAAAATGCCATAAATAGTCCGAACTGTAATTAATATTACAGTTCGTAACAAATTAGTAAATTGAAGACCAATTTTTCCCAATTTGGCGGGCTTTTAGCCGCCATTTTTTACGATTGACACATGACAGATCTTTACGCGCCACAACGCGTAAACTAAAACACACGTCATTTACTGCACCAATTAAGGGTGACTTAAAAAGCGGTCGCAAAAAATGTGGTTCGATATCTGAAGTAAACCAAAAAAGCAATATCATTAAGTACACAAAATATGTTTTCCACTTACAACGTCGGTTATAATACTGTATTTATTCTGACACACCTGCTCCGTTTTCCCACGCCGCGCTCGGATATCTTCGGCTGCCTTCGTGTGCCGTCGCGCGTCGCTATTAGCGCTTTTTGTAGCATTAGAACTTTTTACGTCGCTTTTTCAGTTGCGTTTTTATGAAAAATTCCAGCCCGTAAATAGATTTTGAAGATTGAAAACTTTACAATAATTTTGAAGTGAAGTTTTTGTAAGTTAGCGTTAAAAAAAGTTTAAGGCGTTTCTAACAGCTAACTTTGCATATTTTTATCAAATTAGTAAAACCTTAGAAGTGTTTTTAGATTCATTAAATCAAAGCCATGATATCATAGGTAATAAAAATTAGGCTATCATCATATGAATACAAAGGTAAAATTAAAGAGAGGCTATTTACGAAATATGTATTATGCACAGATTTTCGTTACATGTAAGTAACTAAGTACAGATTGCAACATTTTACAAACATCTACAGTATTTTACAATCATCTACAGTTTTCCTTGTAAGTTGTAGTTAAAACGTACTATTATTGTATTCTTATCCCGTTTAATCAGTTTAAAAATATCTTATTAACCAGTTTATAAAGAACCATAAAAACGGATCCGTTATAAAAGATGCATCGTACGCACGACGGGAATAGTAAAGATAAAAATAAAGATAATTGATACGTTGTGTTTACAATATATTAGTAGGCCAAATAAGTGGCTGGACACTTGCGGTACCGTTGTTAGTACCGCTCCGTACAGTCAACACAATAATATTATTTATCTTATCATAAAACATGCAATATGCAGCAAGATGTGCTTTCCAATAAATAAAATAAATAAAAATAAAATAAAAAAGCCTTTTATTTCTCGCTTTACATTAAGACAGAAATTACATTATTAATTATGTTGTTTATTGTACATGCAAAATCATTAAACATAATATTATATAAATTTAAATTAAATAAATTGACAAAGTTTGTTTAAATCTTAAGAATTAAATTAATTGATTTCAATTTTAATATTTATTAGGATTCATTAGCATGTCAGGTATGTAAGATTGTAATTTCATTTTTATACTAGTTAAATTCATTAATGTTATGCAAATTATAAGTAATTATTATCATTATTCGTTTTAGCAAGAACCCCTCTCAACGGAAGGTAAAGGCCTCCTTTCCAATAGTGTGTGTTTATATCATAAAATCTATTCGTATCCAGTTTTAAGGCCAGGCCAGTTCGAAAAGACTGATTTTTAAGCTTCCAGTCTGAAGAAATTATGTGGAATTCTCTTACACCAAAACTAATGTGGCCTCAAAAAATAACCGAACAGAATATTGAAAAATGACATGGTAATTCTGTAAAAACACAACAAAAAGGATAGCTTTTTTACATTTCTAACAAAATAAGTGAATAGTTTTTAAACAAATGATTCGGTCATTAAAAAAATAAAATAAAATGTATAATTTTCTCCTATTTCGCCCTAAGGACGCGACGAGCGTCGTAACCGCCACTGTACAAGGCTCGCTGATATGAATATTATTTTAATGTCCTTTACGTCGCTAATCGTACTGACAGACATTGACCTGATAATTTTAGAGACAGCCTTGCCTTAACGAAGTATTCACGTTACCTCTTGATTTTGAGTATTAGAAAAATAGTACTGAAATTACTGAAGGATAATTTGAGTCCCGAATAAAGACATATAGGATGCTATTTATAACAGAAAATTAGACTGTTTTCATCGTAGGTTTCCATCGATATACTCTGCGACGTAGTTGCAGGCAGCATTTAGAAGATTAAACTAAAATTAATAGTTGAAGCTTGAACGGAGCTAATTAACTTTATGTTGGATATCAAATTTTATAGAGAGGCTTGTCTTAAGGCTCTGTCTTAGTTTGGGATCGTTCAACAATTACGTGATCATTTTTGGCCGTTCTTTTAACCCCACCCCCCCTATGTGATCACAACGTAATCTTTTGTTTTTACCCCCCCCCCCTCGCCTTCATTACGTAATCTTCTTCTTTCTTCTTCCAAAATACCTATAAAAATACTGATGCTTGGAAAACTCGATCAAATATGCCGAAAAAGTATAAAAATACTGAATCTGGTCACACTTTTTTACAGTTTGTCTATAGCTGAGGAAATAGTTAGTGTTACCAGTAAAGACTTCAAAATTGGACGTTAATATTTAGTTAATCCTTCGATCGCGGATTCTTGGAAATTCTATTGTATTCTATTGTTGTCGCGATCACCAGTGCTCTTATGGGGCTTGAAGGATTAATTAGTTATAAAATGATGATGACGTAATCATAGGTTATCTCCCCCCCCTCCCCAAGTAATCCTGTTGTATATACAAGCACCCGACCCCCCCCCCCCCTTCCGGTGATCACGTAATTGTTGAATGATCCCTTTGGACCACTTTCCTAGGAAAAAGTACTTAACAGTTTTTTATTTCACTGTATAAACTTTAATATTTATCTAAATGCAATAATAAATTGCATTAATTTTGTGTCTGACTGTACTTATTGCAAAACAGGTAACTCGAGCCCTAACCTTGAGAATAATTTTTCGCTTAAATAGTCGCTTGCTTTAACTGAAAACTTTATGTTATTGTCAATAATCATTTATTTATGTCCTTATATTATTAATAAAAAATGCAATTACTCTCAGAAACGTGGCTTATTTAAATAATTACTATTTTGTAGATATTTTTATCTGGATAATAAGTATTGAAAGATCTTTTCTATAATGCCTGCCATATTATTATAAAGTTTAATAAAGTGTGTATAAATTATAAAATAAAATATAGAGCTTTAAATAAAACGTCAAGCTTACCTATAGAAAGTTTCATAATCTTTGGGAAAAGCTTGAATTTATTTATTACGGCTACCCTTACCCTATCCCCTAAATTACATATGTATGTATATTTAATTATCGTTTGAAGTAATCCTGAGTATTATTGGCAAATTTGATTTTTGATTGAAATGAGTGCTAATAATTTAATAGGACTTTATCTAGTATGCTCAGTTAAAGTAGGTATCGGCATATCGGGTGTTTATTTTTTTTTTTTTCAGAAAGTGTATATTTTGTTCTCCTATTTTCTTCATTACGCTATACTAATGTCCATTATATTTCATAACATTTTCCCCATAAAACTGCGAATCATTACGAAAAAAGATGGCGCGAAAGATGCGTGAAAGATTAAGTTACATAATATGGTACAGTATACTGATTCTGTAAGACACCTGTTAAATCTGGCCAAGTTCAGGCTAACAGTTCACGTATCACGTTACAAAACTGCCAAGTTGTAAAAAACGCAAGATTAACATCAAAATGGGTTGCACAAAAAATATAATAAACTGTAAAGTTACAGAGCTTTAGCGTTTTTTGTTGACTTATTTATTCTTCCTAATTAAATCTTATTATTTAAAAAATATTACCAAACTTAAAAAAAAAAATTAACACATAGGAAGTTATGAATGAGAAAAATAATCGTAGACTCGACATTCACAAAAAGATTTCTACAATACCCACTTGAAGATAAAAAAAGTTTTCAATTTTTTTTAAATCACGTTATCCAAAATATCAGCACGCAACGTGTTACCCATACACCAAGCTGATGATGATGATGTTTTGAAGTAGTTAATTAAGAATCAATATAAACACAGTCCGCACCTGCTCACTTCTCCCACGGTACCAAGTCGCTTTTGCAACGTTTTTTTACGCTCGCATTCGAACTTTCCTTCCAATTTTGTAAGCTAAGTATCTCATTTCTCATAAATGTTTTGTGTGTTGTGAAATTAATTGATATTTTTATGCTTGTTGATTATTGTTGGATGTTTTTAAGTAAGATTTGTGAGTACATTTGTTGCAAATAAAATATAGAGATTAGTAGAGACAAGGATTTGAGGATGGGGTGCTTAATTAGGTAATAGACATTAGATACATAGAGTATCTACGTTTCTTGAATAATCATTCAATAAAATCCCATTGGAACCGAACATTTTTTCGTGGTAAATTGTTATAGTTGGTCAATTGTTATGTTTATGCCAATTAAAAACGGTGTGGTACTTTCGGAGCCTATTTGATACAAAGAAATAAATTTCTTATCAAGCACTTCAATTATTATGGTATGAATAAAATTGTGTAGTGTTTTCGTAATATTACATTACTACAATTACAGACTACATATGTTATTTGATATTTCAAATTCTTTAACTCACATAGTACCTACCTAGTATACAACTATTTACTATAGGTACAATTTGCAGTATACAGACTAGGCAGTGTACAATTATTGTACCTACACCTAACACCATTTGTCTAATCCCATGCTACTAAGTAATATGTATTCTGTGCCCAATTGCCCATGCTAAGTAAAAACTTGTGTTATGGCAATCAGAAAACAGATGTACCTACACCGAACAATAGAATAATTAGGATAACTAATTAGCTAGTTCGAGAATTCTCAATTCTAATTTTGAAGAGCCAACAATTTTTAACCTGTAAAAACCGATAGGCACCTACCCAAAATTTCATGGCTACTCGTTTCAAAATGTCATGGCTACCTGTGAGCCTTACAGTTTACCTACCTATATTGCTACCTACCGTAAAATGATCTTTCAATTTTGGAAAAGATAAAAAAGATAATCGAAAAAATCACATCGACACAGGTGTGGTATTGTTCAAGTGTCTTAGAATGGGGTGTTTTTGTGTGCACCATGTAACGTATTTCCAAACAAAAAGTGTTAGGGAATTTTAACAAAAAGTGCATTTGTTTAAATCTGATATTGGCTCTACATTAGTAACTTCGATAACGAACCTATCAGAAAGCGTTCTGACATTGCTCTTTGGCAATAACTAAAACTTGATTTTACGCGTTATATAACAGTATCCCAAAGGGAATTATGCATTTTTTCAGGATAAACGTAGCCCAATTTTTCAGAGCCCTAAACTAATGAATATCAAAATATGTCCAGTAGTTTTTGCTACAACAAAAACATATTCTCAAACCATCATTGTATGAGCAACTTGTCAATTAGCGTCATATTAAAGAAAAATCACAATTTTCATAATGAACCGCGAAAACTCATCACGCCTAGCTCTACCAGCGTCGTGATTGGCTCTCGCGCGGCCAATGGGAACGCCTAACGCACACGCCTACCAAACAATTTTCATATTTGGAAAATTTTGTATAATGATTTTGAATTTTGTTTGTACTTTGTTTTTGTCGATCTTTTTTCTGTTTGAAAATGGATTGAAATTAGAATGTCTTGCTGAGAACTGGAGCAATAGGTATGGCAAATTTTGTCTTGAAGTTGATATTTTTGGAAAGATCAGAAAAGGATAAAAAGAAATAAGCTATATAACAGCTGCTTGCTATCAATTTTCAGGTACTTATACCTACGTTATAGTAAATATAATTATAACTATGTAGAGAAGATGTAGTGTTACAGAGTTTTGAGATACAAGGACCAAGGTAGAGTTTCTACTTTCTATAGCGACGCCCCCAAGCAAAAAGTCTATAACCGAAAAGTCCAAATTTTACAGGAGCGATGATTTACTGTTTTTTGTGTATATTTTGGCAACGCGGGGAAATATTTAAAACATTGATATATGAAATAAAACCTAATTTTTTGGTGCATGTAATTGTTTAATCAGTATGCAAATATGTTTAATCTTAAGCTAGTAATCTGTGAAAATAAATAATACAGGATAAGTCATGAGTAAAAAATTACGCTATTAACACTTACAGGGTTTTTGCAGTAACTTAAAAAAAAACTACCATCCGTAACATTATATTATGGACTTTTATAACGTAATTTATAATATCAAACAGGGCGCGTATGTTAATATTACGATGTTATTGCGGTTATATAATATTTATGCAGAAACTGAATTGCTAAATTACATTAGTTTTAATAAGAAATTTAATGCAGTGTTAGCACTAATACTGATATTTATTCGACAAATTTATTAATTGTAATATTACAAGGTTTGAAGGAAACACACAGAATATTGTGTATTAATAAGATTTATTCATATCAAAACAAATTGTTAAACTCTCAAATCAGTTTTATGAAAAACACAAAGTAATTAAGGGGGTCTAGGTCAAGAAACGGACGATTTTCAAGATTTAAACGGGGGACAGGAGACATAACAATATAGTAATTTTAATTATGAAAAAAATATATGTGTTAGTTAAGGATCTAACACATTGAAATTCATATTCCATTACACAATAATATCATGAACTTCACTCGATAGAAAAAAATCCCAAAGTTACATCTTCTTTTAACGAAATTGCCATACTACTTACGTCCAAATTGTTTGGAATTTTCAGATAATTTTTGTAATGAATTAAAGACAAAGAATATATCTAGTTAGTATCGTTTATTTCACTCGATTTAATTGATGTATAAAATAACGACGATCAAAAAACTATAAAATTGGTTCGGCTAGTGCTTTCAGTCACACACTTTGCGCCTGCAATTTTATAGTTTTTTGATCGTCGTTATTTTATACATCAATTAAATCGAGTCAAATAAACGATACTTACTAGATATATTCTTTCTTTTTAGTTCATTACAAAAATTATCTGAAAATTCCAAACAATTTGGACATAGTACTATGGCAATTTCGTTAAAAGAAGATGTAACTTTGGGATTTTTTTCTATCGAGTGAAGTTCATGATATTGTGTAATGGAATATGAATTCCAATGTGTCAGATCCTTAACTAACATATATATTTTTTTCATAATTTAAATTACTATATTTGTCTCCTGTCCCCCGTTTAAATCTTGAAAATAGTCCGTTTCTTGACCTAGACCCCCTTAATTACTTTGTATTTTTTATTAAACTGATTTGAGAGTTCAATAATTTGTTTTGATATGAATAAACACAATATTCTGTGTGTTTCCTTCAACACAACAATATTTTATTCTTTAGATTTTTTTCTATACAAGCATACATAGAATCCCCCTCGTTTTGACAATGGCCTGTTTCAAAAAATCTATGAGTTATAGAAATCGCAAGAAGTTTAGCAGCATAAATACCGTTAATAGATAAAGCGCAAAAATATAATGATTTTTGTTTTGTCCATACCATCCATCTGAATATAGTGAAAATTTATTAAAACCTCTCTCTTTTTCACTTTTGAAAAATAATAATAAGGCACTTCCTATTTCTGTGCTACCTCTTTTGGCTATTTGATAATGCCACACATAACAATATCCTATTTTCCGAATAGCATCGTAAACAGTAAAATTGTAGCAAGGTTATTTCCGTTTATAATGGAACGCTGACACTTCAGATTGAGGTATACTCAATACCTTAATTGCATAGCAATTAGCATTTATCAAAACCATAATGAATTTATTTTACGGCAATAATCCGGTAAACACTAAACAGGTGTTACCAAAATAAGATGAATATATATTTATTTGTAAGATTGGGTTACAGTACTTTTGCTCGTAAAGTTTTATAATTTATTTCCGTGCAATAAACATATATTTCATTATATCTTCATAAATATCACTAAGAAAAATCCAGAAAAAATCACAAGGTGTATTTCGGTCTTCTGATTACGAATTTCACATAACAGGAAAAAGTCCATAATAACACATTACGGACTTTTTGCTTGGGGGCGTCGATAGGTATTTTCCTCTAAATTTTGTGTAGTTTTTCTTAAAGTTACAATAAACTCACAATTATTATTAAATGTCTATAAATACTTGGCCATTCTTTAAACCACTGATAATTCAATATCTGTAACAACCTTTACAGAGATGATTTAAGATACTGCTCTACATGATGATCAAACTTATCATATCAATATGAACATCCGATATACATAACGGGCTATAAATAACATAATATCGATAATATCGTGATGAAACACAGGAAACGAGGCTCAGTGGCTGGTGACGTTTTGATAAAATCTTGCCGCTTATTAAGATTAAAATCGAACAGATAATATGATATACGTATCGCAAGTTCTAAGAGTTATATTATTAGCATAATATTAAACGCATGTAGTTGCAAATATTCTTATTGCATGTGTAAATGTAATATACTTACTGAAATAGTACATTTTTCCGACAGAGTAGCACGTACTGTTTTTCCTCATGGTCTACTCGTTGACAATTTTCATAAAAATCGTCCAGTAGTTTAAGAGCCTAATTGATACAATCAAACTGACGCTTACTATTTATCATACTAGTATGAATTTGGAATTCAATTTTAAGTACTCAAGTCTAAATCTTTTTTGGCATGGCATATTTTTTTTGAGTATTTTTTCATGTTTATCTTACCTTACTTTTTATTGTTTAAATAACTCAATGTTATAAAACTAATATCAATAATTACGGTTATAATTTATAATATTATATTAGTATCTAGTAATAGCAATAAAGTTGTAAATTGAATGTTCTCAACTTCAATTCAACAATTCAACAAACTCAACTTCGTTTCTAGATGGCGTTGGGCATACGTTTCTACAAACGTATGCCCAACGCCATCTAGTTATAAGGCAATGAACTAAAAAGTTTCCCCATATATCCGCTGGCGCTAGTGTGCACGAATTATGAATTCATTCAATATTATAATAATCTTTAGTATAACTATATTAAGTACTATAAAATATGAGATATTATGTATTATATTATAAAAATAATTCGGTTAAGTAGAGTTTTTTACTGCTAAAAAGTTAACTAAACTTATATCTTGGCTTTTTTTCCATACTATACAAAAGTAGAGTTTTTATAAAATTGTCTAAAATTCTTATTTAACAAAATTACCAAGATCTGAAAAATAATTTTTAGACGATAATAAAACATAAAACACGGGAACAGAAATTCTGCTTTCAGGAAACCGCTGAAAATATAACATTACATTGTTGTCATTGCGCTGAAAATTGCCACGAGCCAAATGGTATTTCCTTCTCTTTCACTCCGACGTATACGGTATATATCCCTCTCTCTCCGCGGCTCGTAGCGCAATACAGTATCTCGGTCGTGCGTCTCGTTCGATCGTTGATCTTTATAATTCGTCGTTAACACGCGCGCCCGCGCATATTCCTTTGGCCTTATATTCTGTCTCGCTCTGTCGCGCGCCGCGGTGCTGTTGTCTCGTGTTTCTTTTATTGCTGTTTTATTATTTCTTGTAGATGATCACGCGATTGTGAGCTGTCGCTCGGCGCGCACACGTCACGTTCTCCGTCCTTTTCTCGCACGTTGGCTAACATATGTTTTGTCTCGCGTCTCGGCGCACGTCGCTGCCGTGTCGATGTTTTGGGAAGTGCACCCGCCCGCCGTTCCCACGGTTCACCTTCGGCCGACTTCCTTACGAAAAAACAAACAAGAGCACTCTGTTGAAGAAAATCGAAGCCGGTCGCGTCGCGGTGAATGATTAATACAATTATGTGCCGCGCGCCGATACGCGGTAATAATACCTTTGTGTGACACGTGTGGCTTAGATTGTGTTACCTACTGGACACTTTATTATTGCAGTTTGAATTAGTTAATGATAGTCTCTAGGTATTAAGGAGTGGTAGAGATTTTTATTTCATTAGTAAAATCTCTCTACTACCTTTCTAGACGCGTATGACATTTTTTGTAGCGGATAATGACTTGAAACATTTTAAGAGAGAGAGAAAAAATTAAAGCTCATGTCTTAGACTAAAATATATTGTCTAGCTATTTTTTACGAACGGCCACAAATTATGATACATTCCTTTATCACTTATGATTTTAATCTCATCTTCTTTATTGATGTAGAGCAATTTGACGTGTATGTTTGCATACCTATTATAATATTGTGTAGACTTGGTACAAGTACCAGATATATTCGTCTACGATCACTTCTACGATATTATCTCGAACTAGGGTTGCCATCACCTATATTGCCATCGCCGGTCAGGCACGACAAAATTCCCGGACATTTGGCCGAAATGTGGTTATTTCCCCGTACACATCCTCTTAAACTAAACGCAGGACGAGGCAACGCACGCATTTTCGTTTTTAGATCATATAATTCAGACCGGTGAAAAAGCTAAACGTAACTTTTATTCATTTACTAAAATTTCCACTTCAACATGGAGTCTCTAATTTAAAACTCTCAAACTAATTTACTCAGCGACATTCCTAGGTACCTTATGCTACGGGGCTCCCGTGTGGGCCGACCGAGCAACTATTGGTGCGGCTCGTCGCAAATTATTGCAAAGCCAACGTCTTGCTCTCATATTCCTGTGTAAATCTTACAGAACCACAAGTACCGAAGCTTTACCTGTACTAGCCGGAGTTTTACCCGTAGACCTTGAAATACAGCGACTATGCTGTATTTCAAGGTCTTGGATGTTACTACCACAGTAAAAACATTACTAGCCCGGACTTTTTAAACGCTCGCGATAAACCAAAAATAGCTAGATTGTTTGAACCCTTTGATGATTCAGTACGTTACCTAATGTCCGAATGGCAAACTCGTTGGGATAACTCCACAAAAGGTCGCCACCTTTATAACTTTTTTCCAGATATACGTCAACGGCTATCCAAACACTGGATGGATATTGATCATTGCGTATCTCAATTCCTGACCGGTCATGGTAATTTTAAAGCCAAACTCTATGGATTTAAATTAGTAGAATCACCCATGTGCGAGTGCTCGACCGAAGGCAACATGTTCGAACAAACCGCCCATCATGTTCTCTGGGAGTGTAACCTCTGGCAAAACGAAAGATCTATAATGCTTAACAACATACTTTGTAAATCTGGAGTCCCATATTACGATGATCTCGTAGACAGCGCAAGGAACTTCCGTGCCTTTAAGCGTTTTTGTCATAACTATTACTGGAAACAGTGTAACACAACAAAATTCAACATTAACTTAGATCTAGCTTAGTAGTCATAATTAACATTAATTATTCCCGTGGTGCTTTCCCTTTAGTTCTTTGACTTTCGGTCATTGCAACTTTGTGCTGTCTCCCGCTTTTTATGGGGAGGGAAACTGTACACTTCCTACTCCTCCTATCTTCTTCTGATTAAATTCGTTGCGGGTCCCAAGACAGCTTTAGCATGTCCCTCGGGCTCCCTGAGATCATATCAAAGGGTTTTCGTGGTTGGATACCGCTGTCGATCGTGGCGACACAGGAGATACAGTGGTGGGAATGTGTGGTGGGCCAAAGCCCGTTTAAAAAAAAATCCTCTTAAACTGTTAATATTACGATTTACGTCTCGCCAATTTTTGCTTTTCCAACAAGAATTTGTAAAAATCTGATTAACTCAAAGTCCGTGCAAGAAACCGTGTGTATGCTTAACGTGTTTTTATCTTTCGTTTATTGCTGCATGAGTCATGACTAAAAAGTTAATTTCTCTCAACAAAAGTGTCCGGATTTTACCCGGACACTTTTTAAAAACCCTGCCGGACGCTCCCCGGACGCCCTTTAAACTAGGACAAATCCGGGGAAATCCGGACGGATGGCAATTGGCAACCCTATCTCGAACTCTACATATTTCGCTTTTGGGCTGTATCATTGAGTTACTGTGTTTCAATTGATTTTGCTGTTTGAACAATTAGGACTCTACCAATGATATTATATGAAATACATGTAGAATATCATTTGACTCTACTAAATTATTTTGTCGCCTATCGGTTATTGATTACGTGGCTAATAGGTGACATTGAAATTTAAGAAAATAATTATAGCCCATCAATACTGTGGTGTGTTTTTTCGTTTAGATTAAAGAGATTCAATTCAATCCAACTATCAATTTAGTAATCTGTGGTGGGCATAGCTGACAGTGATAGAGCTCAAAAGCAACAATATACAGTAGAGTTTATGATAATATCAGAGACAATTTAATCTGCTACTGATAAACGGGTTTAATGAAAATTGTTGACAGGCACCGTTTTAGAATTGTGCTGATAAGTGATAAGTTGATAACTGATAACAAATGATAGCGGCATTTATTTTTGGATCATTTTATTGCAGAAGGTCCTGGGTTTTGTTCTTTTTCGTAGCTCTATTATATCTTTCCTTAAGTTATGTCCGTAGCATGATAAAGTTTTTACTTTTTTTGGACGATTTATCATTTATCACCTTATGGCTAAAAAATACCAATCAACGAATTACAAATCACTAATAATTTATTTTTGTTAAATGTAGCCTTCGGTTTATGTGCCCTTATACTCTGTATCGTGAAAAAATAAGTACATAATATAATATTTCTTCTTAAAACTAAGACTTACTCAGTGTAGCAAAGATACATATTTTTTCTTTAGGGCCAGGCTAAAAAATAATATTAGTAATTATAAACCTAAAGTCTTATATTAATCAAATCTGCCGTGTCATTAAATACTCCTTTTTACTTGCTTGGTACTTAATCAGGATGTTATGTTGAATGTTTTGTTAAGAGCCGTTTACACGCTCCAGATCGGGGCAGATGGCGAATCTTCCTTTTATGCGGGACGATTGAGACGACGGACTTATATGGATAGGACGAGATTATTAACGGTATTTATGATATAGGTATACATGTATGAGATTTTAATGTCCTTTTTTGTATGTTGTATTATGACTATTTAGTATTTTAAGACAAGAGTGGGTCAAGTTGGTAACTAATTATTTAAAAACTGAAGTTTTTCGCGTAAATAGAGGCTTTAGGACCGAGAAAATGATTTAAAATCCAAAAATTGTGGATTCTACGTATAGCTAGATATATTAGCTAGATTATGAAGGTTTGTTAAAATTACAAGGGACATGTTTATAACCCAAAACAAAATAAAAATGTCGGTGTTATTTAAAGAAAACAAATATATATTAATAAACATATTGGAAAAACAATAAATGTAATTTATAAGCAACTCTTAATTTTATTATTTCACCTTATAATTAGAGTTGTAAGCTCAGTAGAACTTGATTTTACAAGCTTATTAGTTTTGTGTTTTACACATAAATCATATATTTTATTGACTAATTATACTACCAGTCGTATTTAGCATATCGCCATAGATGATCGAAATAGATAAAAAGTAATATAGTGATTCACACATTTTTTAAAATAATATTAATTAATGAACACTCTGATCTTTGGGATTATATTACATGTTTTATGTTTTTTTAAGATTTTATTAGTGATCACGTTGTACTTCTAGTTTTTATAACGAGGTAAAACAGTCTGCGACTAAAATAAAAAGTATAAAACTGAAGAATCATTTATTACTAGATAACGTCTGCAACTTTGTTGCGCCAAAATTAGTCTATCGCACCTTACATTTTTCCGGGATAAAAACTATCCTATGTCCTTTCTTGGGACTCAAAGTATCTCCATACCCAATTTCAGCAAAATCGGTTCAGCGGTTAGAGCGTGAAGAAGTAACAGACAGCCGGACAGACAGACGGACAGATAGATAGACGTATTTATAATATGTATTATATTAGTATGGAAGTATGGATCGTATTTTACCTTATTAGCGTGTTACTTTGTAGCGGAAACGACACAGACTATTGAGTTTCTATTAATTATAATGAGTTATTAATTTGTCTGGTACTTATATAATAATTAATTAGTCGTTTGGTCCTTAACGTACGTAGTATCCTTTTTCCCTATGAGAAGCTTATGCTAAAACATGTAAAATAATAACCAACCTGGATGTGTTATCTGACTTTATTTTATTATTGATTTATTGATCGTAGGTACATGTGGTTTACCCCGGCCGATGTCCCCAATCCGCCGGGGATGCGTAATGCATTTCCCCATGTAAAAAAAAAAAAAAGGTACATGTGGTTAGTCGTACATTTATTGATCGTATACAATATCATCATAAAGTAAGTATACCAAATTATCATATAAAAAACATGAGAAATATGTATTTTCAATGAAATAAAACAAAAAAAGGAAATTTGAGGTATTTAAAAAAAAATGGAATTTTTAACGTCTTGATAAAATTACGAATCCACCCTATTCCAACGTCGTGGCATGTGCTTAAGAACAATATCAGCACTCGGAGATCCCGAGGAGCGTTCCCACGGCTCCCCACACGTGTGGCGGGTGTTGTCGGGTGGCGTGTCGTAACCCAATACACTTAATGGATTAATAAGGCATGCTTAAGACGGACGGTTTGTATGGAACGGGTGTTTTTTGTATTTGGTCAGTTTGGTTTTGAATTGTTCGTGTGTCCGTCTTGCATTGAGTGGTCCATTTTGTTTGTGGACTTCTAGGCGTCCTAATAGTTAGTCCTGTGGACTGTCCACAGGGTCTAGTACAATTATAACTATTCCTGTCTAGTAATATTAATACGAAAGTTCGTATAGATACTTTTGCATTTAGATTTTAGATTGCCTCTTCAGGCGTAAGCCACTGTACTGATGTAGATAGTACCTATATTCTTTTACTTTTAGTTTTGGGTAAAAACAAAATGTTTTCCTTAGAGATATGAACTCTGCGCAAACTAATTCACAAGCTACCTGTTCGAGACTGTATTCGCCCATAGGTTTAGACTCGAAGACCGAGGCTACACCGGTAATCTTGCAGAGCGGGGGCGTAAATAAAACACACGAGAGTCGAGGAGAACATTGCTCCCGAAACGCACCTCGCTCACCTGGCTCGGACGAATGCCATATAGTAAGCCGCTCCGATTCGCATGTTTTCTGTCTCACTTTTGCTATCGGAGACGGCTATTTTTCCCCTATTTTCCCCATTTTCCGTGAGCCAGGTAATTAAAACGCGTTTCGGGAGATTGTTTATTCATCGTTCCACAATATGTACCTTAATCTAAGTATCACCACTTATATTTTAACGTAATTATAGCTAAGTAAACATAAAAGTCAATAGAATTTGCACATTTTTACACACAATTTTCCCAATATTTTCCAAACTACATATGTTACACAACTAATTTTTCCTGTATTTATTAGACAACTTATCAACTTATTAAATTAACTATATTTTATCTCTTAGGGAGCCACAGATTTAACGTAATTCACTTTTTAAAGTCTATTTGTAAAAACACTGATTTGCACTGAGTCTATTTCACACATATCACTTTAATTAGTTTATATGCACTCACTATACGTTTTTCGGGAGCGAGGCCGCTGTCCTCAACACTACCTATATCTAAGTAAGATCCTTGCTTTATCTTTCTACAAAAAAGTTAGTTCTAAAGGATTCTGATTTCTTTCCTTTGCAATAATATAATTTACATTAACAAAGTTATCTTACGGTCTACAGAGTACAGGAATTATTGTACACATTCTTCGGAAGTACAATAATGGCCAGTCAAGAGCTGAAGAGTGATTGTAGTGAGAAAAGGAAGGTTTAAATTGATCGCAATGAAGACAGACGTCGCGACTCGCGACAGACGGACAGAATCATAGACGAATGGTCGCGCTTTTATACGTCATTAGAAAGAAAGAAAATAAATTTATATTTTGGTATAACATCTTACAGAACTAATAATAATTATTACATATATCAATATTTACTTATGTAATACCAAATAGGTTCCCATTCAGCAATGTTGCGAATGGATCCGCAACGCTGATTTTCAGGCGCAGCGCAGACGACAGACTATCCGTGACGCACTTTTTAGTCTGTGGGAAATAGAACCTATGCAATTATATTATGCAGTAACGCACACGACGCGCAAAAAGTCCGCATATAATTGCATAGGTTCTATTTCCACAGACAAAAAGTGCGTCACGGAGAGTCTGTCGCCTGCGCTGCGCCTTAATGGGCACCTTAATTTTACTAAAAATCATAAAAATTATAAAAATCCTCTCTAGAGGATACGGTAATTTAAATTCTAGTCATAGCTTGTAACATCCTTCTATATTCTAGTAATATAACATATTTTATTACTAGAATATTCAACATTTACAGTATATTTAACATTTACTGTTGTGCTTAAATAATCTCTAGTATCATAATTTAAAATAGAAAAATATCTTGGCAACGGTAGCAACTTAGCAAGAAATTTTGTATCCATGAGTTATTATTTGTTCAGTAATTTTAGGTGCTTACTAAATTTTATATTTAGCAGCTTAGTAATTTAATATTTCACAGTATTTCTAGCATGCTAATTTTGTTTCCCTATTCAACCTCCTTAGAACCGGATTTTAACTAAAACCTTTTTTGCGTAAAACGTAAAATTTTTGATTCCTAGTTTCTATTATTATTATTATTATAAAGTATTTATAAAGCCACTGAGTTCAGTCAGTCAATCATTTTATATGGACAGAAATATGCTATAATTGCTAATATATAACGGGTGTACCTATTAGTGAAGTATAAAATCATAGCGGTAAGCTGCAGTTATTGGGCTTGATGTAACTCAACACCAAGAACTGATTATGGTGGGAAAGGAAGAGGGGCAGATATGATCGACTTGTATATGGCTTCTACTTACGGTATTAGCTGCGCGTACGCATGTTGAGATTGCACCGGGTTTGACGATAAAAAAGTAAAAACATTGTAAAATTATTTCATACCGTAATATTTCATACGTGTAGCCTAGACAGTTAAGTAGGAGATTAAAATATCTAGATAGTCGATTTTAGAAGCTCTCAATTAATTTGATTAATTATAAGACATTAGGAGTATTCCTAATTTTGTTCCCGACAAAATATAAAGCTATAAAGAGTACCTACTCCTAGTAATACGAGTATTTTAACATTGGAAAAACTGTTCTATAGGTCAGTAATATAAAATATCATCTCGATATAGAAAGACGAAAATATGTTTGACTCTTCTTACGCAATACGCATTCGACATAAACGCATTTTGTTTTTAAAATTTAAATGCTTTGCATTTGGAACACTTTTTATGCTGAATTTTTATTCTCATAAAATACTCTGAATTCTGATAACTAGAAATGTCAACACATAAGACGTAATATTGGGTTTTTGGTACATTAAGATTTAATTTCTTTAACAAATGCAATAACATCATTAAAAGCTTTTATCAATGATTATTGTATTGTATATGTAAATGAGTAATGAGATAGGGAGGTTATAAATTCTAATTAAAAGAAATTGACAACCGATATGACGCCAATAATAATTACAAAAAGTTAAATCAGAAGCGACTTTTATTTATTATATATCACAACATACATTGCATATTATGTATTTAAGGATTTATTAACATACAATCGAATTTAAACCTTATCTTAAAGCCTTAAAGTTAGATATACCTCAGCAGAGATTATTGTTATATCTGCAGACAGAATTTTTTACGACAATGGAATTTGAACTTTATACTACAGCATTAAAGTAGGATATGCCTAGCTAAGGAACAACGTGATATCTGCAGACAGCGATAAGTGACACCTGCCAAGTTTTCCCACAGTCAACGGATATGACACGTCAGGTCGTTTGAAAAGTCGTATCTCAAAATTTACGACATAATATTATTAATACATACAGTAGATCATTTTCATAATAATGTACCGCCCATCACCTCTGTGTTGTCTCTATAACGCTCGCTTAACACTGTGACAAGGTTTACATGTTTGAAGTTTGAACTGCAACATTGTATTCTCATGAAATATCAAACCAAAGTTAAACTCGTTGTCAAAACTCCAAAATTCAGTCGTTTGGAACATATTTGACATACAATTTTGCAGTCTTCTGGCTGACTAGAATTAATACTTGTCTCTATACTCTTTCATATAGGTAGTTACATATTTCAAAGAGTTAGTTACTCTACTGTTTGATAATAATACTGTGGTTCCAATTATTAATTATGATCATCAGATTCATCACGGATTAACGTCGAGATGTCAACATGATGCAATGTTTCAACATTTGTTGTTTATAAATTATGTCTTATTTTGTTGTATGGTATTGAGTAACATTAATTTTGCTTATAAACTGTGTTTGAATTATTTTTCAGCTACCTTACTGACTACCGAAGCCCTTTTAAACGATTTTTCGCACAAGCAATGGTCGCCGTCAGTCTCGAGTTGTAATAATTTACTATTATTTATTCAACAAAATATTATGCACTTATCACTTATCAATATAAAAAGTAGCCAGTAGCCGATTCTTAGACCTACTGAATATGCATATAAAATTTGCTAAAATCAGTAAAGCCGTTTCGGAGGAGTACGGTAACTAACATTATGACACGAGAATGTTATAAATTATAAGATGTTCCATGTTTGCAATATTTGTACAACATTATTATGATAAAAGAGACGACTTTTCCAATTCCGGAAAACACAGTGGCGCATGTGTACCTGGATCCTTAGAAGAGTATTCCTAGGATTTACGTCCGAAATCAGACAATTAATTTACTTACTTAACTCTAATTTAATGAAGAGTTTGACATTATTTTTCTGTCAAACTCTTGATTTAATCAAAGTAATAATTATAATCTCTCTGAATACTTAGGAGCATAAATTAATACTCAGTAGGTAAGGTCACGGAGTACTATAATACTGGCGTAAGTAAGGTGATCTAACATAGCATCCATTTAGATTTCATTTATTATGATGGTGTACAAATTGGGTGAGTAGTGCAAATGAGCTGTTCACACTTGTTGGTAAGTGATAATTTATTGCTCACTTAGGTAGTTTGTTTGAAGGTTACATTTTAAAGTAATGTAAAATCAATCCAACAGATCATATATCAGTCAACATCTTATGAATCAATTTCTTCGATGGTACAACCGCCGTCGGTCATAGACAATATACGACACGTTCGTAGTCGCTTGTATTGCGATAACGAGAGACTTTGTGGCACAGCTCATTAGGATGAATATGAAGACATAATAATAATAATAATAATTCCCACACCGGTTTTGGTGACGGTGGCCAGTTTCATTGAAACAAGGCCTGTTACGCAGGAATAGTTTTTATAGTGCCCAAGTGTGTGCGCAGTACACAAGAGCACTCTCTATTCCTTTTTCTCTTATAAGTCAGTGGGATGGAAGACAGGCACGACTGGCGAGAGATCAGGTGCAGGACCGACTTTTTACATGCCCATCCGACGCATGGATCATCTTACTTGTCAGACAATCAGGTGATCAGCCTGCATTGTCCTAACCAAACTTGGAAATAACATGTTTCCAACGCGGGATTCGAACCCACGACCTCCGGTGTCGAGAGCCACGCTCTAACCACTAGGCCACGTTATTTGAATAAAGACATGATAGTAGATGAAGCAGGTAACTAACATTTTACAACATAAGAGCAATTACTAATTTTTTCCCTTAAAATTTGAACAAACCTTTTACTTCACTAGCTAATATATACATACTATAAAAGGTCATTCAGCAAGGACGGGTCGATGTTAAAATTGAATAAAACAAGATGTGTGTGAGATATTAACGATAATATTTATGTTTTATTTGAAAGGTCCATTTATGCCATTATGGATGGAATATGACATCCTTCAAATATCCGCCGCGGCTTCGTATGGTGGCACGAATCCGAGAGGTCCAATTTTTAATGACTCTACTGCATTGATCCGGCTGAATCTGAGCGATGGCCTGCGTTATGTTGGCTTTCAGGGCAACGGTCGATTGTGGCTTATTGGCCTACGACTTCAGTAAACCCCACAAGAAAATTAAGTCTAGCGGAGTAAAAATCATATCGCTGAAGATTATTTTTCGGCCAAAATCGGGGACCACTTCTGAAGCGTAGTCCATTCAGCGAACACACGGCGTTGTCTATGGTCATAAACTTTGAGCTCTTGAGTCAGATGGATCTTGTTCGGATGCAGGCCCAAGTCCCGACGCAAAATTCTCCAAGTTGAAGTCTGCGAAAGGCCCAGTTCTTGTGCACGGCGAGAAATCGACTGCTTCGGAATCTCCTGAACACTCTCACGTACAGCGGCGATGTTCTCGGCCGATCTGGCGTTCCTTTGACGTAAAGGTGTTGGTTGGTTGTTTACTGAACCGGCCGTCTCAAATTTGGTCATCAATCGTTGGAGAGTAGATTTTCAAGGGCCACCGCGTCTGCCGTAAAGTGGGCGCAGTACGCGCAACGTTAGCACTAACGAACACTCATTTTGATAATAAAGTTTTATCACATTTTGCACATGCTGCTTAACCGTGTAATTTGCCATGGTGATTTGGCATCAGTAACTGAATAAGAAAAAACAGATTTGACAAATGTCGCCAAAACAAAAGGGCCACCACAGATTATTAACATCGACCCGCTCTATTTGAACGACCCTTTACATAGAATGCACATTTTTTTAATTCAAATCATTTTCCCGGTCCTAAAGCCTCCATTTATGCAACAAAAGAAATTTCAAATTGTCAGTTACCTACTTCATCCACTCGTGTCTTCAAATGATAAAATGATCAATCATAAAACTGTAAAAGTTTACGATCAATTGCCGCAATCTCGGCGATGGTTTGTGCATTGAAACAAATGAACATACAGGTCGTTAACTCATCCGGTTAGGTGGTGACGTTAATGGCACAGATAATGCCATGATGGACGATTATTTTGAGGTCAATGTCAGGTCAATGTTGGCCCTTGTGATGCTAAAAGTGTTCAGCTAGTCCAGGGCACGTAGCATAAAGCAGTGGGACTCCTAGTTTGCATCTAATGCTAGAAAAAGAAGTGATGCATTTAGCTAGCGCAGGAAATGTGACACAGTGAGACTTTTGGTTAACTTTTGATTCTAAAGGCCTGTTTGATGTTTCACCACTTTCTGATAAAGTGCCGAATAGGCTATTCACAACTTTTTTGACAGATTCTCCATACATGGTCTGTCAAGTTAATTGGTGGATAGCCTATTCGTCACTTATCAGGAAGTTGTGAAACAGGCCCTAAAAGAATTCAGCTAGTCCGAGGCACGTAGCATAATATAGCAGTGGGACTCCTAGTTACCTTCTACTGCTAGAAAAAGAAGTGATAAATTTAGCTAGTGCAGGACATGTGGCACAGTGCTACACTAGGCCGAAAATATTTATCTTCTCCGATAGTCAAGCTGCACTTAAAGCACTGACT
Organism: Polyommatus iphigenia; assembly: GCA_963422495.1. NCBI lineage: Eukaryota > Metazoa > Arthropoda > Insecta > Lepidoptera > Lycaenidae > Polyommatus > Polyommatus iphigenia. The sequence continues at coordinate 9,567,316 of OY730187.1, forward strand.
GCCGCAGAAGTCTCGTCCAAATTAGTTCTGGAATGCATTGAGACGTTAAACATACTGGGAAGGAACAACAACATCCGCCTAGTATGGGACCCGGGCCACAGTAACGTCCCCGGCATTGAAACCGCTGACGAACTAGCTAGGCTTGGGGCCGAGAGTCTCATATATGGCCCAGAAGCAGTCTCTGGTATAACTCCCAGTACCACAAAGCAAATGCTCAAGGAATGGGGTCACAGACTATGCAGGAAGCAATGGGCTGAGACCCCTGGCCTTGAACACTCCAAGGCACTAATTCCTGGCTTCAACAAGAAACTATCAGAATCAGTGCTCACCTTGGGTAGGAACCAATTAAGAATCCTTACCAGAAGCCTGACTGGGCACTGCAAGCTCAACAAACACCTAAACAGAATGGGTATTTGTAGCATAAAAACTTGCAGATTATGTGAGGAGGAGGATGAAACACCTATTCACCTTCTCCTCGACTGTCCTGCTCTAATACAGAGCAGGAACAGGCACCTTGGTCACCACGAATACTCATCCACAGAGGAAATTCGTGGCACCAACCCCAACCATATCGTTCAATTTATGAGCAGTATTGGGTTGGGGCTGATTCTCTAGTGCGAAGAAGTCACAATAGATCCTCATGGGTCGCAGTGACGTCAGGGCTATAGCGACCTGCCTTCTCTAAAAAAAAAAACCGCTCAAACTTCTATCGAATTTATTTCGTGAAAATTTACTATGGCTCACACACAGTGTTGTTTTAACAAATATTTTTTCTGTCGCTTTTTACGGATAACTCATTTTTTATACTCTCAACCCCATTATCAGACAGACTCTCTTTCAGAATCTTTACTGATGAGTCTAGTATCTAATGTTAACTTTTTAAAATATTTTACAGACGCAAATGCGGCTTCGTAATAGAAAAAGTAGATCAAGAGATATAATAAGTATTCATAATTATTAATAGGAATTTACACCGAAGCTAGTGCGGGTCGCAAGTAAAGGGCAAAGATTAAGACATTAAAGTTTTAGAAAATAATTTAGATAACCTATCACCACCTGCTTGTTTTTGACAGCTAAAAAACCTTAATTGACATGATTCTAGCAGTATAATGTGATTAAATCTCTACCTAGAGTAAAGGGTTGCCAGGTGTAAAACTAGTTCAAAAGGTCAAGGTTTCAGGTGTCAAATCGCAGATGCTTGCGGAACAACAATTATTTAAAGTTCAAAGTTTATGTGGTTATTGAATGTTGCTCGCGACTTTGGCGCAGCGCAGACGACAGACTATCCGTGACGCACTTTTTAGTCTGTGGGAAATAGAACCTGTGCAATTATATGCAGTAACGCACACGACGCGCAAAAAGTCCGCTTATAATTGCATAGGTTCTATTTCCACAGACAAAAAGTGCATCACGGATAGTCTGTCGTCTGCGCTGCGCCTTTGTCTGTGAAATTCTTGCAGGGGAATTAGCAAGTTTTTCCTGAAAACATAGGCGAAGCTGCATGTTGTAAAAACTTTAAGCTATCAAGCTATCTAGAAGTATGTGTGGTTTCGTTGTAAGCTTTTTTTAACCGACTTGTTGTTGTCGATGTTGGGCTGTAGATTTTTTTTTTTTTTTTTTTTTTTTTTTGTATGTTCAACGATTACTCCGCCGTTTGTGAACCGATCTTCAAAATTTTTGTTTTGTTGTATTAGGTTTCACTCCAATTTGGTACCATGTTCACAAAAATAGTGACTTGATGATGGGATCCATGAGTAGTCGAGGGAACTCCTCGAAATTTATATGGAAACATATGGTGATTTTGGTTTTATGAGAAGCATCCTAAGTATATGCTACCAAAACGCAACATTTTGCACCAAGATATACTATGGTTCCGAAGATACTAAGAGGAATCCGGATTCCTTATAGATACAAGTTTGGGGGTTTATTTTATTTATATTTTATTTTACACTCTATGTACAGTGTACAATGGCGGACTTAATGCCATAGGGCATTTTCTACCAGTCAACCATTGGGTGGTAGCAGAGACAAAATTAAAAAAACACAGGTGCTTTCTATTTAGAAAAAAATAACAGACATTCAAGAAATAAATAATGAAATATATAAAATAAATACTGATAAAGACAATAACAAATACTAGGCATACTAATATAATATACAAATCAAGTTACACATATATTTACATACTAATACGATTGATATGATATATAAGCTATACTATACAATATATACATGTTGTTACGTGCTAGGGTTCGTTGGATTCGGAGAGAAAGACCTGGTGACTCTCTTGAAGACTTTATTCACAAACACTAGCTTACACAAATCACTAAGTCCAAACACTAAGCACTAGATCCAAATCACTGAGCACTATCACTGTCCTAGGTCGCAGCCGAGTCGTATAGATTCACTATCACTCACTATTGATCACTTGTTTTCACTTCGAAGTCGCCTCGAAGATCGCTCAGATAAAACTGAATCCCGGGCCGTCCACCTGCGCCTATTTATATGGGCGACTCGAATTCTAGAAAGTTCCTTACTCGATTCACGTAAACAAGTAACACGTAAACAAGTAAACAACGGTCGGAACTTTCAAGGAGATTCGAGCATGTACCAACTAGCGCCATCTAGTTTCGAGTAGGGGATTTATGTGTAGTGTGTCCCCTAGTTTTGCCGGTTCGACGCTAGATGGCTCTGTGTGTCCGTATCCGTAACAATATTATACATATTATATACATAAGTTTATACATACATTCAGATAAAACATTGAGTAATGTATACTGTATTATACTTATGATTCTGCCAATTTATTTAGATAGAGCAGTCGGACTCTACGTTTGAACGTATCTCTGGTTGGGCTTAACCTGATTTCCGGAGGTAGGGCGTTCCACAGTAAAATAGCCTGGACGTGGAAGGAAGAATGGACTAGACTGGAGCGATGAGATGGGCAACCGAGCCGAGCATTATATGAGGAGCGGAGTGTTCTTTCGTGATTGTCGCAAAGGTATTGAAAGTGTGACTTTAGGTAAGCAGGAGAATTGGGGGAGTTAGTGGGAGAGTATAGAGCATATACAGGGCTCGCACTGAACGACGTTGTCGTACAGGCAACCAGTGCAACTCGGTACGATAGGAAGATACGTGGTCATATTTCCGGAGATTGTATATAAACCTAATACAGTTGTTAATGAGTCGGTCATATTTGTCAAGCTTGTCAGCATTGAGGTCCAAATAGCACACATCGCCATAATCTATAATGGGAGATATAAGAGACTGGACCAGCAGTGTTTTGATGTGTGTCGGTAAAAAGTTTTTGTGGCGGTAAAGCAAACGCAATATTCCGGTGACTCTCTGACAAACTGAAGCAGTCTGTGTTTGCCAATCGAGAGTGGAGTCTATGTGTAATCCGAGATCTTTTACACTTGAGCTGAAATTAATTACAGAGCCGTCAAAGATTACTGGTGGAAGAGATGCTACATCTACCCTACATATATAACGAGGACTACCCAGTAAGATAGCTTGACACTTACTAGGGTTAACTGATAAACCATAGTTTTTACACCAGTCCCTAATGGCATCAAGATCCTTGTTAATTTCGTCGATAGCCCTCGTCAAATTATCAACGCTTGCTTGACAATAAAGTTTAAAATCATCTGCATAAAATGATATGCGCAGCGAAGTCTGAGAGTAACACAATTAATAAATAGTGAGAAGAACAGAGGAGAAAGAATACCGCCTTGGGGGACGCCAATGTCGAGATCACACCAGGATGACGCAGACTGATCCATTCGTACCGACTGTTGGCGCCCTCGAAGATATGACGAGATCCATTTCAGAACCTCGGTTGAGAGTGGAAGGCAAGAGAGAATAGCTAACAAAATTTCATGATCAACATTATTAAAAGCATTGGAGAAATCTATTAAAACCATAACAGTAATTTCAGAGTTTTCTATGGCTACTCTTACATCATGAGTAACCTTTAAAAGTGCAGCAGTCGTGCTGTGTCCAGGCCTGAATCCCGATTGCAGTGGTGATAAAATGTCGTTCAGGTTAACAAACCTGGACAGTTGTTTGAAAGCACAGGCTTCGAGGATCTTAGATAGATAAGGGAGGATGGATATAGGACGGTAATGAGAAGGATTAGTGGGATTAGGAATTTCCGATAAGGGACGAACATAAGCTTTGCGCCATTGAGATGGGAATTTGGAAGCCATTAGGGAGTAATTTACAATGTGGGTTATAACGGGCATAATCTCTTCTTTAATGTGAGTGATCATTTGTCGGCTTATCTCGTCACAACCTATAGCCTTTGAAGTTAGTGACATAATGGTCTTATTGATCTCGTCTGCATTAATTGGAGAAAATCGGAAGGGAGATATATTGTTACGTCGGGGTAAACTATCTAAAAAGCGAATAGTCCGGGATTGGGTTTCAACATCAAGCTTGTGAGTTGTGGAAAATTGTTTGTTAATATCTTCCAAACTAATTGTCAAAGGTGGATCCACTTGATGTGATTTGCCTATGCCAGAGGATTTTAGGAATTTCCAAATATTTGGATTTGAAGATGACAAATTTTGAAAAATGTGGCGGCGTTTAGCATTGCGTATCATTTGGTTGCAGTGATTTCTAGCTATTTTGAACGCCGTCCAGTTAGATTCCATTCGGTTTCTCTTAAATTTACGGAAAGCACGGTCCCTACGCTTCATCGTATTACGGATATCATCCGTCAACCATGGAGCAGGTGGATGCTTCAACTTAATTTTTTTAACAGGTGCGTGTTTATCATAAAGTTCCGTAACATTTTCGTTGAATATCCTGACCTTTTCATCCACAGAAACGGCATCAAATAGTGGACCCCAATCGATGTTTCCCGCGTCGGAACATAATTTGTTAAAGTTCACTCGAGCAAAGCAACGTCTGTGTACGAACCGAGGAGGTGGTCTGGGAGGCTTTAACATGTAGGATAGAAAGATCAAGTCGTGATGGGAAAAACCTGGAGCAGGGAGTTGACCGTGGCTATGAGCGAGGGATGGATCGGAGACGAGTATTAAATCGAGCCAAGTGTCAGCACTATCAAAGTTGTGATGAGTAGGCTGTAGAGGTAGGAGATAGAGACTGGAAGATCTAATAAGGTTATTAAGTTTAGATGAACGGGGTGAGGAGCTGTTGGAGAGGTCAGTGTTAAAATCACCCATTATGATGTGGTGCGCATATTCGGAACTCAATGAGTCTATGACTGACTCGATGTCTGAGAAGTAGTCGACGGTTGGTGGGCAGTAAACAACTCCTAGGGCCAATTTAGTCCCTCTAACTACGACCTCAAGAAACATGTATTCGGCCTTGCTTGTTATTTGTTGAGCAGTAGAGGACGCAATAATTTTGTAAGGAAAATCACTACGAAGATAAATTGCTACCCCACCACCACGTCTATCATTACGGTCATTACGGATCAAAACAAAACCAGGTATCGGGAAGGAGGTGGACAGGAGATGAGGCTTAAGCCAGCTCTCGGAAATCAGTATAGCGTGAGTGTTATTTCCAGAAAACGTTTCAAGAATGTCGCTGTAGTGACTTGGTATGCTTTACGCGTTTATGTGACATACGTTTAGGAGTCCACTGTTTTGTATGTTGAAATTTTGTTCTAATGTTTCACCTAAAGTTTTACCCACAGAATCAAAACTATCATCCGTAAGTGAACCCAAAAGTTCCGCTCCGACCGTGATCCGAGAAGCACGTATAATTGCGCGCTCCGTGCTTAAAAATTTGTTTACGCGGCCGAAAGTGTGTGAGTGAGTTGAGTGATACATCATTCGACGGGGCTTAACAAGAGGAAAGCCACAGTGAAAACCGCGTGAAAATTATTAAAAATGATTAAGATACACCTAGGATGATGTCCCTGAGAAGGCTTTGGGGTATTTCATCGTAATGGTCTGGAGCTCTTCTGTAGTGAACACCTTATGCCGCTTACCATCTGAGGATTTTATTGTGACAACTCCATCATGCGTCCAGCAAGCCTTCACACCAAAGTGCATTCGTGCCATGTTGAACACAGCCTGACGATTTTTAGTAAGGAACTCCTTTACTGAAGTTGGGGTGCCTTTAAGTTTGGTCTTAGCCCTCCAAACAGCAGCTTTGGTGACATATGTGGCAAACTTAATCAGAACAGGACGAGTTTTGTTTGGCTCCGTGCTGCCCAGCCGATGACAAGCTTTAATTGATGTTCTAGTGATATCCTGCAAGCCCAGTTTGCGTTGTATAGTGTCCAGAAGAATAGCCGTGCAATTCTCACCGCTCTGCTCGGGTATCCCGGAAAAAATAAGGGTCTTTCTGCGGGACCTAGTCTCAACAACATCCACTGCCCTGGAACATTCTGCAATCTGCTTTCGAAGAAGACCAAGTATAGAGAATGTTATGTCCCGAAATGTACGGAATTTCTCCGCAACCTTCGCAACGGTGTCCTTAGCAGAACCGCACTGTAATTGGGCTTGGAGTTCCTCCATTTTTCTTGAAACCAGTTCTTCAAGGTTCTGTTGGGCTTTCTGTATCTCCAATAATTGTGACATATTCAGTTTGGTGAAGTTCAAGTCCTTTTTAAACCGTGTTATTATTTCCAATAAGTCGGCTAGCAGGTGGCCTCTCGAATTTGGGAAATTGGTTTACATATAGTTTAGCAACTATTAAACTTCCATAAAACTGTAAGTATGTAACTCAATTTATTTATAATTTTGTTTATAATTTAGGTAAAATTAATTAATTACTACAAATAATTATGAGACGTATGTTTCCACTTTTTTGCACCTACCCGAAAAAAAAAACGGGGTTAGGCGCTGTTTTAAGAACTGAAAGCATATGCTACTATACAAATTACATTCATCATCATCATCATCATTACCACGTCAGGGTCACCAATGTCACCAAAATTGAACATAACAAAATATTCAATCTTATCTCCGGAGCGTAAGGCACACATTTGACATTACTTCTGAGAAGTAAGTTGCTTCGATAATACAAGTAACATGCTAGTGCACTGTCACACTTACCAATCGCGGCCACGGGCGGCCGTAGACTTCTCAAGCGATACTATGTATTACAATAATAAAGATAAAGTTTAAAATCATATGACACTGAAACTGCTCGCCTCGCCTCTGCCATTCCGGTGTGAATCGGCCCTAATCTACGTATAGTACGCGATGATTTTACTAGGTAACTAAAAAGAGTGAAATTATTATTTTTAACAAAAAATTAAAGCCGACTTCCAAGGTAAAAACAATAATAACATCCTTATAATAATATGAACTAAAAAGTATTAAATAATTTTTCCTACATCATGGTGCCTTTTTCCGAATTCTCTCAGTCGGTGCCAGTTACAAATGTTTCAAATATTCTGGCATCTGGATTCAGCTATATCTGGTACCGACTTCAATATTATGAAGATTGAGTACAGAAATAGTTGAGTTTTAGCCGAATTCGGAAAAAGGCACCATGAGATAGGAAAAATTATTTAATACTTTTTAGTTCATATTATTATAAGGATGTTATTATTGTTTTTACCTTGGAAGTCGGTTTTAATTTTTTGCTAAGCGACTTACTAAAGATGGCTCATTGGCTTGGGTCGCCAATGTCATTTTAAAAAGAAGAAGAAGCGTAAAAAATATAGACTCAAAATTTTTTTTTTAATTTTTACTGATTCTACAAAAAATATTATATTATTATTTAATTGTAAAAAACTGTTTTGACTGCGTAGGTACCTACTTTCATTGATAACAGAAACTGTGATTGCTTATCTCTTGCATTTATAATTCAATTAAGCCACAGTTTCTCAACCTTATTCTGCTCACCGCCCACTTTGAGAATATGTTTTTTTATAGAGCCCCCCATCTTAATTTTACGTACCATCTATCGCTAATTTAAAACAGCTATTGCCACGATTATATTTAAAAATGAAAGAAGAATGTTTCATTGGGAGCAATTAAAACGTATGCTTAGTTATGTTGAGCAATATTTTGCATATTATATAATACGTGCACACGTGCTAAAAATGATTACAATACCAACAATAAAATTTTTATTTTACTTTAGTACGTGATTAGCGTGTATTTTTTTTGCCTTTTTAGACTATATTAATTTTTAATCTACCCACGCCCCATCTGCGCCATCTCAATGCCCCCTAATTTTCTCTGGATCTTCTACTGCCCCCCCCCCCCCCCCCCCCCCGAAAGTCTCAAACGCCCACAAGGGGGCGTTATCGCCCACGTTGAGAACTATGAATTAAGCAATGTGTTTTTTATGCCGCTTCATTTAAGATACTGATTTTATTGGTCATTTAATAATATGCGCTTTTATTTATATTGCGCACGTTTACAAAATTTTAAAATATTTTTATTTTTTATTCTAAAGGAAAATAGTTTGAATGCTTAAAATTAAACACCCGCAAAACATAATAACACAGACACAAAATATGGACTTAACTCAAAGCAATACTTTTCCTAGCACTACTTTTCCTAGCACAGTTGGATAAAAACGGAGGTTTTCAGTGCATTGTAATTCTGGTCTTGTTTCGATGCGATATCGTTTTATGGTGTAGATTGATATCATTTTAAAGATACGATGACATACATACAAATTACAAATCATTATATATCGGGAACTTCGAAAAATTTGGAATTTATTGACTAAGAAAAAAGTTTCTTTATAAAAATTTAACAACATAACCATACAAAAATATATTCTTTTAAAAAACAGCGAAATTTTTTAACAAAACATATACAGCAATAATAATCAATAAAATATAACTGGTGTTTTTACCGTTCGTTTGGCCAACAATAAGACTTCAACGAGTTTAGGTTGTAACTTTCTTTTAAGGGTTGGCAAAAAGTTGGAGCCTAAAGAAAGTAATGTACCCGTTAGTTTATTATAGGGTTGTAGAGTGCGAAAACAATACGATGTTATTTTTAAATACAATATTGTATTTACTATTCATACAAATATTCCTAAGCTTTCTCTCCTTTTATTATAAAGTAACATAAAAATTAAGTAATAAATGTTTCCAACATTTGTATGATAATTAAAGCTATTATTGCGTAACAATAAATTAATGACAATATGGTGTCGTAGAAGATCGATGTGAAACAACAACTCTACTGTGAAAACGTTTATGGGTGCCGAAGCATAGCTCTTTAAAATTTTGTTGACTCTTATGATAAGAATAGTTAAATCACCCAGCATCGTGTAAACTGTAAAGTAAGCTCACATTTTATGTCTAACAGCTGATCTCTAGATCTAGGGCCCAAAATATAAGTGTCACTCCCATCTGAGGTCATATTATGTAGTACAAAATGGTAAAAACGGCGCCCCATTAAATAAGTTTTTTAATAAGAATGTGGCTATTCTAAATGGTGGATGGTCAGGGGCAAGATGTTCTGTAGTTCACAGCCCAGTAAATAAGCTATTTGCAGCTAATGCGTGGCTTATTGAACAAATTGCCGCGAGCAGCGCTAACATTTAAATCAGCCTTAATGGATCATTTCCATAAGTACTCTGCAGATCTGTAAAGGTTTAGAGGCGGCGTTATAATGTTTTACTTTTTTTAAGCATAAGGTTTCGGTTAGAAATATCTCTTCGATAGTAGTGTTCAGAGAAAAAATAAAATAATGATTAATGAGTATAATAATAAAATTATAATTTATAGCGTTTGGAAAGATCTTACCAGGATTTTATAGAAAGAAGTCGTCAAATATTTAGCCTCATAAATTGAACCTTTAAAATAAACAACAATAAAAAATACGTTGTTTTTTAATTTTCGGTCATTGCTGCGATCAATTGGTATACAGAAATATACAAGATTGACACGTTTTATGGTTCAAGATAAAGATTGGAATTTTCTCTTTGTCGTGATCTCTATAATGCTAATCCAACAGAAGTGGCAATGTTTAGTAGCGCTTCACAATCTCTTATCTGCCCTATCTTAATGAATGGCACACTTAATGCATATTACTTCATCGCAATAGTATTCAGCATTAATCATTTCAATGTTTTAATTTGCCATTTGCTAATTGTACGTTAAAAAGCCACTATTAACCCATCGATCGTGGCAAAACGAGACACAATAGCTTTTTCATTGTTATCGCGGCCGGATGTGGCCGCTTGGGGCTTCATGAATTAATTAATTTATTTAATATTATGTATTATTTATTGGAATAAACGTGTTATTATTATGCACGGAATAATCTTTGTATAGATGTAGATACCTACTATCAGTATTTTCGTATGGGTATTTTTATTCATGACAATTTTTAAGCTGTAATGCCAGGGCTCTATTACTGCCGTCTATCTTAAAATTTAAGTAAAATTATAAAATCTCATAAAAATTCTTTCATAGACGTAAGAAAAGATAATAGAACAAAATATGACCCTAGCAACAAAATATGACTATAATGGTATCTAAGGAGCTAGAAACATTTTTGAGAAATAATTTCAGGTCAGCTGATTTTGTGATATGCCGTCCTACTTGCTCTTTCGGTTAGAGTCTGGGCTATCTGGCTGGCGAGTGGCGGCTGACCTAAAATTCTTACTTTTCAAACTTTGGTAGCTCCCGTACCATAAGCAACTCGGAAGCCTTTGGTTTCAGGCTATTTAGGTCATTTTAAGATGGACGTAGATTATTCTTTTCTGTCAAATGTGTGCCATATTCTGACTTATGAAACCTCTGCTAGTTTTACCTATCCTTATTTCCACTGCACAACCCTGCATAGCCTTTACATCAAATCACATAAAAAAATACTATACTCATATTCCATAACCTATTTAATACCACCTAGATATAATTTAAGCATCAGCTATGCATTAAAATACATTGAGTTGTCACTATAATGACATTTAAATTGGCGGTCCCCTGACATGATTACCATAAAGACCCTATACCATATTGTACCGTGGCTATTGCAAATCGCGTTTTTGCCCTTTATTGTATGTCTATAGGGTGCCACTGTTGAACGTTAAGCCAACGGAATAAGGTCGTTTCCTGCAAAAGATTTGTCTTATTTCGAATTGTTAGGTATGATGCATAACTAAATTGTTATTAATGTTTTTAATGTAATTGTACGTTCTTGTTGTTATTGGTGTATTGTTAAACCTTGCAAAAAATATTGCAATGTCCACTTTAGCCTTTGGACTGTATTGTTGCTGTTTATTTTACTTGGTTTTGGACTTTGGTTTTAGCACGCGTGCTCTACTTTGTGGTCTGAAAAATGCTTACATAGTATCGTACCAAAAAGAATATTGTAACACGTGCCAAATTGTTGTTGTAGACATTAATATAAAAATTTTACGGTCTGTTTTGTAATATTTTAATGTTTGAAATACCGAAAAAAGTAACAATAAGGAATAAAATTTCGTTAAAAACTAAAAAGTATACCTACGTAATATATTTTTTCATATAATGTAGCTTCACTAGCTCGATTAGCAAAATATAATAAAATAACAAAATTGTTGGTAAGTACTAAGTGTAAACAAAAATGTAAATCTTCTATCAGAGACGTTGATTCATAGGTAGATCTGGTGGACCTACGAAAATTGGTCGCGTTTTGTTAAAGCCAGCCGACAGATCACATAATCCGACCAAATGACGTAGGTCCGCCATCTGCCTAAAAATCAATTTCTTCGATGGTACTTATATGGGAATACTGTGTCGGCCGCAGCGTGGTTGTGGTTAGTGGTAGTTTGGGGGCAGAAAGTATGAAAGCTTCTTAATTATTGTGTGAAAGTAGGTACCCTAACACCTTAATCCGTCGAGAAAGTGGTCCATCAACATAATGAAATCAGTTTATTAACCCTAAATCTAAGCTAATTGGTGTGTGAACAAATTGCGTCGCGTGACGTCACGCGAGCTACCGTGCTACCGGATGGAGTTACCTTACTGTATAACGGGATAATTGTTACAGTTTTTAAAGACGAACTCAAAATCTTCAAGAAAAATGACATGAATTTTTAATTTAAAACGTTAATTCATAACTGGCTGCCTGTCCAAACACTGTTTAGTGATAACACAATATAAACTTTCTTATTCTGACACGGTTCACCAATGACCAACCTATAAAGAGCGTCGGTGCTCCTTTGGGGCGTATAGCCATCAATATTGATGGGGGTTTGTCTTGAGTCTTGACTCTTGGGAAGGTAGAATCACCAGCAATTTTTTAAATATTATCAAAACCATAATTAAGGTGCCGGTCGGCAGCGGACGACACGTCATTTTCTATGTATTTCTAATTTCTACGAATGTGTCGCTAGCTTCGTGTCGCTAGCCTCGCAGGGCATTTCATAGAAATACATACAAACCAGTAGGGTCGCGACGACACGTCGTCTGCGGTTGCTGCATGTCGTCCGCTGCCAACCGGCACCTTTATTATAATTTTGACACCGGTCAGGATTCGTCGAGAGCGAAAAGTGTATTTGCCTGTTGCCACTTCAAATTAATTCACAACACAAACAAAGTCACAAGACCAACTAGTACTGTATTGATACAAAGTCCACGTTAATTATTGTACGTAATTAAAAATTGATAGCTAAGTGTTTTTATTCCCTAAATGAATTCATTATATAATTATTGACTGAAATATTATTTTTAAATTTAATTAATATTCTATTGACATTTTTTTTCATCTTAATTCTTACTTGACATCAAAACTGTGTATTTAATATTGACTTAATATAACTAATTGATCCTTTATAAATTATAATAAATTCTAATGACTATTCTAATTGTAACATGACATGTTCACATCGCAGACCAATTAAATATTAGCAATAAATTTAGTATTATAAGAATGACATAGTATAATAGGTATATAATTTATGAAAAATGAGTAGATTACTTATGTTAATCCATCAATGGTTTTTGTTGTAGTGGTCAGGATAACAAATGTAGTTTTTGTAGATAACCTGAAGTCATGGTGCAACAAGTTAATTTTTTTTAGACTCTATCTAATCCCACATCCTCCAGCTTCTTACTTCGACAATTGGGTGCTAAAACAAAAAGTAAAAATTAGAATAAGACTTTTGTATGACCCTCCATTATAAAGAAGGCTTTTATAGTATGTTTATAATATTATGTACTTACCGTATGTGTGTGCACCTCAGGAGTCAGGATAGCGAAGTAGCTGGATTTGGTCGACATAACTAGTAACACATCATAATATTTACACTGTGATAATATAATAAAGACTGCTGCTGTCTGTAATAATTATTCCTGGATGTTAAACGCCACGTGGCCAGTAGATGATACTGCAGATTTAAAAACCTCAAGTCATAGATATGGAGGGTAGATGTGTCATGGCGAACAAATTAAATTATTTGACAATTAGTTTTTTTTTCTTTTTTGATTGACATTGATATTAAAGTCGTTATAGTTTTTTTTCTCTGGATAGTAAAGGCAATTTTTTTTCTATTGTTATTAATATAATTAATGTGTGGCTCTCTTTTAATTATGACAAATATAGAATTTATAAGTATTAAATTTTGCATGCTTCCAAAGCAGAATGTTTGATACTGTATAATATAACTTACTTTAAGATCTTTGTAACAACATTCTTTGCAAATAAATGATTATTATTGTTATTATTATTATTATTGTTATTATTATTATTATTATTATTATTATTATTATTATTATTATTATTATTATTATTATTATTATTATTAAGCGACTAATTTATATATAATTTATTACAAAATACCTACACATGCAAAATCAGACTCTGTTCAACTGAACGAATTACTACTGGACTTTCAGTAGAAAGTCCAATAGTAAGGCTATGTTTCCACCAGAGCTGAGCGGAGCTGTGTTACGAGGAATGTGTTTTTGAGAACCAATGGCATCGCCGCGCTGAGCAATGTCATGGCAAAGTCAAATCAAAGTCAATCAAAGTCAATCAATAAAGCGATTCTATTGGTTTTCAAAAACACATTCCTCGCAACACAGCTCTGCTCAGCTCTGGTGGAAAGGCAGCCTAATTCGTTCAGTTGTATAGTCAATAGACTATATTGGTAAAGTATGGATTTCTTATTAATATCAACCAATCAGGCTATGGTTTTTCATAGACATCCATAATGTCTGTTACCTCTTCACGCTTACATCACTGAACCTTTTAATATGGAGATACTTTGAGATCGCGACTTCCGAGGAAGGTCGTACTAGGATAGGGTTAATGCCAACCTAAAATTTTAAAAACCAGGTTTGAAGTTACAAAAACCAGAACAATTTCGCCCAAAAACAGGATACGAGACTCGCAAGTCGCAATAGTAGAATAGTAGAATTAGTGACAAAAGACACTAAGGTTAAGGAAATTAAAATAATAATGTCTTTTAATCAATAAAACAATATAGTTGATACTATTTATCATAAAATAAAACAAACAATTTTGTTTACAACAAAATTTTTAAACTTGGATAATTTGTAGTGAACCCAGGACGCTATCTAAAAACTATTCAGGACGTCCCAGGACACTAAGAAAACTAGAACAGGTCCTGGGAAAACAGGACGGTTGGCAACCCTATACTAGGATTTGGCGATAAAAGAATTTCTAAAATTGTTCGACAACTGAAAATTAGCCTACGCTTCCTATCTTCTTCCGATTAAATTCGTTGCGGGTCCCAAGACAGCTTTAGCATGTCCCTCGGGCTCCCTGAGATCAAAGGGTTTTCGTGGTTGGATACCGCTGTCGATCCTGGCGACACAGGAGATACAGTGGTGGGAATGTGTGGTCAGTGGTGGGCCAAAGCCCGATAAAAAAAATTGAAAATTAAGGTCAGTATGTTTGTATTTTGATCGATTGATTTGGTAGCGAAGCTTTCCTTATTGAAAACAAACTCTACTTACTGTTAATGCCAAATATTACTTGCTAATATTTGCTTTACAGTCTACACTCTACATACTCGGTTGCACAGTATAAAATACACATACAGTAAAACATCTTCACATACCTTTCAAATTGCACGCTCATAGCTTAAAGAAAGCTTGAGCAAAACAATGAAAAAGCACGCCGCGCCGCACGCGCAATTTTAGACAGGCAGCTCTGCGTTACGCTATGATTTCAAGGACATAGCCGAGTTACCCTACTGTATTATACTGTATTGTAATATACGTGGGTGTAGTGTACACACATACAGTAGTGTTTGTTAAGCTAACGGTCGGGCGGGGCGGTAGGCGGTGATTATTAGCTATTGACTTGTGATGGAATTTATTGCGATATCGCCTTGGGCATTATATGTGCACATATTTATTATCATTATATGTTTTAAAGACGCGTGACATAGTTGACGATGTGTCATATCTATATCCATTATCCATACTAATATTATAAATGTGAAAGTGTGTCTGTCCGCTACCTCTCGCCCAAACCGTTGAACCGATTTTGCTGAAATTTGGTATGGACTTTGAGACCTGGAAAAGGACATAGAATTTCTCTGCCGGAAAAATGTACGATTCCGACGCGATAAATGAAATTTGTATACATCATCATCTAGCAAACTTCTATTGGTACAACTCTTATTTTACATACATTTTCCTATTATTGTTCAAAGTTACAGAAACAATGGCACTAACTTAAAGATAGATAATACTTTTAAACAATGTCATATTGTTATAATGACTTTGGGTTTTTCGCTTTACTTTTGTACTTTACCGCATTTTAAGCGCAACTTTTCGAAGACAATTACAGAATAGGTTGTAACTTTGTAGATAATGAGTAACGGTGACTTTTATAACTTTTATTGCATCAATTACTGTATTTTTAGCGGGTTGCATTGTTTTTGCATTACTGTACTACCTGGTATTGTAGACGAAACAATAGAAATCCCCAAAATAGCGGTTTGAGGTAAAATAACCTTTGAAGTTAATTTTCTTTGCCGACACCAAAATGTTAACTTTATTACCCTTTGTTAGGTTACCACGTGCACGTCAGATGTCACAGAAGAGCCGAGGTCATTAGCAACTGTAAATTGTAAGTTTTAGAAAGAATTTAAATACGTCGTATGTTTTTATAATACCTTGCCTGCTAAATTGTGTAACTACGACTACCTATCACTGACTTAAATATAATTTTTTCACACTAAAGACTTTAAAATCCGCTCTCCGTAATAAATAAAAATGATATTATTGTCTTTCCGGGAACAATTAGCTTTGAAGGTGCTTTGAAGGCGAGGTTAGCTTTCATTGGTACTTTAAGCGCCCGCCCATCGCGAAACTATTTGGCTTGATAGTTTTTCCGAGACTGAAGAAGCAAGCTATGGAAAAACAAAAAAAATATATTTTTAAATTACACTTTCTATATTCTACAGACAATGCAATATTCATTAGTAAAGTTTTTAATGCACAAAGATTTAGAATTTTAACTTAAACGCCGAAATTGAAGAACTGGTGGCCCAACCCAATATAATCGGAGAAACAAAGACTCACCGACGCCGTTGGAAAGAATGGAAGAGGAGCGCGGGGTTAAAAGAGCGTATAAGGGCCGTCCAACAGGACGTCGTCCTATTGGACGCCCCAGGTACCGCTGGAGAGATGCTGTTGAGGCTGACCTGCGTGACCTTCAAGTCAGTAACTGGCAGGAGGTAGCGCAGGACAGGGCTCAATGGCGGAAGCTCATTTCGGAGGCCAAGATCCACTTCGGGTCGCTGAGCCAGCGGAGTTAGTTAACTTAAATCCCATCACGTTAATTGATTTTTAGATATAAATGCCTTTTCGATGCTAAAAATGAAGGTCAATCATGAAACGTTTTTGCTCATTTCTTCATTTTGCTGACAGGATCCATGCCAACTTTATACTCCGAAATGCGCAATAGATAACCAGGTGGCACAAACATAGGTGTGGTACCTGCGACCTGTCTACCTTATATCAAGTGTTTGTCCAAACAGTTTGTTGGTTTTTTATAGATAGTCTTATCGACTGGCCACGGGTTCAACATACTCGTTCAATATTTAATGTGATTATATGATAAATCAGAGGTTTTCAAACTTTAGGGCCTTAGGGGTTGACACGGTCGCCAACCACATAAAACAATTTTGAAAACCGAGTGCCAACATAAATACTGCAGTCGCCAGAGGTTTTAACCTCCGAAAATTGTAATAGTGAATGGATTTTTGTTTTTGAGGTGTCATTTTCTTTTTTACACTATAACTTGCAAAGTTTACCAAAAAAAATTTTGTGCTTTTAATTTTTTAGTTACTTAATTAAAAATTAATATTTCACCATATAAAACCGGTCCCGAAAATTTTTTTTTTGTTCCTGTTATTTAATGACTCTTAACCGATTGCTTACGTTGAAAATTAACCAAATACACAATTTTTAAAAAAGAAAGTTTGCTTTGCTAAGCTAAATACAACTATAAGGTTTTTGCAAAGTTTTTAGAGATTAACGCTCGTCGTAACCAAGATAAAAGAGTTTGGGTGGATTTAAGGGTTGTAACGAAAAGTGTGTTAAACTTACTTGTTGTGCGTATTTAATTTTTAGAGAAATAATAACTTTTAAGTACTTAAAAACGTTTAAATATCTCCAAAAATGTGTAAAATAAACCGAAAATATTTTTCTATATTTGTTGACAATTTATTTAAGTGAGAGCTAAAACATTAAATGCATCGACAAATTAAAGACTTTTTCTAGTCTTTGAAATATATTTAAGCTTCCTACTTAAAGCCAGAAAAAAAATTGGGTGCTACAAATCTCACGTACATACTAAAGACGGATGCTGCGACCTATGTTTGGAAAATGCTTACCTGAATGCAAAAAATATCAGTTATTAACCTAATTTGTATTTTTTTCCTTTAAGCATGTTTTAGCAAATATAATTAATGAAAAAATAAATAAAAAATAAATATTATTCTGTAAAAACCAAACCAAAAGAAATAAAATACAGATTTTCTTCGAAATATCCGTGAAAAGTTTGTGCTACATTTTCAGAAAATTTAATAAAATAGGAGCTAAAAAGTTATAGACATTAAGAAATAGAAGGCTTTGTTAAGCCTAAAAAATAATTTTAAACTTCCTATTTATAACCAAAGAAAAATTGGAACGCCATTTACCTGGCGAGGCACACAACAAGCACATTTGGAGGTATGCTCATCTACATACAAAAATATTAATTTGAAATATAAATTATATATTTTTTCAACCTATTTTCTTTCTTTGGAATATAAGCAATGATACAAAACAAAAAAATAATGATATATTTTATTATTTTGCTATATATTTAAAAGAAAGAAATATGCAAATTTTCTTCAAAATTTTACAGTTTATGAGTTTACTTGAAGTGGAAGAGAATAATTTAAAAATCAAAAGCACAACTTTCAATAGGTAAACTTTATTATTTATGTTATCAGCTACACATTCCTTTTTTTCTTTTCAATTTTCATCCACTATTGCAAAAATCGGAGGTTTGCACGATTTTTACGCTCTGGGAACTCCACTAAAATGTAATTGTTAAAAATAATATTACATATACATATATATATATATATATATATATATATATATATATATATATATATATATATATATATATATATATATATATATATATATATATATACAGTTGAACAACCCCTTAAACATTTTCCTTTTTGAAAGTTGGTTATAATACCTTATGTTATTACTTATTGTGTATATTCCACTATCCAGTAAGTAGTAACCCAAAAACCCCGGACTCTAGTCTTGCTTGCAATTTTAGTTAATATTATGTAAAAGTATGCCTGTCTGTCTTCTTTCTATTCCCTCTTTAAAAATTTAGAGGACGAAGAACACTCAAAGATATTGTTCCCCACGCGATAAACGAATTGCTAAATAATGAAGAGATAACAATTACTAGTAATAGAGAAGTTCTAAGGATATCTCACGAAACCCTGCTCCTCGAAATACATTTTGAGAATCCCTGACTTTAGTCACGAGGTCGGTGTATAAATATTGTAATAATGTTGACCATATAAGGAAAAATATTGATCGGAAAATGGAGGTTATTTTTTCACAGTCTGTATTCACATACACTAGTCACTAGTTCACTACATAAGGACTCTTTATTAAGCCAGGCTCTTCGGACGTATTTTCAAACTTAAATCTGTACATAAACGGAGCGTCAAAAACAGACGAACATATAACCTCCTCCTTTTTGGAAGTCGGTTAAAAAGAGATCGGTGGCTAAGTTTATTTAGTAGCCTGTACCTAATTTAGAATTTATTGTTAGAGGCACTAAAAATAGAAATATTAAAGAACGGAAAATTCAAAATATGAATCTTAAGTGAATAAATTATTATTAATCAATAATCATCTAGCAAAATATAGCGAAAAACGAAATACCATTTTACATGGTTTTGTCTACTAATGGGTACTTTATGATCAATATATCGGAAAAAACAATTTAATAAAGACTCTACTGAAGCAGTTAGCAAATAAATATCGGACAAACCTATTAGTATGTCTATGTCGGCTATTACAAAAGCCTTTATAAATATACCGCTTAAACGTAAACACCCACTTGAAACCGCAGAAAAGATTGAAGATAGCTTTACTAATTTACCTGTCAGACCAAAAGACAGTTCTGCGAAATGAAACTCAACTGGCCAAACTACGCCGAACACACTAACGCAACTACGCCTTTGTAGTCAAGCTACCATATTGCTTTATGAATAGCATGTGAAGACAAGAAAATATGTTATTGCCGATTTACTCGAAGTTATAGTCGGAGACATTTTAAATCACTCCCATCGACCATTTTCCGTTGGTTTTTCCACTAGGTTGTGGGCTACAGCTAGGTTAGTAATTAGTATCACAATTAAGTATAGCATGGCCACTATAGAAATGTTTATTCTTACTGTAAAGTAGACAAAGTGAAAGATTAAAAAAGGATATCTGTCAGTTTGTCCGCAAAAACTGTCAGCGTTTCTATTCCTTCGCATTTCTACTGTGGCCATGCTAAGCCTGGTATTCAGCTTGTCTTTGGCTTTGAAAAAGTTCTTCGTTAGATTTTTTAATCGGTCTAAGGTTTACTTACTTTAGTATTTTCCTTCCTCAATGTCTCACTGTTTAGGAATGTTATATTTATATTATTAGTTCTAAGAGGATACTGAATCATACACATTACAATTAATCAATTTAAATAAGTGTATTTTAATTTTTATGTTCATTGTTTTATATTATTAGCCAATAAGTTAAAATGGCAGTTTCACAAAGAAAGCTTTTTAATGTTTTGTTTCGAATTCTATTCATACTTCTACGAGGTGACTGACTGACATGGTGATCTATCACCGCACAGCCCAAACCACTGGACCGATCGGGCTGAAATTTGGCATGCAAGTAGATGTTATGACGTAGGCATCGGCTAAGAAAGGATTTTGATCAATTCTACCTCCAAGGGGTTAAAATAGGGGATCAAAGTTTGTATATAATAATACTTTTTAACGCGAGCGAAGCCGCGGGCAAAAGCTCGTGTATTATATTGTGTCTGTCTGTCTGTTACCTCATCATGCCGGAGTTTTGGGCGTCATCTAGCTTTGTAATAAAGTACTTTTACCTTGTATGTCGGCCTCCAGACTGTACGATAAAGTATTACACTGATATGATTACGATTACGCCGCTAACAGGTAGGTAATCATATTTTTGCAAATTTTTGCAAGTATTTTGTGTTCCAATTTTTACTTTTAGTGAATACAAAAGTCTGTAAAAATTTCATATCATTGTAATTTGTATTTTATCTTAGATAATGCGAAATTTGACAGTCTATTTACACTTCAACAGTCTGTACTTAGGTATACCTGAACTCTCCAAAACCTCTGTACCGATAATAATGAAATTTGCCGCAGAAATAGTTTGTTTTCCGATTTCCGACACAGTAAAGGAAAGGTCATAAAATATAAGAATAGTTTTGTGTCGGAAAAACACTTTCGACGTTATAAACCAATTTCAGTACAAGTTACAACAGAGTTGCGGACAGTATCAGATATCTACTATCTAGATTCTAGATTCTACTATCATAAGTTTTAGCGCGGGCCGCAGCTTTTCAAAGACTATCATCTAACATACGAAGCTGTACTGCATTTCAATACTATTAAATCGTTCGCCGATCACACTTTCATTATGATTCCTGGCTCACGTCACAATAGATAAAGCGCCACGTAGACAAAGGCCCACGCGCTAACGTATTCAATTGATGAAGTATAAAATTTCTTAGTACCGTCTCACTCACAATAGAATTATGATTATTTATCGGTTGGCTTGTGCCTCGTGTGGGAACGGTCGCGGCACGGGCGTTCCCACGATAAAACCACACGGAGACAAAAGACGCACACTCCATACTAAGACGCGGCGCTTAGGATGTTCTGCTTGTACACAAAAACGCGTTGTCTTAGCACAGAGACGTAAGCGACATTCGACTGTATGGAGTTGAGTTACGAGCTATTGTAGTAGGCGCTTACGACCTTTCGCCTGGTCGTCGGAATTGGAGTAGTAGCGTCACGGTGTCGACCGCACGAGTTAGCTCACACCTCAACGATAGAGAAACAATGACTAATTATGTTACTTTTGGAAAATTTGTATAATTGTAGGGAACTAACGGCTCCATTTAGGGAATTTTAACGATATCTTGGCTTAATTTTTTGAAGCCGTTGTCAGAAATTTTAAGGAGTTTATGTTGTTATCTTCATGAAATTAAAATAAAATAAACTTTATTCTGCCACCTTAAAATGAAGATAATCATATTTTAATGTTTCTGAGTGCGACCGTTAGTAATTCTTATATTATGCTGAGAATTGCGAATTTTTCTCTGAGAATGATTACTTCTTTTAATAAAGTTATTAAAAGAAGAAATCATTCTGAGAGAAAAATTCGCAATTAAAAAGTATACTTATTTATTAGACACCGTCTTTCCAAAAAATCATTTTTTTTTGGAAAGACGGCGTCGGCGGTTTTATTGACCTATCATCTAGGTACTATTATGAGTGTTTTATTGATCTATTATCATTCATCATAATAAAACTTACAATAATTATTTTGCTCTTATTTTAATAACGTCGACATTTTCCACAAATGACCGCAATTTCCTTCAAGAGACTAATTACATGACTTATACACCTTTATAGTTATGAAAATTTTAATGGTGATAAGGGGCTCTAAGACAGAAAATTATATTTAGTAGAAGATCTTCATAAAATGAATTATACGTCTTAAAATACTCA
Organism: Polyommatus iphigenia; assembly: GCA_963422495.1. Taxonomy (NCBI): domain Eukaryota; kingdom Metazoa; phylum Arthropoda; class Insecta; order Lepidoptera; family Lycaenidae; genus Polyommatus; species Polyommatus iphigenia. The sequence continues at coordinate 9,589,522 of OY730187.1, forward strand.
CCCCCCAAAAAGAAGTAAAAGCAGAAGCCCCAAAAAGCTATAAAACGGAGAAAATTAATTCACAAAATTTTATTTTCATTAATTTTGTTGTTGTTAGTAGGCATTTGTAATTATGAACTTATCTTTAACTTTGGGATACAGGCTCATGTAGCCCACAACTTTGTTATGCTGAAAATCATTTAAGGCCGTCCCCCGAGCAAACGACCTTGACCATACATTTGCCGCGTTGCCGAGATCGCGCCAAAATCCTATTTTTTTACTTATCTTAGTTCAAAATTGACCTAAAAAGAAATTAAAACGGGGAATATGTAGTTTATGATATTTTTGTCGATCTATTTGCGTGTGTATGTGTTTCAAATAAAAGTAATTTGTAAATACTAAAGAGATGCTGAATGTATGCTTCAATTTTAATAAATTGGTGTAATTTTGGAAGCGCATATCATGAGTATAATAAACAAAAATAGAAAATTTAAAACGTGGAAAGGAATGTTGATATACTAAAAATACAGAACATATACAAAGAATACAGCAATAATCTTTAGATTATTGCTGTATTTTTATTATAACTTTGTAGCTTTCAAATTATGAGTTTATAAGGCTCTAAATAGGTACGGTAAATTACGGAGTCTTCGTAGGGAAGGCCTTTAATGCGCGAAAACAACAGTTATATTTTTATGTCCTTTCTCGAAATTTAGTGTATCTCCACACCCAATTTCAACGGTTCAAAAAAAATCCATACCGATATTATAAATGCGAAAGTGTGCCTGTCTGTCTGTCTGTATGTCCATCTGTCGATCAATTAACCGCTGAAGCGATTTTGCTGAAATTTGGCATGGAGATACTTTGAGCTCTGGGAAAGGATAAGGGATACTTTTTAGCCCCAAAAAATGTACGGTTCCCGCACAATAAACGAATTTGACGCAACGGAGTTGCTAGTTTCATCTTGTGTAATATAGAGACACATTGTCGCATTTATAATAATAAGTATGGATTAAACTTAAATGATAGGTATATAATATTAATTTTATAGTAGTATTACTTCATTTTAGAATTTTGTTGTTAATTTTTATTGGTGCATGTAGTGTTTGTCTGTAAAAAGTTGTAACACTGTATGATAATTAATTGAGCGTATCCTGTACTTTACTGTAAGTGTTAGCAATTGTTGACAAACCTTTTAAAATAAATAAATAAACAAATAAATAAGCCAGCCATTGTCTACACTCTACAATATGAATGTGCGAATCATCGACGGAGTGACGACAGTACAAATCTATTTATCGCTGTCGTCATACTGTCGTCATTATCTGGTGCTTAGCATCTTTTGCTGATTACTGATAACGTAAGCATAATGTGTAAAATCCATCGTAAAATGTTTTTAGAAATTGGCAATGTGATATTTTCTGTAAAAGGCCCAAAGTGTTTCGAAGTAACATGGCATTTGTTTAAGTATTACTTAGGAAATAACCGCCGTACCTACTCAGAGAAGAAGAGAATGAAGAGTTTGACAGATGTATGGGGGCTTATGTCAACATTCTGAATTAATTACAATTAAGTAATTAATGTTCCACTCTGAGTGCAGCAGTAAGTAAGTAACTTACCAAAGTGGAAAACTTAATATGTAACTAGACATTGTGAACGACTTCATGATATTAAGGCCGTCCCCCGAGCAAACGACCTTGGCCATACATTTGCCGCGTTGCCGAGATCGCACCAAAACCCTGTTATTTTTACTTATCTTAGTTCAAAATTGTCCTAAAAAAATTAAAACGCGGAATATATTGTAGTTTATGATATTGTCGATCTATTGGTGTGAGTTTCATATAAAAGTAATTTGTAAATACTAAGGAGATGCTGAATCATGTATTCTTGAATTTTAATAAATTGGTATTACTTTGGAAGCTGATATCAATATGAGTGTAATAAACAAAAATAGAAAATTTAAAACGGGGAAAGGATTGTTGATATACTGAAGATTATTGCTGTATTTTTATTATAACCTTGTAGCTTTCAGATTATGAGTTTATAAGGCTTTAAATACGGTCAATTACGGAATCTCCGGAGGGAATGCCCTTAAGTGATAGAAAGTAGCCTATCTCACCCCGTTCAATTTTCTGAGATTTTCCCTGACCTAAAATTCATTTTCCATCTACCACCTGCACCGTAGTAATTCTGAAGACATTACCGTTTTTAATGCAAACTAACAAACAAATCATCATATTAGTTATAGTATATACCTAACACAGTAAATACTCCATGAAGTGGTAATTTAAAGTAGATTAAGTTCCAGGGCCAGTGATTTCTCCGCGACATTAATTTTATACGAGCATCGGCAAAAAGTGTCGACGCGTCTTTGTACCGATAACGCCGGCCCGCAAACCACCAGGGCTGCCACCCACGAATTTTATTGACTTTCGATAACTATATTAAATATTATATACTCGTTTTTATATCAATGGTATAAATATCTAAATTTATATTATCATATACTGCGAAAATACGTGGTATTTTGACACATAAATGCGATTTTACTTTTAATTTTAAAAAATTGTAAGTATTGCAATTTTTTCATTGACTGCCAAAAACACTCTCTGCTTTAGGACATTTTCTTTATATTTTTAAGAATACCTATTGTTGCGAAGACAGTTATTTATTAAAACGCCACGAGACCGTTGTGTGTCGTACGCAGGGGGAATTCCTTGGCGCTGCGTCTGCGCAGCTTGTGGGGTGGTCGTGGGAACGCGTGCTGCCCAGGTGCCGTCAGCTGAGCGGTGAGCCCCTCACAGCTGGCTATTACGACGTATGATGAAATATGTAATAATACTAATTAAATTGTATTTTTAAATATTGAATAAAGTTGACGGTAAAAAAATATGTAAAAAAACGTAGTTGGCTTATTTAAGTTTAAAAGTATTTTTATTTTAAATTTGTTTTTTTTTTTAGAAATAATATTGTGTACTTAAGTAAAAATATTATGCAATATTTAACGGTTTAAATATCAAAGTTTATTTAGCAGTCGATGCTCGGTAGTAATAACAACAAAGACAAACTAGTTGATCTCAATAACAAAGTCAGTTTAAAATCTACAACTATTTAGAATTTCTGAAAGTTATTAATATATAAGAAAATAGTAAAGTGTAGTGACTAGTAAATAATAAAAAATTGGCTACGTAATATTACAATTTTTTTTTTTTATATTTAGTGGTAACATAAGTCATAACATTACACAATAAAATTACTTATTACTCCACATAACATTTTATACCTAAATCGTTACTACAAAACCATAAAGGACTATATTTTAAAATCTAAGAAGACGTCTAAGTAAAAATCAAAGTATATTATTGAACAAAACCGGTGCGATCGCCACCCCTATTTTTATCACGGGCGTTTTACCACAATCGGCGTAAGGCGCATAAAAGCTGTGCGGCGGCGGCGCGCGCGCCATTCGCTTACAGACCGCCGCGCAAGCATGATCCTACCCGCTAGAGCCGTGTCCCCGCACGGGGCCTTCCATCCCCCGACACACGACGAGGAGCCAGTCTCCCGGACCTACCAGTACCGCAAAGTCATGAAACCCATGTTGGAGAGGAAGAGACGAGCGCGCATCAACCGTTGCCTCGACGAGCTCAAAGACCTCATGGTGACGGCGCTCCAGGCGGAAGGAGAGAACGTATCGAAACTGGAGAAAGCTGATATACTGGAGCTCACAGTGCGACACCTTCACAGCCTGAAGCGGCGAGGACAGCTCGTGTTGAAGCCAGAGATGTCCTACGCTGAAAGATTCCGCGCGGGCTTCGCCCAGTGCGCCACCGAAGTGTCTCAGTTCATCACCAACGCCACAGTGGCTGCTAACGCCATGCACCGGCAGGGCCCTGTGGACCCTCAAGCCGGAGCGAGGCTGCTGCAACATCTCAGCAACTGTATAAGAAGACTGGATGCGCCTCCTCAGCCGCAGCAGTTGACCGGTGTGGCGCGGCCGACGCCGGTGCAGCCAGTTCCTCAACACCCTCAACCAGCGCAGAGGATAGGGGTGAAGAGGCTGGCCGAGGAGCACATAGACGTGGAGACGGTGTGCAAGAAAATGTACGCGCCGCCTTCCCCGCCCCACAGCCCCGCCTCCGACACAGACCCCGCCCAGTCGATGTGGCGGCCCTGGTGATCATCGTAATCATCATCATCGTGGTGATCAGTGACAGTGTGATAGTGTTAGTTCCTGGGCCTTTAGCTGACACGTTTTCTTCATTGTTTGTCTCACAGTAATTTATTTAAAGTAGTTTTATAGAGTTGCAGTTTCTCGACGTCATTCGTTTCTCGATGTCAATCGACTCATGTCATGTCAATTGCTTACAATTGACATGACATGAGTCGAACGTCGACTTCTGAGAAGTCCGTACATTTTTGATCGGGTATAAAGAAGTGATAAAGAAAACGTATTGGCTATGCCCCCTGGTGTGTTGCATGAACTCTTTGCTTGTTGACGTTTGTTTTTTTAATTAATTTAATAAATAAGAGTTTTGTTAAGTTACTGTTTTTGTCCACGTCTTCCGCGGCTCGCATTTATGTTAAGTGTAGCACCTAAGTTACCCTGTGATACGAATTTCACATAAGTTCGATAGAATCAAAGCTTATCAGAATAAAAAGAGTTTTAAGTACCACTTAGTTTTGTTTAGCTCATCCCTAAATCTTATTGTTTATACTTATAAAATATCTTATATATTTTCATATTTATTCATAAGCTCAGTATAGAAAAAACCTTGTATTTATAATTTTCGTAACTTTACAGAATATTTTAATTTAAAACAAACAAATCTTAACATAAACAAACATAATTAATTAGGCTCGAGTAATTAATAATTAATTCTGACTAAACTACTATTTCATAATATTATACCATATATTAATTTGAAGCATAATATTTATAACGTAGTAGGTAATTCTATTTTTGGAAATTCTGACCTTGTTAGTTATGCCATATAATTATTTCATTAATTATTTAGACTTATTTAGTGAACACCGTGGAAAAGGACATCTAGACTACTTTTATTCGAAGGAAAATGAACGACCCCAAAAGATTTTTTGCACAAACATAGTCGCAAAATACAGTCATTATGATAAATCCTAAAACTTAGTACATACTAGAAATGCGAAAGTGTGTGTTTGTCCATTTCCTCTTCATGTTAAAACATCTAAACTTGATTTGGTAAAAATAGCTTTGGAAATACATACTTTGACATTTGAGTAGCTCTAACAGTTTCCAAACATAATTTCACACAACATAATCACACAAAATCATAGAATAGACAATTTTTGTCACTAAAAATATACGGTTGCTGCGTATCTAGTTAAAAGTTATCCTACTCTCAGTGTCGATAGAGGTTAACCCTATTCCGTTCACAGTAACTTTACCTGAATATGAACTTTATGGCCTCGACATAAGAGTTATTTTCATACAAATCCGAGGCACAATAAGTGTGAACGGTAGACGTTGTTGAAGTGTAAATGTCAGTTCCCACGGCATCTGCCGCTAACAACGGTACACTTTAACACTTGGTGAGTATTAATATGGTAATTGGTTTACAGGTAAAATCATCTATCCATATAGTAATAGTATAAATGCGAATGTCTGTCTGTCTGTCTATCTGTTTGTCTGTAGCTGAAAATGGAGATACTTTGTGTACGCGCGGAAAGGTCGTAGGATACTTTTTGTCTCGGAAAAATGTACAGTTCCCGAGTGATAAACGAATTTGGGCGCAGCGGAGTTGCGGACGTCATTTAGCAGTAACTATAATCATAATTAAGCTTAATATTATGTCTTAATCTAAGGAGTTATCTTGATTCCTCCCTAATATAATAAAATGTGAAAGTGTGCCCGTGTCTCTGCTACCTTTTCAATCTTAAACCGCCAAATAGATACATTTTGTCAACCGACTTCCAAAAAGGAGGAGGTTATTATGAAAAAACTTTTTAAAGAGACTGGGGAAAAAGGTAAGATAGATTTAGCGACAAAATGAACAGTTCCCGAATGCCGAGCGATAAACGAATTTGTGCGGAACGGAGTTGCGGGAAACATTTTCGCGTGCTAATGAAAGAACCAATAGTACCGAAAATGAACATGGTGAAGCCAAACGAGCGTAATTTGTGAGTTGTGAGTCGCAGAATTTCGGTCGCGTAAATATCGTTTCAATACAATTATTAATCATGACACACTAAAAAATAGGCTCGTGTGAATCGAACAAGACTTTTGTATGAAACTTAATGCAGCAGAATTTCTGCCAGCCGAAATTCCGCGACTCACAACTCACAAATTACGCTCGTTTGGCTTCACCCTAAGTAGGATCGAAAAAAAATACAACCTAAAACCTCTTTTGGAAGTCGGTTAAAGACATAAAGCGTAGTTAAGAGAAAACCAATTAATATGTCGTAGAAATAAACAATAAAAATATCGTAAAAACAAATTGTTTTCGAACGGTAGATACAAACTTTAATTGTTTACATCTAGTTGTTTTATTGCGCAATAAATATTTGCTTTTGCGTGCTAACAGCCGTGGTAAAAGGCGCCAAAAAGGTTAACCACCATGTTGTTTTTAATTTTTTTTTAACCGACAATGATACATGGAAACAAAGCGTAAGCTTTTGTAAAACTTTATAGTTTTTTCATTACTTTGTTAAACGGAGGTCCACTTAATATGCGTAAAAGGTAATCACATAATTTATTATGTTTTCTCTTCGTTCATTATAATATCTTTATTCTTATGAAAAGAAATACCGTGTTATTTATGTTACAGATTGGGCAGATATTTACAACAAAAAAAAAATCTGCTCACATAAGGCACATATTATGCCTTAGCATTTTTGTGTAAAACTTGTTTTTTACCTAAGCTAAATACGAGCTTAGTTTAAAAACTTTTCTCGATGGTATACAATTGCAAGCTTTTAAAGACGTCCTAATTTTAATTTATTTGTTATTTTCTTATTAAATTTTGAATTCCAAAATTATATTTTCATTTGGGTGTACCGTGTAAGCTGTAAAACGTGCCGCAGACATGAGACAACATAACCTCATAGTAGGTAGTAGTTATTAATTTACTTCTTAGTATTATAGAACATACATTATGTATGTACAATAGCACTAAGCAATACCTAGGAATGTTGTTCTATAAAGTGCAGTATAATATTATGCTTTGAATTGCGTATGTTAGCGCCGATTTCATCATCATGATCGCAATTAATACTACTGGTTATTTGAATATAGATTGGGAAATGTAGTAATTAATATAAAGCCTAGGTATACATTTGAAGACTAATAGCAATTGAAAAGTAAAGAGGCTAGAGCTAGAGCAAATAAATAAATATAATATAAACTGATGAACATTATATAAACTCCACCTTTTAGGAAGTTGGTTAAAAAATATCGCTAACTTTTGTTACGGCCTTTGTTGGCTGAAGCTACTTTGTTTACAAGCGCTTGCGCACACACATGCACAAAACTACGCTACTTCATGTTATCACACATACAACTATATCCCACAACCTGAGCACTTTTGTGGTACCTACACTTTACGGAAAAACTGTCACGCCTATTGGTTCGTCCTTTAAATAGTAATTTTTATTTATATTATGTGGATGTGTTATCAATTATCATCAGTCAGTCAGTCAAGGTTTGGTTACTATAAAAATATAAAAAAGTGCCTTTAAGATTATTACCACGCAGAAAAACAACGCGAGCCCTCACAAAGCTCGGCTTCTCAAACTCTGATTTACATAAGTCAGTTCTTTCACAACACAAAACTCTCATACTTTGTATGGATTTCCACAAGTAACGTTATTTTCTTCGTCAAGTCTCTGTCAAGCTTCTTTGCCTCTCTTTTGTAAAAAAATACAATGAAACGAATTACGATTTAGCTAGTTATTACTTATTACTCAACAGAAGTTACAGAACCATACCCTAGCGGAACACTCTTATCTTTTGCTACTTCCGTAGAGTTCTAGGAAATTGCTGTAAGTAATAATCGCAAATATCGACGTCTGACCTTTACGACATTGTTGTATGTTGTAGTTACTCTTGATAATTAATAAGCGGATAATAATATGACGTAGTAAATAGTGTAGTAAGTTAGTGTAGTACATTGCTAACTAAATTGTTATAGTAATAAAACAACGTATTTGTTGTACAAGACAGTACTTTATTATCGCCCCTATAGTGAGTCGGAGCCGACATAGGCTTTTTTCTCCTTTTTTGCGTTATAATGACACAACAGTAGAGCTATAATAAATTTTAATTTTTAAATTGTTGTAACTTGACTATTAAAGCTGAAAATTATTGTGCTAACATTGAAATAAAACTTAAATTAAGGCCGTCTCCCGAGCAAACGACCTTGGCCATACATTTGCCGCGTTAACGAGATCGCACCAAAATCCTATTTTTTTACTTATCTTAATTCAAAATTGGCCTAAAAAAATTAAAACGGGGAATATGTAGTTTATGATATTGTCGATCTATTGGCGTGTGTTTCAAATAAAAGTAATTTGCAAATACTAAAGAGATGCTGAATGTATGCTTGAATTTTTTTTTAATTGGCTTTACTTTGGAAGCTGATATCATGAGTATAATAAACGAAAATAGAAAATTTAAAACGTGGAAAGGAATGTTGAGATACTGAAGATTATTGCTGTATTTTTATTATAACTCTGTAGCTTTCAAATTATGAGTTTATAAGACTCTAAATACGGTAAATTACGGATTCTCCGTAGAGAACGCCCTTAAAGCATATTATATATACGTTCTCGACAATACGAGCTTTTTTTTCTATGCAAATGAAATAACCATGCAATATGCATGAATATTCTATGGAAAAAAGAATAAGTATGATAATGACGAATACTTACCTAAAAACATTGAGATGAAGTTATTTATGCTACATTATAGGTATATTTTTTAAGAAAAAGGCAACGACTGACCATCAAACACCAAATTACGATACGAAAATCAGTACGGTTCTAGAAAGGCCATAATGAGTATTGTTCGTGATTTAGGACCACGGACCGCCGGCCCGGGTTCCCACGGCAGCGCACGCAAGACCAATTAGCCTGCGCGTGCGTCTTTAATTGAGACAGGTAGGTAATAGGTTGGACCACGGTTGGACCGCGCTTGGACCACGGTTGGACCGCGCTTGGACCACGGTTGGACTAATTAACGATATTTTAACGGTTCGATGATTTTGAGTTTTTTTTTTTGAGATAGTATAAGACTCCGTGGTCTTGGCCGTCTTATGTTACTAACAACAAGTGGTTAATGGAATCAGGCGTTACTTTGCGGAAATCCATAGCTTAAAATTTAGTTTGTTATTATTTTTAGCAATATTCCGCGAAATAAACTTCCACCTTTAAGTAAATGCGTGAGTGTACGCATAGGCATGCGTACAGCACCTCCCTCCTCCCACACTGCCTATGCGTACACTCGCATGCAAGAACTTGCAAACACCACCACCACACAAGCAATAATGTTGGCAAATCCGTGCAAGGCCCCTCACCACCATGCAGGTTGAAAACCTCGACGCGCGTTTCGCTCCAACACCGGAGCATCCTCAGGATGTGGACTCTACGAACAACGTCCGTCAAGTGCCGCCACCGGCCAAAACACCACCTTTTATACCCTATCGAGCCCCTCTACTACCTCCACTACCCTCACCAATACCCCCGAACATATTAATAAGCGGTGACGTAGTCAAGCAAGTTTGGTCATTCAACAATGCAAATCTGTTATTTTTCTTTTCTTTTATGATCTCTAATTGTTCCACGCTAAAGAACATATCGCGGCTTATAGGAATGGTCATCCTGATAAGTCACATTTTGCTAAACATCTTTTAGATAGTAATCATACCGTGCCCGATGGCCATTCCTATAAAGTTTTACATAAATGCGATAAAGGCTTTCGGCTGAGCGTGTTGGAACAATTAGAGATCATAAAAGAAAAGAAAAATAACAGATTTGCATTGTTGAATGACCAAACTTGCTTGACTACGTCACCGCTTATTAATATGTTCGGGGGTACTGGTGAGGGTAGTGGGGGTAGTGGGGGCTCGATAGGGTATAAAAGGCGGTGTTTTGGCCGGTGGCGGCACTTGACGGACGTTGTTCGTAGAGTCCACATCCTGAGGATGCTCCGGTGTTGGAGCGAAACGCGCGTCGAGGTTTTCAACCTGCATGGTGGTGAGGGGCCTTGCACGGATTTGCCAACATTATTGCTTGTGTGGTGGTGGTGTTTGCAAGTTCTTGCATGCGAGAGTACGCATAGGCAGTGTGGGAGTAGGGAGGTGCTGTACGCATGCCTATGCGTACACTCACTCATTTACTTAAAGGTGGAAGTTTATTTCGCGGAATATTGCTAAAAATAATAACAAACTAAATTTTAACAACAAGTGGTCTCTTTTATTATTGTAGTGTCAACTTCAGGTTAAAGAACCTAAAATATAAAATTGGTGGTATTTCGCCAAGCACATTCGGTTTCTCTTTTGTAAAATTGATCTTTCTATGTATTTTTTACCACTTGAATTAGGTAAAGACTTTTCTAACAAAATTTTCAACAATACCTTTAATAGTCATTTTTGCGCATAGAAATTAGAAGTAAAAAACCTACTTACAATTTACAAACCTTTGTTGTAAATATATGTAATACATATTATGTATAACTGTGAAGTAGGGACGATACTTTGTTTTCTACAATATGATTCTAACTTTTAAATGTGAAATGCATCTTGCATTACACATTTAAATTACATTAGCTATAACCTCCTCCTTCGGAAGTCGGTTAAAAGTAATTTAAGAATCCATAACACCATCAGTATTGGCACAGATAACGAATAGTATAATTTATAGGCGAAATCGTAACAAAAAAGTAAAAGTTTAAGGTATCATGATTGGAATCGGCGACTATTTACGTAAGACCCTTTCGAACGGATCACAGTCGAAACTAATTTTATAGTTTTTATTACAAATGTAAAGGTTTTCGTAACTTTAAAATATTGCCTTTTAAATGTACAGAAAATGCTTTGCAAACAGTGGATGACCCAATAATATTATGTACAATTGAGTTCCAACTTTACAGTAAAATCAAATCGACTTGCTTAGCACATAAATCTGGCATAGCATGAAAATAAAGGAATCTGCCTAGGATCAAAACTATTGAAGAAAATATGATATTATACCAATGGATCCATAGTCCATACTAATATTATCAAGCCGAATTTAATATGTCTGTCTGTCTTTCAGTTTCAATCCCCATACTCGTCGTTACTCTCAAGCTGTTTAGGTAACTGATTCTGATGAAATTCATTCGGTAAATATTCTTTAAGACACGGAAAAGTCTGTATCCTGGAAAAATAATCGAACGTTGGCTCAACAAAGCTGCGGGCAACATTATTTTTATATTATGTTCCTCAATTATTATTAACCGACTTAAAAAAAAGAGGTTATCAATTCGACACGTATATGTATGCAATATTTCCAGAACCCAGTTTTCAAATATGTTAATCTATATCAGCGTCTGAACAAAATGTGCCTAATTTCAAAAGTGTATGTATCCGATTTAAGTTCAATTTAGGGAATAGTGCAAGTTTCATCAAAATCGGTTCAGTAGTTTTTGAGATAGGGAATTTTTATTCTAAATTACGTAAAGTCGGTTTTATCTTTTTAAAATACAATTATTTTTATCTAAGAGCTTAATAAATTGATCCATCGCCCATATTATATAATTGTCTATAAGGAAAAATATCGGTGAAAACTGTCGAGACATCTTAATGATTGCGGCGATAGTATATACAAATAAAACATAGTTTTTACAAATATTTATAAGCATATGTAATAAGATAACGAAGAAAATCCTGTGGAATATGACAAGGAGATTTAGATTATTATATCATAAAATATCGAAAACACTCATACTTTTCTCACTTTTCCTTATTTTCTTACTTTGTAGTACTATCACAGAAGTAAATAAATAAATAAATAGAGAAAAATAGAAGTTGATTTATAAGCATACCAACGTAATTTGGTTTCGTTATGTCAAACCCAGCCGACTAATCACGACTAACATTGAATTAACATAGCGCCACCAAATAACAGGTCAGCCATATTGATCCGCCTATGAATCAATTTCTTCGATGCTACGAAATAAGAAAATGTTGATAATTTCTGCATCCATACTAATAAATTGCCTGTCTGTTCCTCTGTTGACCTGTTACGCTTATACCCAAATCAGTTTGCATGAGTATGTAGATAGGTGCGTTGAGTCTTCAGAATAAACTTTTTTTTTATTACTATCAAGCAAATTTTTTGTGAGCTTCATTTTGATAAGTCAAACAACTTTTTTATCTGCGAAAAATATTGAAAGTGGTAGCTAACAGAGATAGAAAGGATTTAATTCATACTTTGATTTGATGGTCCTAAAATATGGATTTTTCTATTTGTAGGACAATGTTACTCTTAAATTATATAATAATTAATAAGTATAAGTATTAACCTAGTAATAAAAAAAATGTTCTAGGGTTCCCTGGACCCTGACTAATTATAGGATACTACGAATAATAAAAACTAAGGAAACCTAACTCCCATACTATTACCGTTTTTTGGTTCCTTTCGAACTGCCATGTAACGTCAGCATGATACCGCTCAAGGCCACCTAAATATTGCAAATGTATTGAAATGTGTACCTAAGGTATGACCTAAGGTACACTTTTTGATAAGTATTGTAGAATATTATGTTTTTTGACGGAGTTACTTTTCGTTAGTTTTTATTATTCGTAGATAGGATAGTATTTGTCTCGGAAAAGGTATGGTTTACATTTGTTAAATGAACCCTGGCGCAACAAATTTGCGGGCAACATTTGCTACATAAAGATAACCTGAAGTTAGGTAAGCGGAGCTACAGGTATTAAAACTTTAAAAGTTATATGATAGAGTAAGAGACAACGACATCCAGACCACCTTAAGGTCTAATGCTTTTTGGGTGTCTGGCAGTGGGAAGATAGTGGAAAACGAGATTCCTACAGTTATAAATTATAATGATAAAAAAATGAAAAAGATTTATACTTTATTGAAGGTAGACTTTCAGAGCTGGATACCTCCTAAAATAACCGCGACCAAAACTCCATAGTTGCTGGTCGTTCTTACCTCTTTATCCATATCCATACTTAATATTATACCTTAGATAAATGCAAAAGTGTGTCTGTCTATCTTGTTACCTCTTCACGCTCAAGCCGCTAAACCGATATTGCTGACATTTGGTATAGAGATAGTGTGAGTCTCGGGAAAGGACATAAGATACTTCTCGTCCCGGGAAAATGTACGGTTCCGCGCGTTAAACGAATGGCGTAACGGAGTTGCAGGCGTCTTGTAGTGGGCCATAAACAAGATAACTTTCAGCTTTTATAAAATGACGAAAGACTGTCGCTGGCTCTTAGGCCATGAGAACGTGTGTTAAGATTAATCTCTTATCTTATTTAACACGTGGTACTTTTAAAAACCAATTACCAGCTAAATGTAATTAAGGCCGTCACGTTTCTGACTAACATCTTGTATGTATACAACTTAATGGTGATTTCACTAAACCTATTGCATAAAGAAAATATATATTAAGAGGGCGATAAACGCAAAAAATCAAACATCGTCCTTCTCTCTCCACGCTCACGCCCGTTTTTCATATGCCAGGTGAAAAGGGACGACGCGGATTCATCGCCAAATTAGTTTTTTCTCAATAACTCTATAAATATATAACATTTTAAAAATCCGCTAGGTCAGATTCTCAGTGATAGAATTTCATACAATATGTTAAAATATTAACTTAGTTCAATGCACGATTATAGCAATATAATATGAAAAATTCGTGAAAATTAGATGTATCTTTGTGATTTTTTTCTGCTAGATGACGCCCTCAACCTAGCTGCGGGGAAATTCGTTGATCGCGCGAGGACCGTACATTTTTTGAGGATAAAAGATCCTATGTCATTTCCCGAGGCTCAAAATAGCTCTATACCAAGTTTCAGCGAAATCGGCCTAGCGGTTTGGACGTGAGGTAACAAAATATAGACTGACAGACAGATAGATTTTAGCATATTTATAATATTAATATGGCTACTATTATAACTGTACCATCTAACACATTAAGGTTTTACATAACAACTATGTAGTATGTTACCCGCAACTTTTAACGCCGAAAGTCGTTGGTCGTGCAGGAAGTAGAAACATTTTTGGGGACAATAATTACTATCCTACATCCTTTCTAGGGACTCAAAGTTCATAAGCCTACTTACCAATTTCATCTAAGTCGGTACAGGGTTAAATGATTTACATGTGTTAAGGGGTGCTAGTTCAAGAAACGGACGATTTTCAAGATTTAAACGGGACAGGAGACATAAAAATATAGTAATGTAAATTCTGAAAAAAATATATGTTAAGGATCTAAAATATTGGAATTCATATTCCATTACACAATATCATGAACTTCACTCGATAGAAAAAAATCCCAAAGTTACCTCTTCTTTTAACGAAATTGCCATACTATGTCCAAATTATTTGGAATTTTTAGATAATTTGAAAATCGTCCGATTCTTGAACTACCTCCCCTTAATGTGGATGTATGCTAATTGATATTTATATTTTTATGAAGATTTAATTTTTTTCCAGCGATGTTGGATTCGAATATTTGACCGTGTGTAAAGACCTTAAGAGCGCCTTCACATTACGTCGCAAGCAGTGCGGCAGCCGCGCGACTTCTATACAAATGTGAAATGACAGTCGCGCGGCTGCCGCGCGATTGTCATTAGCCGGGTCCACACCAGACGATCCAGCGCGCTCCGATCGCGCGCGGCATCAAGCGCGTTGCACGGAGCGTTTGGTGTGGACGCGCCGCGCGCGATCCATGCGCAAGTTTTGGAGCGCGCGCTCCCTGGCGCTCGCGATCCGTTCGTTGTCGGTTTTCTTGCCCGCTTCAAAGGTGCCTCAGTAAAAGTGGCGCGCGCGGTGTGGACGGTTATGTGATTCGAGCTATCCATCACACCATGGATATTTCGCAAAGTCGTCGTCTGATATCGCTTTATAAGGAGTTTAAATTTTTATGGGACCCAAAAGATGTTAATTTTACGAATATAGGTGCAAGAGACGATGCTTGGGCTCAGATTTCTCGCAAAATGGGGAACAAGCCAATAGAAGATATATCTAAAGAAATAATAATCGGCCAAGTGCGAGTCGGACTCGCGCACGAATGGTTCCGTACCGTTATAGAGCAAAAATTGGCCAAAATTTGTGTTTTTTGTATGGGAGCCCCCCTTAAATTTTTATTTTATTTAAATATTATTTTGAATTATTAAATAACACATTTATTTAAGACCTTTGTGAAAATTTCAAGTGCCTACCTGTTGCCATTATTAATATCGAGCAAAAAAGGCTAAAAAAATCATGTTTGTTGTATGGGATCCCCCCTTAAATATTAATATTATTTTATTTTTAGTATTTGTTGTTATAGCGGCAACAGATATACACAATCTGTGAAAATTTCAAAAGTCTAGCTATAGCGGTTCTTGAGATACAGCCTGGCGACAGACAGACAGACGGACAGATGGACAGACGGACAGACAACGAAGTCTTAGTAATAGGGTTCCGTTTTTACCCTTTGGGTACGGAACCCTAAAAAATGCGGTCTCTGGCGGGAGGATACAGAAGGGAGAAATTCAGAGAGAAACAAAGCCTTATAACTGGATCAGGTAATAAAACAAATCTACTTATGCAGTAAAATCAAGGAATATTTATTTTTCAATAATTAATTAGTAACATTAAGGTGCAATATCAGTATCAATAACGGATCGCCTTCGGATCTCTTGGAGCGCATATTAGGATCGCAGTTTCCAAGTTCTTGGATCGGTCTAACGCGCTCCACGCTCCACGCTCCTCGATCCTGGATCGCGGATCGCGGGATCGCCGCTCCAAGATGGATCGTTTGGTGTGGACCCGGCTATTTGTATAGAAGTCACGCGGCTGCAGCGCGGCTGCCGCACTGCTTGCGACGTGATGTGAAGGCAGCCTTAGTGCGACTGTCCTTTCCACTTTTTAACGACTTTTTAATTAAATGAAGACCTACTTAATTAAAACTATTAATTAGTTTACTAATCCATATTCAAACGTAGTAGAAATCTAAGCATAAACGGTTTGAGTACCTTTTTCTTTGTATCTTTTAATCTTTTGAATATTAATTATACTTTTAGTCACTTCTTTCTAATTAAGCGTGTTCACAGTTGAAGACTTAAGTGGAAGAAGTGGATAATTCACATATTTTTACAGCATAAGAGCAATTGCTATTTTTTCCCTTATAATTTGAACAAACTTTGTAACTTACCTACTTCATCATCTGATAATATATCTGGCTATAAATGAAATCTATTTTTTTTTCTAATTGTTTTCCCGATCCCAAAGCCTTCATTTAATTGCAGACGAAACACGAAAATTTTAAAATTGTTAGTTACCCGCTTCATATTATTACGTCTTTACTCTACAGTTGTTATCCGGCCATTTTTGTTTCTCTAGAGTCTAGATCATAAATAACCAAATTAACCTAGCACTATTTAAAAATTATTTAATTATTGATTTCCGTTTAAATATTAAATGAACCCTAAATATGTGTTAAACATTTTTATTTACCAAATTAGGAATCATCATCATCATTATTAACCGTGCATATAATTAACGAGCTATTGCCCGCGGCTTCGCTCGCGTTAAGAAGTATTACTATATACATCCCCTATTTTAACCCCTTGGGAGTAGAATTGATCAAAATCCTTTCTTAGCCGATGCCTACGTCATAACATCTACCTGCATGCCAAATTTCAGCCCGATCGGTCCAGTGGCTGATAACTAGTCATGCAAAGTTTTGCCTTTGTATGGTACGTTGACTTGGCAGACAAGAACAATCTGAAAATAAAACATCTATAGGTACATTATATTATGTATTATTATTATAATATAACTTAGACATAGGGTTACTTGGGTAAAATTACATTACTACCTAATTAAATTTTTCTGAAATTGGGTCAATTTCAGAAAAATGTAATTAGGTAATTTAAATACATAAAGTAAGTTCAACAAATCTGCAACTGTGTAGACATTTAAGTTAATTGTTTAAACAATGTTACAAGTCATGAAAAGCACATAAAATATGTCACGAAAACCATAAACATAGAAGAAACCATGAAGTGAAAACCTAAACTAATTAAGCTAAAGCCTATAAAACTGTTGCCTTTAAACCGAGAGAGGCTTCGGCATTAATGGGTCGACTCTATCTGTATCCCATAGAAGTAGCGCGGTAGAGGTGGACCGACTCTCTCTATCCCATAGAAATAGCGCTTACGTTGTTTTCGCCGAAACCTATATTACCACAAGTCCAAAGAGTTAGGTGCTTAGGACCCCATAAGTTGTTTTTGTAACTTTTACTACAAAGCTTGATTTACATATTAGATGTAAGATGACATTTACTAGTGCATTTGCATCAGACAAGGTGATTCACATGTTATGATTTAGGTACAATATGTGGAAATATTTACAAAGTTCCTAATCATTTATCCTTAAGAAGCATAATAAAATTAATAATTCACACGAATCGGCAAGCAATAATTGGAAAAGCCGATATTCAAATTTTTAGTAGACAGTGAGTCAACGGAATATTTCACAGGTCGACCTTAGCCCAATGTCGTACAATTTTTATTGGCATAAAATTGAAGATTCTTTCTGAAAATGGTCATGGGAAAAACCAACAAAATAAGTAAATTAAAAGGGTTTTTTATAATGTTAGCTTATAAATCAGTCCAAGTCATATCACATTTTATCATCGAATGCTAAAAATCTTGGATGCTTGGTTGCTTGCTTTAGATTACCAAGTGGTTCCTGACTTGCAAATTATAAAATAAATTTGTAAAGTCTGTGTTAAATTTAGAGGTTGCGATATTATGTCTTTAAAGTGTAGACTGTAGAGGTTGCGATATCTTCTTTGCTTGTATGGCCGTGTTCAAACCAAACTGACTGTCAGCCGCCGAATGTGAGCAAACCTGAGCAAACGTTACGCAGTTTATTGTATTTCCATACATATTCAGTATTCACTTTTCGTTCACATCTAACCGACATCGACAATAGGTACGTTATTGACTTATTACGCTAAGCGTAGGCGCGGACATATTTCGATACCGTTTATTTTCACGTTCACACTGGGGCGGCGGCTTACACTCAGTTTGGTTTGAACACGGCCTAAGTATTGCTATAAGTGAAATAATATAGCCTATAAACGCAAGAACTCCTAACTTTAGTCAGTGGTTGCGGATTACATTTGACACACAAATGCATAGTCATAAAGTCATCAAATAATATTATGTATCCGGGTGGTTGCAAATAACATCCGGCGTAATGCAAATTATCACATCGTACGAGTTGCGAAGGTTACTGAGGTTCCGGGAGGTTGCGGGTCGCACAGTCTCCAAAAATTATTCTGTGTAATGCAAATAAGTTATCAAATCGTCCGAGTTGTTGAGGTTGCTCAGGTTTTTAAGGTTGCGACTTGCGAGAGGTTGTGAAGTTGCAAAAAGTATTCGGTATAACGCAAATTAATATCACACTGTCCCGGTTGCTATAAGGTTGTTAAAGTTGGTGGAGGTTGCCACGTGCACTTGCGCAGGTTGCAAAAAGTATCCGGCTAATGCAAATAAGATATCAAACTGTCCAAGTGAGGTTGTCGAGGCTGCTAAGGTTGCTTAGATTGTGGGAGGTTGCGGGTTGCAAAAAGCGTCCAAAGTAATGCAAACAGGTTGCATCCCGCAAATAAATTATCACCTCATCCAGGTTGTGGCGGTTGTTAAGGTTGGTGAGGTTGCTAAGGTTGCGGGAAGTAGTGAGGTTGCGGGAGGTTGCGGGTTGCGTCAGTCGCGCGTCGTGACTCGGTCGCGCGCCACCGCCGCGCCGCCGCCCGTCACGCGCTCGTGCTCTTACACGAGCGACGGGGGACGGACTACAAGTTAGAGAAAATATCTTAAATTCGAGAAAAAGTAGATAGTGCCCTTGCGCTTCGCTTGGCTCGTCTCGGTGGAGGCACAACCGTGCCCCCAGATAATGTTACGATAGAATTCATTATGGTATTAGATGACGCCCGCAACTCTGTTATGCCAAAATTTGTTTATCGCACGGGAACCGCACATTTTTCCGGGATGAAAAGTATCCTTTGTCCTTTCCCGGGACTCAAAGTATTTCCATACCCAGCAAAATCGGTTCAGCGGTTTGGGCGTGAAGGGGTAACAGACAGACCGACTACCGAGATACTTTCGCATTTATAATATTGAATCTGAATATTATCTCTTTAGACGGGAAAAGGCTATATGTAGCCGTAACTTGAATTTTAACACGTCGACTGTGCTGCATACTGCATGTGCCAGTAAAAATTGTGATGTGAAAATCGCAATGTTAGAACTGTCTCAACTATGATGACGTTTTTCATAGAATATTTTGTAGTAATTCATCTACGTAAAGTGCTTTAGTTCAGCTGTATGGCCCAAATACTATAACCGTAGAAATGTAGAGATACTGGAGAGTGTAGAACCAATTTCACTCCCTAGTTTATGCGTTCTTACTAGTATATTAACCTATTAGAAAACTACAGAGCAAACATACATTTAACTACATATAAAATTCTAATTCAATACGCAGAGTCCGTCCCTGCATAGCGTTTGCCACAGGCGATGGTTTTCCCACGGTCGGCACAGACACTCGCGTCCGCCTCCCACTACCGCGATACACGACAGATATACATAACACCACATTCCAATACAACAACAGCTGGGAGACTACCTCCTTGAATAAGACAAGTTATAGTGCTACTCGACAGATATACATAACACAACATGCCAATACAATAGCAACGGAGAGACAGCCTTCGCTTATTAGTTGGGTTATCATTGGAAGAACAACTACTGTTCTACAAACTAATATAAACACTTTGAGATTTTCAAGTAACAAGAAGATGTCAACATTATCTATTTTGTCGCGTCATGTATGAGCGTTTTACTACTGTATAACAGTACTAATATAAGGCTAATTTGCTTCTAATATATTTAAAAGGAATAAGCGAATCATCAAAATATGTTTATAAACGAAAACAACTTGTCTATACTTATAAAATTACATGTCCTGACTGACTGACTGACTCACTGATTCATCATCGCTGAGCGAAAACTGTTAAAGTTACAGCCATGAAATTTGGTGAGTAGGGTTGTTTTATTAAGTAGACACCCACTAAGGAAGGAATTTAGAAAATGTTACTCCGAAGGGGGTGAAATAGGGGTTGAAAGTTTGAATGAAACTCCGTCATTTCTTGAGTTAGAAACATGAAACTTTATTTTTGGGTTACTGATAAAAAATAAATGGATACGTTGTTA
Organism: Polyommatus iphigenia; assembly: GCA_963422495.1. Taxonomy (NCBI): domain Eukaryota; kingdom Metazoa; phylum Arthropoda; class Insecta; order Lepidoptera; family Lycaenidae; genus Polyommatus; species Polyommatus iphigenia. Next base: position 9,609,978 of record OY730187.1, read on the forward strand.
AGCGTTTTTGGAAATTCTACCCCCAAGGGGGTGAAATTGGGGTTGAAAGTTTGAATGAAAGTCCGTTATTTCTTAAGTTAGAAACTAGAAATTTTATGTTTGGGCTACTGAATAAAAATGATTGGATACGTGCTGAAGCGTTTTTGGAAATTCTACCCCCAAGGGGGTGAAATAGGGGTTGAAAGTTTAAATGAAAGTCCGTCATTTCTTAAGTTAGAAACATGAAAGTTTATTTTTGGACTGCTGATTAAAAATGAATGGATAGGTATTTAAGCGTTTTTAGAAATTCTACCCCCAAGGGGCTGAAATTGGGGTTGAAAGTTTGAATGAAAGTCCGTCATTTCTTGAGTTAGAAACATGAAAGTTTAATGACGTTTGCGTTTGACGTTTGCTTAAATAGGGTCCCGTTGTTACCCTTTGTATAAGGAACCACAAAAAGGGGGAAACTATCCATCTTTGTTATTATACTATTATAACGCGGACGAAGTCGCGGGCAATAGCTAGTAAGGGAAATACGTACAAAATGACATGTACGGACAAAATTACATAGTGCCCTTATTTCAAAATTGGGGGGGTTTAGACACATTTCCGCGATTGTATCACGTGACGGCAGTCATATTAATAATCCTGCCAGACTTTGAGCGCTATTCTCACGGTTGCGCCGCAGTAAGCAGATCAAACGTGTTTCTCGCTTTCAAAAGTTTATTATATATATATTATTTAACAGATGGTTTTCTCCTGTTTTCTGGCGAGTTATTTGCTGTCATTTGTTATTATTTGTATTAAAATCGATGAACTGCATAGTTCATCGATTTTAATATTTAATAATATTTAATAAAGTAGTAGCATTACTAGCCAGTGATTTCTATGAACTTTATTGCAATCATTAGATTATTTGATGGAATTTTGATATTCATTTGTTTTTGGTTACATTTGGACAAAATGACATACAAATAAAATGGACAAAATGACATACCATGTACACTGTACAGTATTTCTGATAGTTAACAATTATTATTTTGTTAAGGGGATATGCCGCGAAACTACGAAAGAAAAACTAATCGGCAGTCTTGGAGCCAAGAATTCTAACTCTAAATGACTAGAAAGAATCTCAAACGATTTGATTATTGTGAACTTTGTTCTTAAAAATGTGTATGTCATTTTATCCATACTATATGGACAAAATGGTTTTTGTGATTAGTCATATTTTTTCTTTTTGTATGTTTTATTATAGTTTCTATTGAATTAAAAGACTGTATTACTGATAGTCAATGAACCTAAGCTAATGTTAAACCGTCGAGACTAATTATAATGTCATTATATAAAAAAATATGATGGAAAAACAAAACACCCTGTCATTTTGTCCGTACTTCCCCTAATGTATAAAAATAAAGCAGTGGTGTTACTGTAATTTTGTAAATCGAGAACATAATTACTTAAATGGTAATTTAATTAAATATTACGTTTATCTTGATGGCTATAGTTAAAGACTTATTCGAAAATTGATTTGTTAAAAATCTAAAAAAAATATTTTTAAATTCTAAAGACCCCTATTCACTTAAATTAGCCAGTGGCCAATTACTATGGTCTATAATTATTATTGCAAAGCTATTTAGCTCGCACATTCGACGTCGATGATGTACGAAATACGAATCATAGACAAATCTACCCCTCTACATGTAATCGCTTGTTGGTACAACTCGGGCCAATATAAAGATCATTAAACCTGAAACAGTATCCTCCAATATTAATTGCCATGCACAAAACGTGTCGTCAATAAAAAAAAACAAATCAATTCCATATTTAAATTTAAAATTGACCGTTCATCGAACTTTAAGAACGTTCTAAAAACTGGCACGCTCCACACCGCGCTCGATACATAAATAAAAAGTTATCACTATTAAATATCGCGATTTATTGAGAAAAGTGATCGCCTGCCGTTCCCACGCTCAGATTTCCGGCCGGAGCGAATTTTGACAGATAGCTTCGGAATCACTAACAGGTACAGGCTGCAGAAAAGTTGTTTTTTTAAAGAACGACAGCTCAGGAGAAATATTGGCGGAGTTTCGTATGATGAAAGCAAAAATTAAAAAAAAACAACGTTAAAGGATAACGATGAAAAAAATTATGAAGATTCTTTTGTCGATTTTCTTCAACTTCAGCAGACTATAAAAACACGAATGACAAAAAGATGTTTCTCCTCGTCAATCACTCCATCCTTTCTCCGAAAATAGGTACTTACTTTTCTACGGTGACTATACTGCGCTTCCAAAATCAGTCGTTTTTCTTTGCCGTAAGTGCCGTAACTCGTATTTTAGCACTTTAAATTATCATCCAATAATAAAACTTCTCAGATGATTAAAATTATGTAGGTACGTCTAACGCAAATCACACCGCCAGTATTTTATGACGCACATCGCGTCTTGTAACTTGTACTTAAATTACAAACTGGATAATTACTCCTGAGTTAGATAAAATATTCATAGCTAAGAATAGTTTACGATTTTTGTAATAATAAAAATTACTGTAAGTAATTAAAATGGTATTATACTTTAGATGGAAATATCTACGTTACGTTCGATTCACAACTCAGGTTAATACGTGTCTATCTTTTTTTGACAGAACAACATACGCGAAACCCTTAGAGCTAGAAACTTGCACACTATTTTGTTGGAATCGATAAAGGCTTTCTTTTCCTGATCTACTAAGGATTTTCTAAAATTCTACCCCTAGGGGGGTTAAACAGGGGATCAAAAAAGCTTGTGACCTTTTCTAAACGTTTTCGGGTAGATACCAACGGTATTCACACATCTTCTTTAGGAAAACCAAAATATTATATTTCGTACTGGTCGCTTCTGCTCCTACATATTCATTTTAATGTCTTTTCGATATTCCTTATTTTTTTCTGCCGGTAAAAAAAGTTTGCCACTTTTCCAGACTATGTTTTTTGCTGACCTTACCACCAGGGAAGTCCATCAATTAAGTGCACGGGCGCCTCGAACTAGTTCTGTGAACTGTTTTTCCTGGCTGTAGACTGTACCATAGTGTAATCTATATACAGTAGAACAGCTTCATACTAGTATGTAGACCGGCCGAGTTGAGCGCAAGAAACAAGCGCGATATCAGATAGATAGGCTTGCCTGTTTTCACCAACCGCCTCCTAACGCTAAGTGGTCCCCTAGCGGCCATTAAGGGTACATATCCTTCAAGATTTCACGAATTTTTGTGTGTCACGTTCGTCCTTAGGGTGTAAGAACTTTTGCAAAACATTACTTTCTTTAACGTGTTTGTTTTAAGAAATATTTGACCCGCAAAGATCGCTAGGGAACACTTAGCTTTTGGAGACTGTTGGTGAAAACAGGCATTAGAGTGTGGTATAACATAGGTTTAGAGTTTTGATCAATCAGTGACGTTTGACAGACCTTACACATTTTATGAAAACACCTATTTATAATTTTATTATACTGATACTGCATCGAAATCTAATCAAAGCTCTATTAATGCAGGATAAATGCAGAATTATGGGATCCAGAGCAATAAACGGTATAAAACTGATGTCTATTTTCAGTATTTTTTGAATATCATTGGGTAGCCGCCAAATTAAATGTGTAATAGGATATTCAATTTGGATTTCTGTTTGGATTTAGTCACCTTATTGCTTAGGGCTAAATTATAGAAAACGTCCTGCCTTCAGAAATACATTATCCTAAAAAACCACTAGAAGACTGTTACCGTTAGGAGGGGAGTAAAAGGTTGTTAATATACTATACATATTTATACTGTGACCGTAGTCTGAAGCTCACCGGTAGGCTTCTCAGATACCATATCAATTAGTGTACAGTTACCGATATTAAAGATAAGTCATTGGCGCCTAAATGTTTGGTGTTTTTATGAAATTTGTTGTGAACCATTAAATGGTACCCGTAACACAAGTCCCTTGAGAACTTAGCACGGGGCTGCCGTGGTGGGTTTTATAATTAATATTATTGTTACACAATACGTATATGTATTGTATACAGGGTGTAACATAACTAAGTGATAATACTTTAGGGTGTGTATGAGTCCCCTGTATAGAGTTCACTGTAAAAGTAGCTGCAGCGCTGAAAGAGTAAATATTTTTTCACTTTTGTGTGGTCAAAATCATGACGGTGGCATTCATTCAAATTCATTCATACAAATCACAAAAAATTGCTCTTTTAGCGCTGATACTTTTACAGTGAAATCTGTACAGAAGACAAATACACACCCTAAAGTATTTCAGTACTAATTCCACTGATATTTAATTACTCAGGCTACCTCATTAAAAAAAAATATGTTACGTACATTGGTTATGTATAAAAAAGTCCTAAGTAGCGGGCTGCCATCATCTAGACTAGGTACCGACTACCAACAATAACATATTTTTTATAGGAGTTGTACTGGATCGAAGTAACAACGAAGCGGCATTGATGTCACATCAAGACAGTAGAATCGGCATCCCGATGCAACACTTAACCGTAATATATTTTATGGGCTGTAAAATTGTGAATACAGGATGTCGCTTATTACATTTTCCATCTACTGATCTCTTATAAACGGACTGCCTTGAAAAATAGGGTTGGCACTTATAAATGTAGGACTTACTCTTAATACATTTTATATTTTTACGAGCTGACCCGGTAAATGGCAAAACAATTGCCATATAAATTATTTCCAATATCAATATAAAAAGTAGATATAAACATATTCTCAGGTCTAACGAATGTACAAACAAAATTTCATTAAAATCGATTGTGCCGTTTTGGAGGAGTTCGCGCAAAAACACTGTGAAACGAGAATTTTATATATGTACTGCATATTAGATAAGAAAATATTTGTTTGTTGTCAATAAGGCTACAAACATTGTAAAATAGTATGGCTCTAGATTTTATCCAAGACATGCATATTATATATGTAGTTACATAAGTGTGTATATAGTAAGGGAAAGGATTTTTGGTCGCTTCAGAATTTTCATGCACAAAGTTGTGTGATTTAACTGTAACTACAGTTAAATCACACAACTTTGTGCATGAAAATTCTGAAGCGACCAAAAATTCTAAGTAAAGATACAGAATAAAAATAAAATGAATACAAACATCTATACTAATTTTATAAATGCGAAAATATCTCTGTCTGTCTGTCTGTCTCGCTTACACGCCAAAACTACTGAACCAATTGTAATGAAATCTTGTACACAGATAGTCTAAAGCCTGAGAAAGGACATAGGCTACTTTTTAACTGGAAAAAAGGGTTGTAAGGGGGTGAAAATGCGTAAATTTGTTCAAATTAAGTTAGTTCCAAAAATTCATAACATATGGCGCCAAGAGTCGTCTACATCGCGCTAGCACTTGCTCTTACGTGTTTCTATAAGAGGTGGTACCATATCAATTCATATTTTTCGATGCTTTAGATTGTTTTACACGTTTTTATATAACTCACTACTCAGTACTTTATATTCTATGCAGTGATGTAACCTTAAACCTATCAATGATAAATTATAGCTTATAGGTAAAGTTGTGTAATGGGGGGCTAAATAATCTTTAAAATTTGGCATAAGTAAAGTTTAATTTAAAATAATGAAATATTATGTGCACACTGCACAGCTGTTTTTGGGTATTTTGATGTAAGGGTAGTGTAAGGGGTATTTTAAAAAGCTTTTAAATTTGACAACAATTTTGTTGACACCGCGCACTTGACACACAACTGAAGTTCACGCGGACGAAGTCGCGGGCAACAGCTAGTATTAGGGAACATACCCATACTACGTGACCCATTTAGGGGGGGAGGGGGGTCTATATTTTTGTCACGTAGTCAATTTCGCCGAGAGAAACGTCATACGAATTTTTTTTCTCGCCATTTAATACTTGGCACTGGCATTTATTATGGTTATTATTTATTTATAGCCAACATCCATTAAAAAAAACAGGCACTGTTGTCACTTATCAAGCATTTTGAAGTTTGGTGAAGCTGTCAAGCTTGGTAATCATTTACCATGTTTGGTGTTCGATTACGATTTGAACTACAGTCGTGATTAAAATAGCTAGTATGTACCATCGACGAAATTGATTCCTAGTAGTAGGGGAGGGGAGGGTGCTATTTGTGTAGTCACTCGAGCGTCATGGAGACCTAGTAGGTTTTTATTTTAGTGGTGGGTTCAGAAACTGCAGCCATTTTAAAGTTTTGAAAAGAAAATATAATATTCAGAAAATTGTTTAATTAGGTAAATTATATATATTTTAGACAACAAGGACTCAATCATTTAGTTTAGTGCTGAATAAAATATCTGGGAAGCTTAGTTAGGAAAATATGAAGCTTTATTTTTTTATATTTTTAAATGTCCCTATAGGCTTACCTAACCTTTGAATCGTCAGTGCTTTAAAATATGGAAGCTTCTTTGGGGTATACTAAACATCCCCTATCTTAATCTGACAGATCCGATGACATTTCAATATTCAAAAAAAATTTTTTTAACCCACCACGTGAGAAATCTTATTTCTATACCATGATAATTAGACACTTGTCGGAAGCCTATACAAGCTTAATCTGACACGCTTGAGCTTATCCCGAAATCCCCTCTTCCCCTCCCCAACTATAGGTAGTTGACAGACCAACGTCATGTAGTCGGATCATGTCAATTCAATGTTAATTGTGATTGGTCGGATGGGCTTAAACTTTAAACCATAAAGCTTTAAACGCGACCAAATTACTTAGGTCCGCCATCTGCCTAGAAATTATTTTCTCTGATTGTTCTATTGTTATTTTAGACTTTTATTACCTATTATATATATATATATATATATATATATATATATATATATATATATATATATATATATATATATATATATATATATATATATATATATATATATATATATATATATATATATATATATATATATATATATATATATATATATATATTATTTCTTACCTATTATATATATATATATATATATATATAATAGGTAATAAAAGTCTAAAATAACAATAGAACAATCAGAGAAAATAATTTCTAGGCAGATGGCGGACCTAAGTAATTTGGTCGCGTTTAAAGCTTTATGGTTTAAAGTTTAAGCCCATCCGACCAATCACAATTAACATTGAATTGACATGATCCGACTACATATATATATATATATAATATAAATCTAAGTGATAATACTTTAGAGTGTGTATGTGTTCCTTACATAGAGTTCACTGTAAAAGTAGCAGCGCTGAAAGACCAAATTTTTTTTCACTTTGGTATGGAGAAACTCGTTGTCACACTTACGCTTGCCTATACAAAAGTGAAAAAAATGTTGCTCATTCAGCGCTGCTATTTTCACAGTAAACTCACTATAAGGAAAACGTAGTACATCCTAAAGAATTATCACTTAGTTTTGTTACACCTTGTACAGTAGGTATATCTTAAATATTGGTGTCAAGTATTTCTTTTTGGCAAACTATTGGGTATCAAAGTGTTTTTTGGTGATCGTTAATTTTATTCCCATATTTAATTAAGTAGTAATAATTATGATAAACATGCAAAGAGTCTTTTGTAATAAATAACTAAACACAAATATGAGTCAAATTATTTTCATTTGCTATCTAAAAATTATTCTTGTCAATACCACGTGAACAATTAAAGGGGGGGAGGGGGCCGGGGGGGGTGTCTTGACAATTACTACGCGTGGTCACCAGGGGGAGGGGGGGAGTCAAAAAATCTTAAAAAGTAGGTCACGTAGTATGTGTATGCTCCCTTATTATAAATGGAGACTTTTCTAATAACATCAAGTCTGTGCTTCTGTAAATGTTAAACGATCAAAATGTCTGTCTGAAAATTTGTTTCATAATATTATGTTTCATAATGCTATTATGTTTTCCCGTTAATGAAAATCAAATCCCATATTATACCCCATAGACAAAAAAAAGTTTTGCTGGAACGAGATTTTTAGGACGACTTAGCTGACTACTCTTTTATGAAACTTTTTTGATTGCCATGGAAAAACAGTAAAATAAAGAAAATATTTGTACCATATTTTACAAATTACTTACTTTTTAATATTTTATGGATCATATTTCAATTTTAATATTATGCAGAACTAATTAAAATCTTTTTTAACCGATGTCATATGAAAACATAAATTTTACATTCCTTTTTATTACAAAAACATTTTATAGTTGCAGTACATCCTTTAACAATGTTATAACAGTCACCTCGTTAAGATTTTACAACGAAATGGCTCGTTATCATACATTATGTGAACTAAATTAATTAAGCACACACTGCAAGCTTCTTTCGCTACTTTTATTGCCATCATATATTAAAAAGTATGTCATATAAAACTTATGGTAATAAATTTTTGATATCAAAACCTTTGGTTAAAATTTTTTAAGTAGATCTTTGTGAACTTTTTGTCGGCAATCAAAAGATGGTAAGTAACGCATAAATAATATTATTATGTGAAACATTAAGAAGCAAATTAACCTGCAAATTCTGGAAAGTAATTACAAAGAAATATTATATTACTTTACCTATTAGCTACTAGTATACTTTTGTTTGACCATTCGATTATTACCGTGCTATTCCGATGATCTCAATAATGATTTGTTTTGTAACAAAATATATCGTAATCCTATGGCGATATGATTTTTAATCCCAGACAAAAAAGAGGGGGGGTCTGTTCAGCATCGTAGCATTCCAATTTCCAACGGGTGGACCAATTTTAATAGCAAGCGGACACTAAAGCGAATTTTCCAACTTTAATCAGCTTAACACAATATATTATAACTATTATGTCAATTTATTGTCAGTATACATTGCCTTTTTTTCTAATAATGGTGTAACTGTATAACAAGTAAGAACATTAGAACAGTAACTCCCACAAGTTCATTACCAAGTGTTGACACGTGGGAACTCCGCACGCCGCACGATATTCCCACAGACTAACTGTGTGTCGCTTAACAGACAGACAAACAATCTGACTGTTTACTGCAAAATACTACATAGGTGCAGTGCTCCCAATGTGATAATGCGCATAGAAGTTTTCGAAATTTTTCGGCAACGGTCGTATTTCCAGAGCGACGGTAGACGATATTGCATTTTCTAATTGCACTGCGTTTAAGATACATGTATTAGTCAAAGTTCGTCGTGATATTCCTGTAGCTTTTGTAACACGGTCATTATTCACGGTCACTCATGCGCATTATTAAGTTTGGAGTATTTGGGTTGTTCTGATTAGACGAGTATATCGGCTACTGATACAAGTGCTCGGTTTCGTAGGTTTTCTGTGAAGCTTATATCTATTCACTACTGCTTTAGATTGGGTATCATCAAAAAATTAACGAATCAACAATGCTAATGAAAAGTGAACCTGTCAAAAATACTCTGAAACTGATCGTTACTAGAGTGGGCAGAGATTGTCATGGAGAAGAAATTATGAACTACTGAAGAAAGATAATATAAAATGTTGTATTTCAGCTTTGTATTATGAAAAACTGGCTGTTTTCCTACTGCCTACATCTCTTAGTTTTATTCTTCCTGTACAAAATATTCTTTAAACTCTTCTTAAAAATTAAGGGTCGTGTCAACAAATAACGCATAAAAGACACTCGTTGTGAACCTTATCAATATTTGTTTAGTTTTACCACCCACCAGACAATACAGTGAGGAAGTCACACTGATAAACATTTGAAGGGATAGGATTCCACTGGGAATGTTTATTGGATTACGTCCTTATAATTTTAGGGCTAATTTTTAGGGGTTAATTTTAGGGTTTAGTAAAATATATAATAGATACAATCTAACTTAATTAACAAATTAACAAGATAACAGGTAGCAAAGACTATGGTCATTTTTTGTCCAAAGATGTGCTGAAACTTACACTAAATATATGACCTATATTTATGTAATGCACATAATTAAGTAATATAAATGAATTATATTGAATTAAACAAATTTTCTAATGACGTGGTATTTTGCCCTCTCGAGTCTCAGTAGACTTTTTCAGTAATTTTCACCAAACTACGTAACGCCATCTCTTTAAGGGCCCTCTCTCCCTAAATTAGCAGGTCGATTGTCTGTCAGTGCGAATATCGACGTAAATGACATTAAAATAACATTTATAACAGCGCGCCTTGTACGGTGGCGGTTTCGACGCTCGCTGCGTCCATGATAGGGCGAAATAGGAGAAAAAACATTTTTAAGGCTTAATATAATACATATTTCAAAAAAGTAAAAATACCAAATTATTAACCTATGTATTGCAAAGCAGTAGATATTTTTTATATATTCTTTTAATAAATAATGAAGGAGTAAAGTGGTTTCATTCAACGATTTGGAGGTGATTTGGTTTTTTATTTCTTTATTATGTGATACCGATAGAAAGAATATGGCAAAACCAAATTACGTATCATATCATGTAGATTACTAATTATTTTTTTCAGATATAATTTCTCTGTTAATGCCGATGAAAAGTTGTTTCATCTGCACGCTTTTTTCGAAAGAGCAGCCTTAAGTTTAGTGCGACGAAACATATTTTAAAACGATAAAAAAGACGTTTCGCCTTCTTGGCCCTTACAAAATTGGATTAAATAACTTTAACTGCAAGTACCTACCTGAAACAAAAATAATTTTGCTAGACATAATATAAGCGTTCAAGTTTAAAAATTCTAAGTGCCTATTTATTTAATTCAAGTAAGTAAGTAATGTTGCACACCCTCAGGTCTTTTAATGTAAGTATAGGTATTGATTAATAAGGTAGATATACTATAAAACAATATATTATAGAAACATACTAAACAGTATAATTATTTAAGATACGAATTGCCTCGAAAAATAAAGAATCCTGAAATATTTGTGTAACTATTTTGCACACTTATTTTAACAATGTACCAACACTAATAACAAGTAATAAACAATAATTACTGGCATTAGTTTAACGGTACAATGTTATTTTAACTTTTAAGATAACCGTGTAAGTTAAACCTAAGGTCCCTTTGTCGGCATGACTCTGGCATAAAAAACTCAGTCCTTTGCCATTGTAATATTCAGGTAGATTTGGCGCGAGTCCTTTTAAATTTGGAATAGTCAAACTTTTTCTGAACCATTAAATTTTATAATCTACAATTTGTATGCCATTTTTAAAATATTTAAATAGTTAAAATAACGGTATTACTTTAATTTAAGTTTGCCGACAACGTGTCTGTTTATAGCCGATTTTAAAAATTTCCACTATTAAGTAGGTATATAGTATTATTTCAAAGTTCAAACTCAAACTCAAACTCAAAATTTTTTATTCAGAATAAATTTTTGCAAATATTTTCTGAAAGTCTACATGATGCCTACCACCGGTTCGGGAACTAACCCGGCGAGAAGAACCGGCGTAAGAAACTCGCAGGGGGCCCACTTTATTTACCAAAAAAAGTGAGAAAAAAATTAATCTTTTAAAATAAAGTTTACAATGCTGTAACTTAAAATTATACAATGTCAACATACATACATAATTGTAAGTCATAAAATAATGTAGAAGTAGCCTTGCAAGCAGCCATCCTACTCCCAAGATGTGCCGTCGTTTATGAAATCATTGACCTTATAATAGGCTTTGGCACACAAACGTTCTTTGACTACTTTTTTAAATTTATTAATGGAAAGATTTTGAACTTTTTCTGGGATTTATTGTAAAGGCGTACACATTGACCTTTAAAAGATTTACTAACTTTACTAAGTCTGATCACCGGTATTTCTAGTTTGTACTTATTTCTAGTGTTTCTTCCGTGACTGTCACTTTTGGTTGTAAATTTACTAAGATTCTTTCTAACATATAAAACATTATCCAAAATGTATTGAGAAGCAACAGTTAGAATACCAATTTCTTTAAACTTTTCTCTCAGAGATTCAAAAGCTGACATTTTATAAATTGAACGTATAATTAAAACCTATTGTTTATAATCATAATACATATTATTAATTATTATTATGTAATAAAATTGTTAATAACATTCAAATGAATGAATAAGTATGCATATTTAATTAAAAATGTTTGTAATTCATCAGTCGTCAGTCAGTCTTTAAATTAAAAAAAAAAGTATCCGCAGACCACAGCCGAACATTAATTAAACTCCTCCTTTTTGAAAGTCGGTAATAAACTGCAAGTCAAAACACATCGGAAAATGGAAAGGAAAATATAGAACAATATATGGAATTGTGCCGCTACAAGCAAATATATTTTCAGAAGTTGCTCCTATATCGTACAGTATAATAATATTTCATTTAATTCCTTTCGTTAAACGAAGAATTTCCTTTAAATCTAGACCACTTATCTTAATGGTCGACACAAATAAATCGCGGGCATTTTTGAGGAACAATTTTTTCTCGGAGTCGAGCCTGGGAAAGTATGCGGTATGGTGGCAGGACCCACGTGCCCCGCGATGAATGGGCACGGTTGGGCACGGCTAGGGCACGGGCAGGGCACGGGCAGGGCGCGGGCAGGGCGAAGGGACGGGGAAGGGACGCAAGGCTTCTTTCAGGGCAGTACGATCCGACACACGGAGGCATGCGCGCGCGCGTGTAGTCAGTTTACGTTCACGAGTGAGCGCGATAAGGTTAGGATTTTGAATATCGAATATTTTGACTTTTAATTTTTTTACTTTAAAATTTTGAGAGGCATTAGAATTTAGATTAAAAATTTTATTTTATTTTTTTAAATTTCGAAATTGTTTAACAGATAAACAAAGATGTCGCCCGAACCGGCACCGTTGTCGAAGACTGCGAAATACAAGAAGATCACAAAACCCCTGTTGGAGAGAAAACGGCGCGCGCGCATCAATAGATGCCTCGACGAACTCAAAGACCTCATGGTTGGGGCATTGGAGGTAAGGATTTTTTACTATGGACAAAAATAGATTTCGTGGTGCATCTTGTGAATAAGTTTTAGAGTTTTAAGTAGCTTTAAGTTTGAGCTTTAATCTTATCAGACACCATTTAAAACTTTGTGTTTTAAATGGTGTCTGATAATAATTGAAATTTAATCTTTAGTTTAGTTGAGTCAAAATACAGCATTTCATATTTTTTTAGACTTAATCAGATTTTGCATTCTGATCCACTTAAAACAAGTGAGAAGCTTAATATTCTTAAATGTTCACATTATTAAAAACGGTAAAGAAACTTGAATGTGTAAGTTTAATCGTTTAATCGACGCATCGTACGAGATCCATAAACAAATACATACATAATTGTACACGCAACCGGTTACTTTAACAACAAAAAACTTAATAGACTTACGGTTAAGGCGAGCCGTAAAAACTAGTTGTTAAATTATGTATGCAGTTGTAAACAATGGTTTATTTTTGTCACCAGATCGACGACGATAACTTGAGCAAGCTGGAGAAGGCGGACATCCTTGAGCTAACCGTGAACCATCTCACCAAGCTGCACCGCCCCAAAGACCCGGTTTTGGAAGCCAAGAAGTTCCAAGCCGGCTTCGGTCAGTGCGCCGCCGAGGCCTGTAGATTCATCATGAACATACCTGAACTAGACGCGAAGGTCAGCCAGAATTTGGTCGGCCATCTCTCCAGACTGATCACTTCGCAGCCGCTTTCTATTCAAGTTCCGGAAAGACCGTCCTTCTCTCCTCCCGGCTCTCCTTCCTCCGTTCTGTCAGATAGACAGCACTACTACAGCGACCAGGAGCGCTCTTCTTCAGATGCTGAAGACTCAATCTACTCCGAAAACACATCCAGACACTACGCCCGGACCAAACCCGGCCTTCTGACGACGGTAGACAAAGTACCGCATGAGGTAAACAGGAACTACTTCAACAGAGTCCCCGTGGAGGCGAAAGACATGATCCTCCAGAAGATAAGGCAGCACATTATGGATAAGAGAGGGAACGACGTTGTGGCGGACCAACACGAGCAAGCAACTTACGAAGACAGATACAGAAATGACGCAATCCACCCAGAAACATACGCAAATGATACCTTGGATTTACGAAAATATAGGTCACCTACCAAACCTGAAGTGGCGATATCACGAGTATCTCCTGAAGTACCAGTGAGGAAACCAGAGCCACCTCCGGAGCGCGAGCTAGCGATGGACTACAGCAACCTGCCGCCCAAGAAGAAGAGAAAGCTGATTGAATACCAGGAGTACAAAAAACAGGAGGAGGCGAAACGGATTTTCGAGCAAAAAACGGAGCGACCGCCGACGGAGTACCAGGGTGCCAGGCAAGAGGAGTTGAGACACAAATTGTACAATCAGCCGAGAGGATGGGAGCGCGACTATTACCAACAAAGGGGCAACTCACCCCCCGCCGACGAAAAATGGAGACCCTGGTAAAACTATTGTGATAATTCTCTTCCAAGAAAGCTTTAATTCGTTATACGTGCCTTATAGTTTAAGATTTTATTGTGAATTTACTTCGGACAGTATTTTTGTAATACTCCTTTATAGTCGTTAGTTGTTTAATGTTTATGCTTTATTGAATAGTATTATTGTATAGTGCCATGAGTTTGATCTCGATGTCTTCCGAAATGTAGTTTTGTATTAATTACATTATTATTATTATTGTGATTGTGATTACCTATGACTTAAAATAGCACACGTATTACACATGATTTAAAATAATATTTTCTTTCATTTACCTTAATCTTATCTTTCTGATGATAATAATTAATAATACCATAGATACTTAATAAAAATTATTAATTTAAACTCAGCTCCCTCTAATAAACGGTACTATTTTTTTAGAATTATTATTATGAGCAAAATTAAAATACTCTTCCTGTACGATTAGTTTAGTGATCATAATAATATTAGATCAGTATCCCCATGCCAAACTTTATTAAGTTATGTTATATGTATTTCTTACTTCTTACTAGGGTTGCCAACCGTACTATAATATATAGTATTTTACTATATTTCGAGCCTGCGTACTATATACTGTTGAACTATTATATAGTACGCAAAAATACTATATTTTCAACACTAAAATTATCTCATTCCTGCTCTCTATTCCCGCCACTTCGGCATTCACAGAAAGGGTATTTTCGGTTATGAATTTGAAATGGCGGGAAGAGAGACACAGAAGTAGTATCTCATTAATAATAATAATAAAAATAGCTTTTAATAAATACATGAATCCCTCCAGCCCCTAGCGGTCGCATGCGACCGCGATTACAATAGATTTTCAACAATCCGCGATCGAGGGATCTAAAAATTGAATGTAATTTAAAAGCATAATATTATGAGTTACGACACTTTTATCGTAGACAAAACATTGTTAAAAAATGCAAGAAGTGCAAAAAATATAGTTTTTATATAAACAAATATGTAATATGTACTTAAATATTTCATTGAACATTTTTTAATTTTTCCATAAAATACTATATTTTTTGGAAGTGTACTATATTTTTATAGTTTATTTTGAAAAATACTATATTTCGCCGGAGAAATGTTGACAACCCTACTTCTTACCCACATCACAGAAGGCTCAGACTGAAAGACAGCTGCTAATACTCATACCCCACAGGAAAAGTAGATTTTCCTGTGTCTTGATTTTACAATAAAAAAATGAGCATGACATATTTTCATATAATTACAAATTAGCAAGTAACAATAATAATGAATGCTCACTCAAAATCAATTTCTAAAAGTGATTTTCAGTAAAAGTTTTCTTTTGATTTTCGAAAACAATAATTATTAGACTACGTAATTATTAAATATTAAAATCTGAATCTCGTTCTACGACTTTTCATAGTTTTGCCTGATTTATATTATCTCCTCGACTTTCTTTGCAATTTACTCACCGTACGATGTTGTTTTGAAACTAGTAGCGACATCTGTTAAAGCATTAGCTAAAATATTACATAGCCATAGTGACATCTATGTAATAAAGTAACGAAACAGTTGCCTTTCTGTAAAACTACGCCATCTATTATTGAAACTATTAAACAATGTAACTTGCAATGTTGCTTATTATCTCTAACTGCTAGATGGCAGTTTAACTGTAAATAAGCGCCATCTATTTTTCAATTTTAGAATCAATAGTTGTTCTACTTAACACTAGGTGACAGCACGACTGCATACGATGTTTAGTTTTGTTTTGCAATGTTATCAGTCGAAAGATGTCGCTACATAATGACATGTGTTTTATGAGCCGTAGTATTTCTGACAGTAGTGGGGAACACAAAAACAACTTTACGCATTCATTCATCCAAGTTCCAACGACATTCACAGTCACGCCGGTTCGGCGGCTGAACGCGTAATGATTGGCGCGCGGTAAACGAACTTATTCGAATTTTAAAATCGATCTGACATTTGAACGGTTGACAACAATATTTTTTTATGGATGTTTTGGTGGTGTTTTATGTATTTTAACGATGAATTGTGAAGTGATGTGTGATGTTTTGATGTGTGTTGGGCGATGCTAGTGGGTGAGCATACGCCG
Organism: Polyommatus iphigenia; assembly: GCA_963422495.1. Classification (NCBI taxonomy): domain Eukaryota; kingdom Metazoa; phylum Arthropoda; class Insecta; order Lepidoptera; family Lycaenidae; genus Polyommatus; species Polyommatus iphigenia. The sequence continues at coordinate 9,626,426 of OY730187.1, forward strand.
GCACCGCGGGTGGTGGCCGGCTTGCGAAAACTTCGGCCGGAGCTGACTCCGGGCCCCGTGCCCACGCCAGCTGATCCCAGTATTAGAGTATCAGGTAGGCTATGGTACAGAACCCGAAGGAAGAACATTTTGGAAATAGCCATGAAAATTACAAACATTTTACACCCTTTGATGACTATAAGATGACTAAACAGATGAGTAAATAAGCAGGTTTCAAATATTCTATGAATTAAGTAGGAACTTGGAAAACGACAGCGGCAGCCTCCGCCAAACCCAGTTAGTATAAACATTATAAAACATCAATATTAAATACCTAAAACGTGCCACAGGCTTTCCCATAGAAGTTTAGACAGGTCATTTAATCGTAAGTAAAATTAATCTAAAATATAGTTAACCTATATTTTAATTTTAAAATCAATAATTATTTAAATAAACGTCACACAAAAATAAAACAAAATATTACAAAACCCTCAGTTTGCTGAACACACATCACCATGTGGCACATCTAGTGACCAGCCCAATCAGGTCTTTGGCCGATCTGGGTGATCAGTCATTCACACGCAAAAAATATCATTGTCATAGCGTGATTATGGCCATGATTTGCATCAAAACCAACATACCTAGTCATTACGCAAATACAACACGGTCATTTGATCTAACTCAGATTCTAATCATTTTGATCTGCAAGGAATAATATACTGGACCAAAAAATGTACGTGACATTTTGATTATTATTGTTAGCATTGTAATAACTAACAGCCAATAAAAAGAATGTAAAAACCTTAAAAATAATCGCGAAATATTATTTCTCACTACGGTCACGTCATAAAAAAAGGTTGAAAAACACTGCGTTAAATAGACCAAAATTTTGCAGCTAACTTAATTTTTGTCATAAAAAAAAACCATAGGTTGATGACCCGGCGCGGTCTCATTTCCAAACAATAAGTTTTTAGCCAGAAAAACAATGCAAATAGTGAGGGAGGGATTTTTTGTGAGTAGCTACATTTTGATAATAATAATAATATCTATGGACGCTTCACACCACGTCAGTCTGGCCCCGTGCTAAGTACCTGAAGGACTTGTGTTACGGGTACCAGACAACGGAAATATATTTAATACTTTTATACTACACATATATTTAAGATTTTTATTATATCATACACATATTTAATACACATCCATGACCCAGGAACATTGAAAAACTTTTTGTTCCGTCGGCGGGATTCGAACCCGCGACCCCCGGCTTGAGTTGCCACACACTCTAACCATTGAGCCACGGAGGTCGTCGATAAGAAAAACAACATTTTTATTTTCGAAAAATCTCGAAAGTGGTAGCTAACAGAGATAGAAAGGACTTCATACTTTGACTCGATGGTCCTAAAATATGGATTGTTTTATCTGTAGGACAAGGTTACTATTAAATTATATAACTATTAACCTACAAATATACAAAAAATCAGCTGGTTAGGGTTCCGATTTAGGGTTCTAATCAACAAAACTTGGTTGACTACTGTACCCTAAAACGGAACCAAATCATTTTAGGACCATCGAGTCAAAGTATGAAATCCTTTCTATCTCTGTTAGTTACCACTTTCGAGATTTTTCGAAAATAAAAATGTTGTTTGTCTTATCAAAATGTAGGCTCTACTCACAAAAAATTTGGTTGTTAGTAAGATTTATTTCACAAAAAAATTTGTTCTAGGGCTCCCGTACTAAACATTTTATTTTTGACCGAGCAGCTTTTTCATAGAGGTTTTAAATTTTTATCAGTTAACACCATCGTTAAAACCACTATAAAAACACTTAGGGCTTTTTAAAACTCACTACTCACTAGTATTTAAAGTTCAAACCTTTTGCGGATCCTTGTGCCCTTTGTTCTTACCCCTGGGCCCTGGGCTCGAAAGAATGCCCTTTACAAAGGGCTCAGCGGTTTGACCCTAAATCACGCACCATTAGACGATAATATTTATAAATCGATGAAGAACTTGATATAAAAAATCAAAAGACGGCAAAACGAATTTTTTCGGTTTTTGTATCGGGATTTGTGACTTGTAGGACTCAGGTATAGGAGGAAAGTTTATGAGAATGATAAAATGATTTGGAGTACATTCAAATGAAATACCTAATTCATATTTTATCATGTACATCCATTGAAATATTATAATAATATGTAAGTATATTGTATAATGTATATAAACGTACTATGTGTACATCATATTTAATCCAATTCGCTACGCTTTACGATAATAAGATGCAGCTGTAGATGTCAGAAAATACCTAACAACAGATCTATAGGAAATAAAAATAAACCTAAATATAAATTAAAAGATGCCACTTCAAATAAATTAACAAACAATTAGGTAAGTACAGCATTTGTTGCTAAGCCGATTAGAATGCAGTTCAATTAAATAATCAGGCTTTTAAATGACAAACGACGTAATTACTTAATAGGTGCAATTATTCGCCTACATGTTGAAAATGTTAACTAAATCATTAGATGACTATATGTACATATACTAGCACTACCACAATGATACTAGTTACTACTATCAGTTAGTAAAATTGCACATTACAACCACGGACTTTAAAAAAATACGGACGTAACCTTGTCTAATCCCGAGTGAAGCATAGTTATGGCCGCCCGTGTAGGATGTGTGCGTGTCATTGGCGCCGTCACTCAATGTACAATGACAGCGGGTTGTAGTACCTAGTTGCGTGTGTGAGTGTCGGTCACGTGTACAATAAACGAAATTGTCGTACCTTGCATGCTTCACCTCTTTATAGTGTAATGCTCCGTCCGTATTTCTTTTACGTCCGTAATTACAACTACATATGTACTGGTTTCAGTGGTTTCAGGTTTGTGAGTTGTTACAGGAGTTTATCTATTCAATAACGTTTTATTAACTTAGGGTTGATACTATATTAATATTCCCGGTGAACTTCGAATAACTTCCCTCCTAAATCCTAATATAAACCTTCCCTGGATATCAACGAATATTTCAAGACTAAAATTACCCAAATCGGTTCAACCGTTCTGGAGTTTTAACGAGACACAAAATTTTTATTTACTTATAATATTATTGATGTGAAAATATGTTGGTTTCTGTTTGTCTGTCAGCCACGTCACTGTAAACCGTTAAACCATTTTTAATGAAATTCGAAACAGAGGTGCTTTGACTTCCGGAAAATGGCGTACAAGAATAGTTTGTATCGAAGAAAATCTTTTAAACGGAAAACGAATTGGTGCGCAACGCTAGCAATATATTATATCTAAGACCTAAGTGATATGCCAATGCTGCGCAACGTATGCAAGCTATTTGGCGATAAGGATAAAGGAACAGAAAATCTTAATTCTCAATCTTTGTCACCACTGACCGTAAAGAGTAAAGACCGGTCTGACCTTCAAAAAGTTTACACTCAAACAGTATACAGACAAACGCCACGTACAAACCTTGTTAGAACAAATGTTTCCTTATCAAATATTGAAAAATATTGAACAAATGTGTAGATAGTATGTATGAGATACGTATTGTTTGGTACTTGGTGCTATCCGCAACGTTCGACCAAAAAGTTGCTTATCGCACGAGAACCGTATATATTTTTGTGATAAAAACTATCTTTGGTCTAAATTACAAAACTAAATTACAGAAAATTTAACAAGTTTTTTTTAAATGTGGGTACTTCGATCAAAATATATTATAAGTATTATAATATAATATTATAAGTATTATAATATAATATTATAAGTATTATAATATAATATTGTAAGTATTATAATATAATATTATAAGTATTATAATATAACCTGTGTAGGTCAATTAACTTTCAGTCAAGCTTTGATACACTTAATTTCGTTCATCTCAAGTTTGACTAACAACAATGCAACAAATTGTATTTGACAGCAAAATTGCATAGTAAGTGATATACAGTTAATTTGACTGTAAAAAAATTGAATTGTTTTTAAATATAATGCAGATATTGTACAATTTTCCCCTGTTCTGCTGTCTACGAAAAATACGAAAGCACTCTGCAGGGTACTGCTCTACATTTTGAAGCAGTTTTAGCTCTTCAGCAGCTGTAAGGCTGCCTTTCCACCAGAGCTGAGTTGCGAGGAATGTGTTTTTGAAAACCAATAGAATCGCTTTATTGACATGACTTTGCCATGACATCGCTCAGCGCGGCGATGCTATTGGTTCTCAAAAACACATTCCTCGCAACACAGCTCCGCTCAGCTCTGGTGGAAACGCAGCCTAAGGCCGTGTTCACACCAAACTCACTATACGCCGCTGAATGTGAGCGAGCGTTACGCAGTTTATTGTATTTCCATACATATTCACTTTTTCGTTCACACCTAACGGACAATACGCTATTACGCTAGGCGTAGGCGCGGACATTCGATACCGTATATTTTCACGTCCACACTGGGGCTCACAGTGAGTCTGCTCACATTCGGCGGCGTACAGTCAGTTTGGTCTGAACACGACCTAAAGCTGTTGCTTGTGTTGTCGTGATCACTAATTTAATAGACTTGTATGCGGACAGTTTTAACATCGTCGCGCACGCAAACCTCGTTTAGCGCTAACTCGTTACAAACGTGATAGGAAAATTGGCGATATTGCTCAAAATAGTCGACCTGTATCACTTCTGAAAAATATATCGTCGTCATCATCATCATTTTGTGTTGCTGACTGCTGTATAGTTTTGCTCTCAACAACTTTTTGAAAGGACGTCTATATGAAAATTTTATCTGCGGACGTTCACGTGCCTAAATCATTAACCTATCAAGCCCCATAAGATCACCGGTGATCGCGACAACAATAGAATAACAATAGATTTCCAAGAATCCGCGACCGAAGGATTAAACGAATATGTAAACGAATGTACATTGTACATAATTTTCAAGTAGCAGGGAAAGGACATTGAAATAGTTTTTATGCTAAAAAATAAAGGTTTTCGTGCGATAAAGTATTTTCGGCATAACCCTGCATAACATTATGATTTTCAAAATGTTTCCTTCAAACATAGCGACAATCTCGTGTGTTGGCGGAAACGTATTGCACAAAACCTTTTCGCCTTGATTCTCGAGGCCACAGAGTTTTAGAATGTCAGCTCCAGTCAACTATGCGAAAAAATGGTCTGTTTAAAGTTTAAAGACTGTTTCCTTGCAAGATTTAACTCCGTGTTTTAGGTTGTCCACACAAATAGCCGAAAAAAGTTTTGTTCTTTTCTGTCAAGCCATATTTCTATGGCTGGCAAGAACTGCTTATATTATACTAGATGACGCCCGCAGCTCCGTTGCGCCAAAATTCGTTTATCGCGCAGAAACCGTACATTTTTCCGGGATAAAAAGTATCCTATTTCCTTTCCCGGGACTCAAAGTATCTCCATGCCAAATTTCAGCAAAATTGGTTCACCGGTTTGAGCGTGAAGAGGTAACAGACAGACAGACAGACTGACAGACAGACGGACAGACAGACAGACACACTTTCGCATTTATAGTATTAGTAATTTAGTATGGATCCATACCATAGTATAGCTGTTGCAGTATTAGAGTTCTATGGATTTTTGTAGTAAATAGTATTGTAATAAAATCTGTGTAAACGACAAACGTGAAGAGGTAACAGACTAACACGCTTTCGCAAAGAGCAAAGTAATAATAATATAATAATAATATCTATGGACGCATCGTCTACATCAGGGGTCACCAAATGGCGGACCGCGGTCCGCGGACCGCCGACCCATTGTGTGCGGACCAAGCATGTTCGAAGATGATCTTCGTTCGTTTTAGGACTGTTCAAACTGTTCAGTTCAGTTTTGCACCAATATTTCACTCCAAACTTCAGAGAGATAACTAGCTACAAAAATGGTTACTTTTGTCATTGATACCGTATCTAAATAAATACGTCTATGTAATTTCCGTAATTACATTTGATTAATAATAATATATTTTCTTATATAAAACTAGCTGTCCCGGTGAACTTCGTGTCACAGGTCACTTTAAAACCTTCCCTGGACTTCTACGAATGTTTTAAGACTAAAATCAGCCCAATCCGTTCAGCCGTTTTCGAGTTTTAGCGCGACTTACACATTTGAAAATCCATTTTTATATATTATATAGATGTAGGTATGGACTATGGACCGCGAAGGTCATTTCATGTCTTGAAACGGACCGCGAGCGAAACTAATTGGTGACCCCTGGTCTACATAATATATTATTAGAGGGTCAATTACAGAGATTTTGCCGCTCGTGCACACTTTGCTCTACTTTTGAAGTATCCTTAATATACATACCTAATTATAGTTTATGCGTAGTTAATGGTTAAATTCAAAGGTTTACCTTCCTTGTATCATTGTCACGGTCATTCAAGGTCAATTAGTATTTTGCTGCGTTGTTTCTCGTTGTAAGGTAAAGGTCGAGGAAATGAAGTAGTCAACAACTTGAGGTCAATGAACTGAGGTATCGTATTTAGGTAACTTGGTTATTCGAAATAATTGCAATAAAATTATTTAAAATTTTTGATTACGAGCTACGACCTCAAATTTAATCAGGATGTATTAAACATAAGAACCTAGATGCAAAATTTGTATTTTTACTCTACTACACTATAATGAATAATTATTTTTTCTGTATGTAACTTACTTCAGGTTTTTCATAACGACTGAATATTATTTTATCATTTTTTAAAACCTGTATTTTCTTAATCCACAGTTCAAGTTATTGGTTATAACTCAGATATTATTAGGCTTCAGTCTTACTACACCGTTTCCATCCTACCGATTTTTCATGGCGTATCGGATATTACAATTATTAGTCCCGAGAAACTATAATGATTACAATATTATTATGTGTCTCATCTCTCTAAACCACCAGCAGCCCACTAAACTCTCATCTGTCCTACCTAGGGATTGCAAAAAACGGATTTTTAAAAAAATCCGGATTTTCGGATTTTTTCATCCTCAAATCCAGATTATCCGGATAATCCGGATTTTTTGTAATTTTTTAAATATTTTTGATAAATAGCTTTAAATTTGAGTTATTTTCTTATTATTTCTTTATTTAACATTCATTTTAAAAGTGAAAAGTATAACGTCTTAAAAAATATTATATTTCTTAAGTTATCGATTTTCACATGGGTGTAAAAGGGAAGGGATTAAAATAACAGTATCTGGTATTTTCAATATTATTAAGAGCTTAAAAATACCTTGATTTTTCAACTATTTAGAACTATTAAATATGTGTAGTTAACAAGAAAATCCTAAGCAATCTCCGCTTTATCAACTCCTTCGTCTATTTTGCGCCTACAGCCGTCAGCCGCACATCATCAAATTGTGTTCCAAGATCTGCAAGCCTAGAGGTGGAACTTACAAAAAATAGGTCAAAGACACAAACAATGATCAACAGTACGAGACGTAGGGTCGAAGTAGATGAGCAAGGAATTCACTATGTCAACGAGTACCTGTACTTGGGCCAATTAGTTTCTTATGTCAGAAAGGCAGAAAAACTGGTCCACGAAGAATGGTGACTTACCAATCTCACTGAAGCACAGACTCGTTGATGTGTGTGTTTCGCTCGTCATAACCAACGATGCGCAAACTCAATCATTGACCGATATACGATTTACAAAAGTTGCAACTCAGGGTCTGCCAAAGAGCAATTGAGCTCAAATCTCACAAAACAAAAAAAAACATAATGTGCTCCCAAACTAGAATCACAAACGTAGGAATCAAGACGGCCAAGCTAAAGTGGCATTGAGCTAATCACGTTATCCGCATACATCTAGGCTGGATATCGACTGAGTGGGTATCTGGCCTAAGAAAAGATAGCGCTACGCTCTGGAGGTATTTTTCCTCCGAAGGCAGATCACTGTAATACCGACGTTACGACGATCCTTGAGGATCTATTGTGATTCGTTCGTATTAGAGTACCGTCCCCAACCCATCAAGTAGAAGGTAATAGGTGTGTCACAGAATCTGCAGGTCATAATGCTATTAACACCTATTCTGTAAAGGTGCTTGTTTAGCTTACATTGTCCAGTTAGGCTTCTGGCAAGGGATTCTATTTTTTTTTACTAGCCAACTCGTCAGCGGTTATGTTACCAATGAAGAACCAACGATTGCGAAGACTTAAGCCTAGAACACGATTATAAACTCCCCACTGGAGGCATATAAACTGGGCTGGCAAATGGTGACGCTGGAGCAATAAGATAGGAAGTATAAGTGAAAGATTCGGGCGGCGCCTTTGCCCAGCAGTTGGATAGTATATTTATATTTAGGCTATTGCACAGAATAATGACTTAAAATAATTATTTAAACTTTAAATCAACATTTAGTTACATAATAAACTTACTTTAGTCTTTCATTTAATTAGACAGAATCACAAATCAGCATCAGTTACGTAAACAATGATAATTTATAATTATAACCCCAATTTAAACAAAAACAACATATTTTATAGAAAAAACATTGTATTTAATACTAAAATGTTATTAAATCATTGTAAATTTATCAACACTGCATTTATATTATCATATAGAAAACATAATAATATAGCAAAATAAAAGATAGGTCATAAGAAATTAAAATATGTTATTATTTCTTTTAAATAAAATGATAAAATGTAAAGAAATGTAATTACAACCACCAAATAACTACACAATGGAATAGAGACATACGAAACTCTGACTTTGGTACGTGTAGACCACGCAAAATTGTGATAGCGCCTTTAAACAAATGTGAATTTGTATCTTGGATATTACACAATACATTTAAATTAATTTTATATTACGTAGAAGCTTCTTTTTCATAATTTTATCTACTATTCGAAAAAACCGAAAATCCGGATTTTGAAAAATTAAAATCCGGATTTTTCAAAGGCCCAAAAAATCCGGATTATCCGGATTTTTCGGATTTCGAAGTACCCGGATTGCAATCCCTAGTCCTACCATCAGCTAACTCTCACCCCTCTTTCCAGGTGTCCTCCGCCAGTATTACAACGACGATGACGTATCCTGGGCGTGGGTTCGCGCCGCCGTCCGCGGCGGTTGTCTGCTCGCGTGGCGGGACGGGACTCTGCCCCGGCGGCCTGCAGCGCGGCTCCCGCTGCGTCACCTCCACCTGCGAGCCGCGAAGCTGCCCAACGCCTTCCAGTTGTCGCGGCTACGGGACGACACTTCGGTCGCAACGTTTCAGGTGGGTTTCGGTAGGACGTGAGAGGTGTTTCGGTAGGACATCTGAATACCAGGGTGTTTCGGTGGGACATTTAAATGGAGACGAATTACGGTAGGACATAATATGAAAGGTGTTTCGGTAGGACATCTGAATAGCATGCTGCATGGTATTTCGGTAGGACATTTAAATGGAGACGAATTAGGACTGGGTCTTTCAGTACGACATCACACTGATGGAGTTTTGGTAGGACGTCTTTAACATTAGGCCGTAATGTGTATTGTCGTATAGGACGGAAGTTTCAGTAGGAACTAGGACATCTGATTTTTATCAGGGTATTTTGGTAGGATATTTAAATGGTGACCTATTTTGGTAGCACTAGACAATTTAACAAACAACAAGTTGGCTGACGTTTTGGAGTTTTGATTTTTGAATTTTTGACCCATCGCGATGCATTTAAAGTTAGTTCGATACTTATTTTGTGACAATTGTAATCACGATGTATCATGTAGTTTTGTTAAGCTTAGCTATGAGTTATGACTTATGACATTGCATTAATCATTATACCATTAAGAAACTGCATTCATGTTAAATAAAGCTGCAAAACTACTATGACTTAAGTCAATTATCCAGGTACATAAGTAGGTTAGTCATTAAATTCCTATGTTGGATACTACATGCGACAACTATGCAGATTATCATATTGCACATTACGTGTTGACATTGTAAAGTGATATTTCACGGCCGTCGATCAGAGCCCTTGGCTGTGTAGGACGGAGCATCGGTGTAGGATTACTAGATACACTAAAGTTTAGTGACTAAACCATCGCAATTCGCACTCAAGACGAATGTTGACAAACTGTGATGAAATGAAGATTTTGACATAAGCCCCATACACTGTCAAACTCTTAATAAATTACCTATTGACATGAGGCCGTACGTACATTGCAGATTTTTATAGTAGGTACCTAGTAGCATAGAGTAAATATACATATATTTTCCTTAGTCTATTGGTAGTAGTTAGTATTAATTAACAAAATGGTCAATTAATTCTAAATCAGTGGTTCCCAACCTGGGGGTAATTACCCCCGCGGGGGTAAAATAGTTATTCCAAGTTATTCTAAGTGGTACCTAAAATAAATGAATTGGCAGAAAAAAATTATAAACTCTGTACATTTTGGAGAAAAACAGCTACAGAAACCCTATCATTGCAGACAGAGATCTGAAAATTTTGGTACCGTTAGCTACCACTTGTAAATGCGAGAGCGGCCTCTCAACTCTGGTAAAATTTTAAAAAATGCAAGAAACCGTTTGAACGTGGAGCATGATATAAACAATTGGAGGGAGGGGGGGAGGTAAAATCACTTTCTCTAACAGGCCATAGGGGTAACAGCTCTAAAAAGGTTGGGAACCATTGTTCTAAATCAAGATAATTTCTAACAGTTGGATATTGTCTTGATAACTCTCTAGTGCGGCCGTAAACTCCCGAATCTCAATAGTATCACAGCAGTATACAATTTATAAGACATCTCAATGTTTATAAGCATTTTTTAAACCCAGAGTTCTTAACCTTAGAAAAATATTTTTCCATTAATTAGTATTAACAAAATGGTCAATTAATTCTAAATGAAGATAATTTCTAACCGTTAGATGTTGTTTTGATCAGAATCGCTGATACCAACGCGTTTTGATTGGCCAATCTCCGAAAGTCAATCGTTTCACGTTTGTCAATCGATACTGCATCAAAGCTGTATTAATGTCGAATTAGCAGAATAGGGGCACTTTTGCGTTTCGGATTACATTACAACTTACACCTCATGATTAGGTACCTACATGGTGGGTGCACAAAGCAGTGTTTGGTTGCACAACTTAATTACTACTCTGTGTCATGTACGTTAGGGTGGGCCGTTTTCACTTTTTTTTTGTTTTTGATGGGGCACATCGGCAAAAAGATGTGAAATGGGCTTATACTAACGAGTGTAAAATATTATCTTAATATGATAAGTTTCTCTGCCTCCGGATCAGGGTCAAAGTTTTGAATTTTCGAGTTTTTAGAGGTAAGTTCTGTGAGGTGAAATGCTACGTAATATGAAGTAGTTTACAGTTCTTGGTATTAAAATAAATCGGACACATAGTAAATGTAAGGAATAATAACAAATCAGGTACTTACTTTAACAATTTGTGCTTTGATGAGGTGCGGGGGAGAGGGGAATTCCAGCGCGTGGCTCATTTACTCAGTCGCGCCATTGTCTTTCAAGGTGACGCATGTGCTGTGATTTTTTGTGCAGTTTACGATGGATTCTACCAGAAACAAGTGGAAATGTCCCCTTTTTGGTAATCCGTGCGATTTAAAAACCAATATGTTGCCAACATACGAAGATATTATGAAATGTTACGAGTGGAACCGCCACAAACTGAAATCGGACCAAAATACCAAGAAAGAACCTACCTACAAGGAGATTGAAGCTATAGTTGTTCCGAAAATCACTGAAATATGGACTTCAGCCTCTATTCCTACTGTTCAGCAGAAAGTTATCAAGGTGATGTTGAAGGCATATCATCTTAAATGCAAGAATATTCTTAAATCTCATCCAAAAATTCCTACAAAAAAATTGGAAGAGTTCCGTGACGCCAGTAAAGTTTTGTTTGATATTTCCACTTGCAAATGTGTTGAAATTACACTTTGTACTTGTCCAAAACAGAAGAAAGTACCTGCTAGAGAGCACAACTTCTTAATTGATCAAAGATCGATTAGAAAAATGTTCATAGGTGGAGTCGACACCATTGCTACAGCAAAAATGAACAAGGGATTGCAACGGAAAGCTTGTCAGTCAAGTTTGCTGTCAGAGCCATATGATGGACCACAAAATCGTTTACTTTTGTCTCCATCAGAGTCAGAAAGCACTACAGCATCAGAACATGATGACAACTTCGATTCACCGACAAAGAAAGTTAAAACTGAACCCTTGGAAAAGAAACAAGTTAACTATGATTTGGTTGCAAAGACATGCGACAGATTCGGAGTCTCAGATAGGGCGGCAGCGGCTATAGTTTCTGCAGTATTACAGCCCACCACTGCTGAAGCTGTTGACAAAAATAAGATTCGCCGCCAGCGCAAACTCTCAAGGAAGTGCGCCATATAGCGCGCCAAAGTTTCATCGGTTCCTGCTCTGTACTTTGACGGAAGAAAAGATAAGACTTTGGTCTTATCAAAGAAGAATGGGAAAATCTATAAAAGCACTGTTCTTGAAGAGCATATTTCCCTGATAAAAGAACCGGGAACAGAGTTCTTAGGTTACATATCACCAGTATCAGGAACTTCTAAATGTGTTGAAAAATCAATTGTCGACTATTTCCTGGAGAAAAATATTCAGATGATTTGGTAGCAGTAGGATGCGATGGAACCAATGTTAATGTTGGTAGGCAAGGAGGAATTATTCGTCTGCTAGAGAAACGCTTTAATAGACCGCTGCAGTGGATCGTCTGTCTCCTTCACATGAATGAATTGCCCTTTCGACATTTATTCCAGCACATGGATGGAAAAACTTCCGGACCACAAACATTTGTTGGGCCAATCGGGAAACTGTTGGAAAACTGTGAAGAGAGACCTGTGGTTCAATATCAACCGATTCGCGGGGAGCTGCCTGATGTAACTGTCGAAGAGTTAAGCGTTGACCAAAAATATCTGTACCAGATTGTGTTGGCAGTGATAACCGGTGAATTCCCTACAGATTTAGGGAACAAATCACCTGGGAAAATGTCCCACGCAAGGTGGCTGACTCGTGCAAACAGAGTGATGCGTTTGTATGTCTCTACGATATCTCCTTCTGAAAAGTTGGTAGTTTTGGCAACTTTTGTAGTCAAAGCGTACGCGCCGACTTGGTTCTCTGTAAAGACGCATCCAACTTGCAAAGATGGAGCACGACACCTGCACAAACTGATTGCTGCCACTAGGTACTTGCCTGACCAACTAAAGGCTGTAGTAGACCCAGTGATCCAACGAAATGGCTACTTTGCCCATCCAGAAAATTTGCTTCTGTCAATGTTAACCGACACGCAACAGCATATACGAGAGCTAGCGGCACGTCGCATTCTGAAAGCTCGTAGCAGCGAGGAAAGCCTACTCAGATTATTCCAAATACCTTCGATAAATCTCGATGCATCATCGTACATCGAACTGATTGACTGGCAAGGAAAAATCACCAGCCCACCGTTGTTAAAAATGATTACTACTGAAGAAATCAAAAAGTTTATTGAGCAAAAAGGAGAAGGTGATATACCTCTGCTACGTCTGCCATGCCACTCACAAGCAGTGGAAAGAGCTGTGAAGACTGTGACAGAAGCGTCAGCTAAGTTAAGCACAACGAGCTCTAGAGAGGGTTACATAAAAGCTCAAATTGAATCTCGACGAATCATGCCCAAATTCGATAGCAAGCAAGATTTTTGTGCAAATTGATTATTTTTTTGTTATAATTCATACATTTTTTATTACTTTTTGAACTCTTATTTGAATGTCTCATATAAAAAAAAAATGTTAAACAACTCCTAAATATGTGTTTCATTCGAAAAATCTTTAATTTTGCATGCATTTAACCTTTCTGTAGTGTCTTACAAGTATGGATAGATTTTCAAAAAAATCAAATTTTTAAACGAAATCCGGAGGCAGAAGATGAAGTCAGATCAAAACCATATTTTGCACATGTCTTTTAGTCATCAATAGGCACATTTTCCGCAATGTGCCCGAAAGAAAAAGTAAAAAAATAATAATCTCATACATTCGTGGCCCACCCTAATGTACGTGTACTATCGTGACATGATACGTTTCTTGCTAAATGTTGTAAATGAATGAAGTTGATAAGAAACTCTTAGATGTGGAACAACCGTTCTTTAAAGGGGCGACTAACCCAAAATTTTCGATTTTATAATTAATTTTTATACTTGAAAATAAGCCCCGAATTGTTTCATTTTCTACAATAAGGTACTACATTATATTTCCGAGGATCCGACCTAGCGGAAACACGATATAAATCACAAAGATGCATCTAATTTTCACGAATTTTTCATTTATTGCCATAACCGTGCATTTATTACACATTATATAAAATTCTATCATTGAGAAACTGACCTAGCGGATTCTTAAAATGTTGTATATTTATCGAGTTATTAAGAAAAAACTAACTTGGAGATGATTCCGCGTCGTCCTTTTTCACCTGGCATATGAAAGACGGGCGTGAGTATGAAGAGAGAAGGACGATGTTCGATTTTTTGCGTTAGTCGCCCTCTTAATTACTACTGTGTGTCATGCACGTGTATTATCAGGTGACATGATACGTTTCTTGCTAAATGTTAATGAATGAAGTTGATAAGAAACTCTTAGATGTGGGACAGCCGTTCTTTAACACATGGACTGACTGTATACTTAACGTGACCAGTGACCATTTATTTTTTTTGTCAGAGCGGGACATCTACAGAAATCAACCCCCCCCCCCCCAATCATTAACTGTTTTAAATCTTTATTCATGAAAGTACATGTACTACATTATCGCACAGGAAACCGTACATTTTTCCGAGGCAAAAAGTATCTTATTCTTTCCCGATCTTCATGCCCAGCAAAATCGGACCAGCGGTTTGGACCAGCGGTTTCGGCGTGAAGAGGTAGGTAACAGACAGACCGAGAGACACACTTTCGCATTTACATATTCTAATATTAGTATGGAAGTATGGATAGAGGATTTCCAGGCATTGCAGGGGCATTTTAAACATAAAAATACTTTTAAATTGTCGTTTGGTCTGTTTGCAAAAGCGGGACAATTTCGGCCTCGCGGGGGACAGCGGGACAGACTGCCTGAAAGCGGGACGTATGGTCACGTTATGTATACTGCCTCTCAAAATACCAACTTTAGTATCATTTTAAAATTACAGTCTAGTGTTATTAATTACTTACATAGTTACAGTAATAATGCATAATATAACTGCGGTTATAATTGTGTATTACTTGCAATTCTGAAAAGCCTAAAAAATCTAGAAATTGTATCTCCTAAGTCCTAAGATTAAAGATACCTTACTATCTAGCCATGATACGTCAGCCAAATTTCGCCAAAGTTATTTGCTTCTTGTCTACAATAGCGACACCAATAAATTGAAATGGTCCAAATAAAATTGTATATTTTAACGCGACACTCGTGATATTATACAGATTGCCGGCTTTTTGCAGCTCAAGCACAAGATCAAAATAAATTGATAAGAAATATAATAGAAATGATTATTATTATCAATGTTAAATACATCAATGGCAAATTCCTGGTATAATAAAATAGTGACCAGGTGCCCATTCACCTTCGTATGCAAGTGTTCACTGACACACATACGGCGTGTTTCAATTTATTTTACCTTTGGGCTTCTATGATAATGGTCCTTATGATTTTCGTTTAAGCTACCACTTTCGGGAATTTTCGCAGAGGAAATTGTTGTTCGTCTTATCAAAATGAAGCTAGGTACACACGAAAAATTAGATAAGATAGTAATGAAATGAAAAAAAATGTTCTAGGGAGCCTGTACCATTAAGCAAGTCCATCTTTTTAGTTAATTTTTATATCTTTTATGTCGAAAGAGATAAAATTATCTCAAGGACTTTGTATAACAACTACCTAGTATATTTTATATATTTTATTATTCGTAACATTTGTCTAATGAAATTGTATTTTTGGTACTTTATAGATGATTTTTGTCACAAAAACTACACAATTGCTCAGAATACTGAATTAAATGTGTTTTTATGTTAACCGTGAAGTTCAAAACGATGTTTGACGTAATGTTTAAAAGTAATAATTATTCCGTTGCATGCTTGACTAATCTCGTTGTTAAGTGATAAATAAGATGTGACAACACAACATACAAACAAATGGATTTTAAGACTTAAGAGTAGTTTTACCTTGAAGTTCTGTGTGAAATGTGAATAGTTCGTTGTAGGCAAAACGATTATATTATCAGAGGCAAAATAAATCTGAACAGTCGTTTGTAATGGTTCTTGTCTATGGATCTATCATTGTCTATGGCCTGTCGTCACGAGCGTGCGAAGTGCCAGAGACAATAAAATCATATGTCACACTCGTGTGTGAAAAACAATAGGTAGACTTAATTCTTGGCTTGTCGCGCTTAATGAATGTTTTAGAGACTAACCAACAATAATTAATGATCACTCTTTTTGGACATATCTATTGCAATGTTTTTAAATTACAATACGAAACATAATTATTATAAGAGCCAAAGATTTCAAAATCCAAAAGAAAAAAAACGAAAAAAAATCCTAGAAGAAAAAGGACGACATCTTATATTATATAAAATTCTCGTGTCACAATGTTAGTCCACGAACTCCTCCGAAACGGCTTTACTGATTTTTACCAAATTTTATATGCATATTCAGTAGGTCTGAGAATCGGCTTCTCGGTACTTTATATATTGATAAGTGCATTTGTTGAATAAATAATAGTAAATTATTACAACCTGAGACTGACGACGACCATTGTTTGTGCGACGGAATAGCGATCGACGTTGCCATGGCGACATACTTATTTAGTCACTTCAATAAAATAATATGGGCGAAATACTTTATATTATGGCAAAGCAACGTTTGCCGGGACAGCTAGTAATAATATAATATGTATTAAGTACATGTTTTGTGTACCCCAAATTACAAAATAGGCCCCAAATTATACCCAAAGTGCTGTCTTCCAGTTATACCACACTTCTTCTCCACATGCCAAGTTTAGTATAAAAGTACTTCGTAACTATATTACGTCTACGTCCAAAGTAAAACTTTTGATTGAAGATACCACATACAAAACTAGAAACATTGTAAGTAATAGATAGAAATTGGACAGTTTCGGAACTCGTTTTCGGATGGCAAATTCGAAAGGAGGCCTTTATTTCGCCAGAATCTTTATCACATATTGACGTTTTTGAAAGTTTTTTTGCATAAACCTTTCGGGTTACCTGCACTTACGTAATTCGGTGCCGTTTCATAATTAATGCGGATTAAAAATCGTCGCATTTATTTACTAATAAGTCCCTATCATCTATTAACCTAGAAAGGTGGGCTTTCACAATTTGGGTCCTGTCACAAAAACCGGTTTCGTAAAAGAATCTACGATTAAGTACAATATGACGTCTTCAAGACATCCCCTCAAGAAATTCCGTGAGAATTGTGAATAGACGAGAGTACATCGCGCGTAAATCATTGTCCCTTTGTACTTTATTCTTTAGTAGCCCTATTACCATGAGAAGGGCTAGATAGCGAAGGTGTCGACAGGATATCCCGGGATCAAATGAACAATCGCGACTAGTTTTTGAGGTCAAATCGTCACCCTTACATCGCGAGTCGGTTGAGCTATTTGCGTTTAAATTTTTTCGAACCAACTGATCTTTTTGGATCATATTTACCATCCCATTAAAATGATACTTTTATGACTAGCTGCCAGCTGGTTTCGTTGTCAGTGCAAAATGTTTGAAATTGGAATGAAATAACGTTTTTTTTTGTTGCAGGCTTGTAACGCGACGGAATACGCCCGGTGGGTGCGAGCGCTCTGCGTCGAGATCCTCGGCCAGACACCCCTCCCTCAAGTGAGATTCCTCGACGTCTTATCCGCTACGGACACCCGCAGCCGAGAACCAAAGAAAGAGGCACCGGACACGGCCTCCTGCCCGCCCCGGCCCCCGCCAAGGGCGAGGAGAAGGCTGATCACGGCTCCCGAGACCTTCGTTCCCCGAAGAGACCACTCCCCGGCCGCCACGGACGAGGGCATCGTCGTAGAAGACGACGACTATGATTCATCGTCCGACCGCAGCCTGGATCTCTCAATGGACGCTCTGAAAAGCATCGACGCGGTCGACGCTCCTCGCAAAGCCGAGATAGTGAAGTGCGACAACTGCAGCAAGCTCAACTCTAGTCCTCAGCACCACACGTTACCTCGAGCTGCGAGAAGCGAGTCGGTGCTCGGGCCACACCGGTACCTGAAGCGCTGGGAGGGTTCAGGGAGGTCCGATAGAAGCAGATACGCGGTAGAAGCGGCGAAGCGGAAGGCGGTCTCTCTGGAAAACCGGGCACGGTCGTGTTCGCCGAGCGCGCACGAGGTAGTCTCGCAGTATATACCCGTGCGGGAAAGGCGAGCTCTGTTCGAGTCGCTATCCCAGAGCGGGGGCAGCTTGGCCCGAAGCAGCGAGCAGCTATCGCGGCCTGTTGAGGCTGAGGCGACGCCGAGGCGAGCAGCTTCGCTACACGACCTGCAGGCGCCTCCAACGCGTTCCGTCAGCGATCTAAGGCAGTTCTTCGAGGCGGTGGCCCGTGGCTCCACCTGCTCCACTCTCCAACGGCAGGTGCTGCCGCCCAGCCCCGTGCTCATCCTGCCTCCCTACACCTCGCTCACTTGCGCCTGATCTTTTTTTTTGTAAATATGTAAATACGGCGTTGACCGCTCCTCCCCAAGTCGCTTGTTTTAAGACTGTTAAAAATATTGTTTTATAGTATAACTAATATAATGAACTTATTATATATTAATAGTTGTTTCATTGCTCCTTTTTCTGGTGCTGATGCCTGTTTAGTAAGTATCTATTCGTTGCTGCATTGGCTGAATATAACTTTAAATATCAAAGTATAAATTGCGTAAATTAATCATCCATAACAATTGATTGCTACAGCCGTTAGTGACCGAATTGCTAGCGGTAAGAAACCAATCAAGTTATGATTTGCCGTCATGCTGCGCTGAAAGGCTGTCGGTATTTTGAACATAGGTCACTGCATTAACGATTGTCCGCTTTAGCCTTTATCTAATAAAATACGTCAATCGCCAACTCTAAGGTTTCGACAAGGTTATTTATACTGCATGGTATTGCAAAACTTGGGCTGGATCGTGGAGCAATTCTGACAGGTATAAATCATTTGAAGTAAGGTAAATAGTTATGTAGAATGTAGATTGTAGATATAGCTCGGTCATCGAACACGTACTTTGATCATTGGGATTTGGGATATAAAGAAGCGAAAATAAGTCTGTCGTGCTCCCATTGCGTCGCATACTTGTGGAAACAAGATGGATTTATTCGCTCTTAAAATATTTCAATGTGGTCAATTATTTCTATGTGTTTGATGATCAGGCTTTATTATTCAGATACCAGATTTTAAACATAATTTGAAGGAGAAACATTTAGGCAAAAATACTACACAAAACCAAATTTCTAAATCTTTTTCGACGGTGATAACTAGAAATTAGAAACCAGACGCGGCCAAAACAAACTTTCACCGTATCTCGACTTTTGCCGTTTCAAACAATGTATTCCTTGACGACGGTCAGTGATTCTCAAATACCTAGATAAGGTAATGTTTGTGCTGATAGCAGATGGAACGCTAATTAGGAAATGACGACAAAGTACAATGAATCATTAGACATTATCTACGGACGGAAGCATTCTATGATTTAGTCATATTTTAGTTTTAGTATATTCTAACCAATGCATCTCCTGCGAGACAGTAATTTAGGATCAATAGCGATATCTAAACAAAAAAATCGGTTGTCTGTAAAGTCGGTTGTCGGTTTACTGACGATAGTTGAACGTGACAACGTCATAAGAATCCATACGCCTCAGAGCGAGGTAACGCCGCATGAGTCATGTTTTTTAGTGCGTGGAGCCGGCTCCATCGAATTATAAGACGTTGTCACGTCAAAAAAAATAATGGCTTATCCAACTATAAAACCCCTTTTACGTTAATATGATCTCAAAGTCAGGAAAGCCAAAGGACAAACCTAAAATTTCGGCAAGCATCTGGCTAGCAGAAAAGTTGCTAAAAACTCTAATGCAATAATATTATGTCAAAAGCTGCAACATCGAGGCTGCAAGGTCAATTTTAATCACCAAAAGCATAGAATAAGGATCATAAAAACTACTAAAAAACGTTAAAAGTGTAAGCCGAGATCCTACTCTTGTTCGCCCTTCGCCCTTTCATTATTGAATAGTCTATTATAAAATACGATACGGACGAATGCAACGGACGCAGGGCCGCGGTGCAGTGCCACTTCGACAAAAAAAATATTTTTTTTTTCAAAAAAAAAAATGTCCTTTTTTAAACATTGTAAGTGGAAATTCTATATGGCTCGGCAAAAATACAATATTCTTGGTACAAAGTACATACCTACCTTTGTTAGCATTTTATTAAAAGTAGTAAATAAGTCTTCGCTTTATGTTTTAAATTTTGATTCTACTAATAAAACATTCTCAGCCATCTTGATTATAATAAAGATTAAAGTAAGTAGTAAAACTTAAAAAGAATACAAATTTAATTAAAATTTTGAGTACTACTTGGCAACGTACTAAAAATAAATTTGAAAATACATATTAAGTAATTAAGATTTAAGATGAAACGAATATTCCATGAAAGTCGTTATTCTAATCAGGCTCGGTTAGATAAATTATTATTATGATTATTAACTATTTGCCTACTGTTTACGCTATTGTTATGTCACGATACTAATTTTAATAGTATATAAACAAACTATGGAAAAATATAAAGCCCTGTAGTCTCTTGACTTTTTAGGCGTAGTTTGTTGGATTTTCATACATTTTCATGAACTTTTCAAAAAGTATCATCAAAATAGTTTCATAAGCGATTAGTGAAGTTATCCGCGAACAACATAAAAAAGTATAAACACAGTCGAACTAAGGTACCTCCTTTCTCGAAGTCGGTTAATAAAATATTAAAAACAAAGTTGTCGAAGGAGCAACCCTAAAGGCTCTACCAAATTAGCAGCTGGAATGCGGTCGTGTCCAATGAAAGCTACCTCACCTGATAATTCTAGCCCGAAAAAAAAAGAAAAAAAGATAGGAGAAAAAAATAAAGGCGCCGAAGGTTGACAGGTAGCGCTCGCGGGGACTTTAAAGTGGATTATAAATAAAATCAATGTGTAGCATGAGCATCAATCAAATTTTGTTCTTTAGATTTTAATATGAATCAGAATAGCCTAGGTAATAATCTAGGATAACCTAGAAGGCTAGATCAAGCACTGATTCTAGGCGTCCATATTAGGTACCTACTTACTTAAAAGTTTCATAAAAAATTAATGATGGAAGAAAGTCAATCATAATCGTAGAGTTAATAACGAAACCGGTTTCATTAACTGCCAAATTCGATTTCATTTGTATCATAAATCTGTAGAAATGGTCTAAAAGGAATAAATTTGCATTTAGTTAGCCTCCATTCAAACGCTTCGTTGGCTATAAAATCGTCAAAAACCTTTTATATCCTATTTTAAAGTCTAGTCTCTGGACCAATTAGAGCTTTAGTAATTTAAATGAAATGAAATAGTTTATTAAATCAAGTAAGACTATGAAACTTGAAAGTAGGTATTATAATTTTGATAGTTTTTAACGTCCCTTAAAGTAATTCCATATTCAAAATATAGCATTTATAAGTTATGGACGACCATGTTTCTAGAACTTTGAGACGATGCAGGAAAAGGTTGTTATATAATTTACAGCAGTTCCCTGGTTCCAAGGACACCTTGGTATAATTGCTATAAGCCACAGAATATACATGTCACCGTAAGATTGTGAACACCGCGAGATTGTAATATGACGAAGTGATGGATTGTAAACAAACAGTTTTCCGGTGATTTTAAATTAATTATTTCGTATTTAAAATAACTTCAATTCCCAATGGTATGAGATGTATAACATAAAATAAAATTTTGATATATTTAAAGTGCTGTTGGAATGTTCGGTTATTAAAATTAACCTAATTTATAATTCAAACTGCACTTTAAATATATCTAAATTTTATTCAATGTTATACATCAAATATTCAGGTAATTGAAGTTATTTTAAATACGAAATAATTAATTTAAAATCACCGGAAAACTGTTTGTTTACAATCCATCACTTCGTCATATTACAATCTCGCGGTGTTTACAATCTTACGGTGACATACATACAGTTTACTATTTACAATTTACATAGTATATTTGTATAAATAAAAATGAATCCATATTTTCCTTGGTCACGACTCACAACATCATGAGTCAATAGTATAGAGATACTTTGAGTCCCAGAAAAGGACATAGGGTACATTTTGTCCCGGAAAAATGTACGGTTATCGCACAATATACTTTTATGATTTACGCGTAAACTATTCCATCGATTTTAATGAATTTTGGTATGGAGATACAGGATACTTTGAGTCTCGGGGAAGGACAAGGGATACTTTTTCTCCCGGAAAATGTACGGTTGCCGCACAATAAACTTTTATGATTTTCGCCTAAACTATAGAATCTATTTTGCTGAAATTTAGTACGGAGATACTTTGAGTCCCGGGAAAGAACATAGGATATGTTTTATCCCGAAAAATGTACGGTTCCCACACAATATTCTTTTATGATTTGCGCGTAAACTATTCAATCGATGTACGGGAACGGGCAACAGCTAGTACTAAAATAAAAACTGCAACAAATTCTGTACGCATAAAAACTTTTATACAAAGTCGCATCGTAGTGTGACCACGTCCAAGTTTTTGTTCGGACTCCAGAGTGAATGTGACCAGTTTTTTGGTGGACAAGGCCGGATAAAGGTTAGTTTGGACATGCGATCGTGTCGTTACATGTAATTGCATGATCTGGGTTACTGGTATTGTAAATTGCTTTTGGTATTAGGGAACATACCCATACTACGTGACCCATTTAGGGGGGGGAGGGGGGTCTTCAAAATACTACGCTCGGTCACAAGAGGGGGGGAGGGGGTCTAGAGTTTTGTCACGTAGTCAAATCAAAAAAATCGTTTGACGTTTCTCTCGGCGAAATTGACTACGTGAATTTCGCCGAGAGAAACGTCAAACGATTTTTTTTCTCGCCATTTAATACTTGACACTGGCATTTATTATGGTTTATTTTATTATTTATAGCCAACAGCCATTAAAAAAAACAGGCACTGTTGTCACTTGTCAGGCATTTTGAATTTTGGTGAAGCTGTCAAGCTTGGTGATCATTTACTATATTTGGTGTTCGATTACAATTTGAACTCCAGTCGCGACTAAAATAGCTAGTATGTACCATCGAGGAAATTGATTCCTAGGTAGTTGACAGACCAACGTCATGTGGTCGGGTCATGTCAATTCAATGTTAATTGTGATCTGTCGGTTGGGTTTAACTTTAAACCATAAAGCCTTAAACACGACCAAATTACTTAGGTCCGCCATCTGCCTAGAAATTTATTTCTCTGATTGTTCTATTGAAATTTTAGACTATTATTATACAGGATTATTTTTTCACCAGTAAATAAATTTTACCACGTCATTAGTATCGATAATAGAGTATATTTCACAAATAAAAAAAAAATTTCATTTCAAAATATTTATCCTTTATCCAATCTAATACCGCTTTGGCGCACTAATTACAAGGCGACAACGGGTGCGGTATGAGGTAGGGGGCGGCGAGGTGAGAATTAGCAGGTCGATGTCTGTCAGTGCGAATATCGACGTAAAGAACATTCATATCAGCGCGCCTTATACTGTGGCGGTTACGACGCTCGCCGCGTCCTTGATAGGGCGAAATAGGAGAAAATTATATATTTTATTTTATTAAGTAATGACTAATGACCAAATCATTTATTAAAAAACTATTTGGTTATTTCCTTAGAACTATAAAAAAGCTATCCTTTTTGTAAAAAAAAATCATATCATTGTCATTGAAAATTACGAGTTAAAATTATTTTTATGTGATATTCAAGATTTTTTTTACAGAATTACCATGCCATTTTTCAATATTATTATGTTCGGTTATTTTTTTACTTTGTTCCTTTTTGAGTTTACATTAATTTTGGTGTACCTAAGAGAATTCTACATAATTTCTTCAGACTGGAAGCTTAAAAATCAGTCTTTTCGAACTGGCCTGGCCTTAAAAGATATTTTGTGTCCAACACTTCATTTTACGCAGAGTAGATAACACGTTTTGAATTCCCGTTTTACAGGAAAATTGACGTTTATTTTACCTTCCAGTGGGGGGGGGGGGGGGGGGGGGGGGCAGCTGCAACCTCCCCCCCCTCCCCCCCGCCCCCTCGGTACGCCCATGGTGTCAAGTATTTCTTTTTGGCAAACTATCGGGTATCAAAGTATTTTTTGGTGATCGTTATTTTTATTCCTATATTTAATTAAGTACCTAGTAATAATTATTATAAGCATGCAAAGAGTCTTTTGTAATAAATAACTTAATAAACACAAATATGAGTCAAATTATTTTCATTTTCTATCTATTGTTTCTACTTACAAAATGATTAAAAATTATTCTTGTCAATACCACGTGAACAATTGAAGGGGGGGGGGGTGTCTTGGCATATACTACGCGTGGTCACCAGGGGGAGGGAGGGAGTAAAAAAATCTTAAAAAGTAGGTCACGTAGTATGGGTATGCTCCCTTAGATGAAAGGAACTGTCGATAACGGAGTTGTAGGCATATAAAACTAGTTTTTTCTTCTGTTATGGCCGGTTTATATCATACCAATCCAGTAATTCAATCTGCAAAGTGCTGGATTACTATTGAACAATTAATGTAAATGATGTAAATGTAAACAACTTACTGCTTATTTGCGTCCAACTAATATTTTTCTAGGTCCCCCTCTCTATACTTATTTTGAAATAAGTTGTCACTACGATATTAATTTTATTCAAAATATGAGTAGCGAATAAGTTCAGCATGGGGTCGATTCAAAAAGTTTTGTGTGTGTGCATTTGCCTATTCAAAAGTTTAAATGTTTTTGTTATTTTGACTTTCCCACACAGGCGATTACATTATTACAATATTTTGCACAATAGCTTTGTATTTTATGGCAAAAATATTGCTTGTAGCAATTTTTAATGTATTTATTTACCGTAGACACAACCAAAATGAAATTATTTTTTATCTTCTCTATAATGAATTTTAAATGTTGTTACCTACTCTTGCTATAACTCGAGAACGGCTGAACAGATTGGCTAATATTAGTCTTGAAATATTCGTGAAAGACCAGGGAAGGTTTATATTGCAATTGGGAGGAAAGTGATACAAAGTTTAGCGAGTCATCTAGTATTAGATTTTTTTTGTTTGTTTCCAACACAATGTGTGTTGATGATTAGGTAAATCTTGAGTTAAATAAAACTTTAACAATAACTCAAAGCGCTATTATAGAACATAATAAAAATCTAGATCTTAAAACTGACACTAAAATAATTAATACCTGAATATAGGTCCGCAGATCATATCCAACACTAGACATACGAGTATATAGGTCTTAAATTGTTTATCCAGGCAAAGGTACTGTTGGTATTTGAATCAAAGTAACCTTCAACGAAATGAAAGGAACCTGTTTAAGCGTCCTTCGGAACCGGTAAACTAGAGAAAAGATGGTACAGTAGCAAACAAACAATACAGGACAACACGTCTTACGACTTACTACACAAGAACTATTATAGTGTGCACTAAAAATAGTAGCATTGACTATGTGAATCTATCGAGGATTAAGGAATCCAAAGGACAAAGGACTCAGGACAGGACATAATCGAATTATCCTGCTCGAGTAGGGTGACCAATTGTGAGGATGTTGAAGAACTGGTTGAAAGTTAAATGTCCCATTGTATACTGAGATGTGGACACTCTTTTGTGTGAATACAATGAATTGGATACTTACTGCTTTCTTCCATGTATTTTTTTAACAATGTTTTTTTTATTGTCAAATAGATTTTTATACTGCTAAGGAATAAAGAAAACTACCTAGTTTTATATCCTTATACGATTAGTAACAAGTAACAACACAAAGCTAATATCCAGTGTGAAGAATCCAAAATTTTAATCTTCTTAGATTGTAAGTTGACGAAGATTTTTAGCATTAAGATTACTTAGGGGGAAAACCAAACTCTTGTTATATAAACATAAAAAGAATATTATAATTTATAATAACATACATCTTGTTAACATTTAAAATATGTATAATTTACATTCTGATTCACAATTTTGTTGTAACAGAAAGAGCAGTACGGATTTCATAAAGTTATAAGGTTATGAAAATGTGAGCATCGCTAAATTTTATGCAATGCGTTTGTTATATCACATTTCTTTTGACCCAAATTCAACTATTTACAGAAGTACCTATGGAGCATCTGTTATGACTGTAAGTAAACAGAGTGTGTCTTTCGCATGTATAAGTAAACGTTATGGAAATAAGATTATGCCATACATAACAATGTTTTAGACGCCATTAATTATAACATAATCTTATTTTCATAGAAAAAACCAGAGTTATTTAAGTAACTATTTTAGGCAAAAATTATTTTGATCTAAATGTCCCAGACAAGTTTTTTCTAGTGATCACTGTTTATTCTTAACAATTGCTTATAAAGTCCACTTATGCAAAAAGTCAAGTTTAGTTTTACTGTTATCTTTGTCCTACATATAATTACAGGTTATTGTCACCCTAGTCTAGGAATGTGGCCTATTAAAACATAGACAATTATTTTTATGGAGCACAGTGTTTTATCAGAGTGACCCGAATTGGAAAGTTGGGCCAAATTAATTAAAAAACTTACGTAAGATTGATAAAGCAATGGGGATTGTCCATTTTTTTTTATTTTGCTCATTACAAAAACATTTCGAGGAATAAGGTCAGTGATCGTTTTTCTTTATATAAACGAAAAAAATACCCATTAGTTACTTATATTTTTGAACAAATATGTTTAACCTTAGTTTGACCTTCAATGGCGTTAAATTAGCAATAAATTCGACCAACATTACGTTTCGAACTTTTGGTAAGCTTCTCGTATCAGCTTTCACATAATAAGAACTTGCATTTGACGAACCAGCTATTATAAATAAGATTGAAAGGAAATTTAAAACATACTGCAAGTCAATTGGCCGCCGATGATGACGTCAGAGCGAAACTTTAAAAATTTATTGAGAAAAAACTAGCTAATGAATTTCAAAATTATTTAATTTATATTCTTAAAATACTCTATTTTAACGAAAAAAAATATAAAAAGTACATGTGATTTTTTTTGGACAATGCCCATTCTTGCAAGATGACTTTAGTTTATAAATAGTATGCTAAATAATAAAATATTATGATAATAACATTAATTTATTGTATTATTAAAACTCTTAAATATTTATTTAAGGGCTTAAACTAGTAGAGAAAATAAATTAAATGTTTGCTCCATTAGCATTACGGTCTAACATATTTTGATAAATATTATGCAGCTCAAAAGATAAAATAATGAACTATGAAGTAGAGAAAGCTTTAGGAATATTAAAATATGTAAGATAAGTACCTACCTAAACTACTAACATTATCAATTAAGCGCCTATACATATTTCGATGAAAAATTATGATATAGAAACCCATATTTACAAAATGAGAACAACTTCAAAGTGTGTTCACAGTAATTATTCAAGTGTGTATAATGTTATAGACCAGCCGGGCAAAAAAACCAGGCCTTTTTCCGACTGGTCTATAACATTATAATATAATAATAATAATAATAAGCTTTATTTGCCATATATATTTATGATTATCAAATTTAAACGTAGAGAATAGAGTATAGACGGATAATTATTTCTTCTTACTTTGCGCCCTATCCGCGTTGTCCCGTAAGAGACAAATACGCTTATAATATCTATGGACCCTTCACACCACGTCAGTCTGGCCCCGTGCTAACCCAATTAACAAAAATTGCTCTTGTAGTGGCTTATATAGCCAAAAATAATATTCTTATAGAAGTCGTATTATCGCTAATAAGGGTGCATTTGGGCACAATTTATAAGGATAATAACCTTATACCCTCCTTATAGTTGCTTTATTGTCCACTTTTTTCCTTATACGTGTTATATAATGACCAAGAACAAGGTACTTCAACTTATAAGAAACATGTAGAAAGCGTTAATACGGGCGATCACTCTTATACGTGTTATATTATTGTCCGATACAAGGGAGTTAAACTCCGTTTGCCCTTTTTGCCGTCATAAGTGATTTACATTTTCGCAACAGCTTGGAGAAGAAATAGTAACGTCAGCCATTTTACTGTCAAGTAAACGATAAGTCATTATTTTATGTATAGTTTATTTACCTGATTTAGTGCTCGTTTATAGTGAAAAGTGTATGAGAATTAAAATGCATGATAAAATGTGATACGCTGTGTGTTTTGGTATCAACTCGCCCTTGAATTTAAGCTGTTTTTGTGCTAAAAACGTCATTAATTATTTAGTCAAGTTATATACAGTGCTTTTAAAAGAACAACAGGATTCACACATCGTCTATAAGGAGTCTATGAGAGTAAAGACTTTATAACGGCATCAATTGTTTCTTAAGGTATCGCCATTTTACATATCGTTAGGGCTCTTTTCACACCAACAAAATCGCACCTAGCTAGTGCTATTCCCGTATATTATAATATATAAAAATGTTTTTTTTCCACTGTAGTTGGGTTGGCTGAAAGAGACCTCTTTATAAGGATACTTTAGCTCACTTTTGCGCACTAATTTTAAGTTTGAAATATTATTAAAAATACGTGATTATCAAATTAATTGTTTTATTTTTTACTTTTCTTCTGTAACCATCGCTCCTTATCAACTTCTTCCACAGTTTTGAATCCCTTTTTTGGGTTCCGTACCCAAAGGGTAAAATGGGACCCTATTACTAAGACTTCGTTATCTGTCCGCCTGTCTGTCTATCTGTCTGTACAATTTTGAAATTTGTCGGGATTGTATGCATTTATTGCCACTATAACAACAAATACATAAAACAAAATAAAATTAATACATATGATATCTAAGGGGGCTCTTATACAGCAAAAATGTTTTTTTCGCTTTTATTGCTTGTCGATAATGGTAACAGGTAGGCACCTGAAACTTACACAAAGGCCTAAAAACTAAAAAAAAAATTTTGGCCTTTTTTTGCTCTATGAAAGTACGGAACCCTTCGTGCACAGGTCCGACTCGCACTTGGCCGATCATTCCGCTCCGCAAGAAATTCACACAATTTGTTGTACGTTTAAAATGGCGAATTTAGTTATGTAAAGCATTTTAATGTAACCTTAAAGAGAATAATACCTTTATAATCACTGTTTAAGGGAATGTGGATTGCTTTCATCCTTGTTAAGATCATATAAAATGTTAGCATTCGTTTGTTGGATAGATGTCTTATTAAATACATACTTCCAAGGTAAAAACAATAATAACATCCTTATAATATCTTAACGACCTCTGTGGCTCAGTGGGTGGGCTGTTGGTAGCTCAAGCCGGGGGTCGCGGGTTCGAATCCCGCCGACGGAACAAAAAGTTTTTCAATGTTCCTGGGTCTGGATGTGTATTAAATATGTGTATGATATAATAAAAATCTTAAATATATGTATAGTATAAAAAATATTAAATATATTTCCGTTGTCTGGTACCTGTAACACAAGTCCTTTAGGTACTTCCCAACAAACAAACTAACCTTATAAAATTAACTCAATAAGGTCTAAACTCTTAT
Organism: Polyommatus iphigenia; assembly: GCA_963422495.1. NCBI lineage: Eukaryota > Metazoa > Arthropoda > Insecta > Lepidoptera > Lycaenidae > Polyommatus > Polyommatus iphigenia. The sequence continues at coordinate 9,656,113 of OY730187.1, forward strand.
ACTTCTTATAAAAGAGCATTCATTATGCCAATGCTACTTATAATGGCACACTATTAGGAGATTTGGCTAATATTACCTTTATTCTTATAATTTGGTTGGGTAAACGTTAATAAATCTAATTTATACGGCAACTATAAGGCTTCGATATATGTTCATCTTATAGTGGCTATTTACATTGCTTTTTAGCCTTATAATATTCAAAGACATATAAAAGCTTTTAATATGGTCAATTATTCTTATAAAAGTAATGCACAAGGTAACAAATAATGCTCTTAACTTCTGGGTATGAGGATACTTTGAGTCCCGGGAAAGGACATAGGATACTTTTTATTCCAGAAAAATGTACGGTTCCCACGCGATAAACGAATTTTGGTGCAACGGAGTAGAGGGCATCGACTAGTATTTTGCCAAATTTTAAAAAGTGAAAGTAAAACTGGATTCACAAAACGAGGACACCATATTAAAGGGGTCTAAAGTTAATGAGGTCACGCACCCCTTGGTTTACTTTTAAGTTTTAATACTTGGTTTACTTTTTTTGAATACAGGTTACCAAAATTTTATGTAACCTTAATACATTTGAAATGAAAAATTACAAATAATCTTTACTAATAATATTACAAATGCGAAAGTTTGCGTTAGTATGTCTGTCTGTTACCATGTTACCTCTACCGCTCAACTTTGATAAAATTTGGTATACAGATACTTCGAGTCCCGGGAAAGGACGGACATAATATTATGATCTTCCTATGTCCTTTCCCGGGACTCAACGTATCTCTATATCATCATCATCGGCTTACTGCTTAATAATCACGCCTTAGGAACTTGGATTCAGTAGTGGTCAGGAGTTAAAATTCTATGCTGTACTCGGCGAAACAAGGCGGTAGCGGTCATTGACTCCCTGTTAAAAACTTGTTATTTTGTATATAAACCGCGATTGACAATGAAGTGATAGATGTTGTCAATCGCGGATTTGTATAGAAAATGGCAAGTTTTTGACAGGGAGTCAATGACCGCTACCGCCATGTTTCGCCGAGTACAGTATAGATTTCATGTTTTTGTAAGCTTTTTCTTGACGATTCTTAGCCGAAAATACACTTCGTTTGAGTCAGAGCTTCAATTTGTTGAGAATGAATGGGAGTGAGTCAGGGACCATTAATTTATATGCGACAGACGATAGATGGCTCAATGTCTGGTGTTGCCAGTACTTAAGGTTGCCAGTTTCTTAATAAATATTCCAAGAAAATTCTTGCGAATATGAGCTTAAAATATACAGAGTGTAAGTAACAAAACTAAAAGTGATCATACTTTAGGGCAGCGGTCCGCAACAGGCGGACCGCGAAAGGTCGAATTTCGGACCGCGATATATAGTAATCTATAGTCTATACTCTATACCAAGTATTAATTAATACACAGATAATGTAAACGTATAATACTTGCCGACCTCTGCTTTAGGGTATGTATGGGTCCCGTAGAGATCGCGTAGTACAGACTACAGTACAAAAATTTTATAATACGTTCTGTTTAAGCTTCAAATCGGAACAAAAATCGAAAAACGTATTTTATTACTGGGCTAGAATTTTTTTTCTTGAAATGGACCTCTTATGTTATAGACTAAAGCAGGGGCTCCCAAACTGTGTGCCGCGGCGCCCTGGTGCGCCGTGGAAAGGCAAGAGGGGCGCCGCCGTGAGTTGATCCTCTATCATTATCAAATCATCTATTCTATCTATCATTATCGAATTAAACAAAGCAAGCAGATGATTAAATGTTGGTTTATTATTATTTATCTGCTTATCCTAAGTATACTAATCAATAAAGGTGTTTATTTATGTACCTTTTTGTAATAGCTAGGTATAGAAGGGCGCCGTGACAAAATATTGAACGTGTAACTGCACCGCAGGCTGAGAAAGATTGGGAACCACTGGTCTAAAGTGATAATTTTGGCTGTCTAAAGTGATAAAAGTGGCTTTGAGCGCGACGACCGCATCAAGAAATTCCGTAACAAAAAAACCTAACATACCCCACTCCAACCGGCGTTGCCACACTTCGGCGCGGTGTTTGTGTGCGTGCGACTAGATAAGTTGAAAAAAAAATGCTATGCAATAGCTTTACCGCGACAGTCCCCGAGTGCCACGCGTATTTTTTTATAAAAAAGCTGGCAACCCAGACATTATTCATCAAGTTTATTCCACACCTAAATGTGGCGTGCCGAAAATAACGTGCCAGTTATTGACTGCGGGGAACATGGGAGTAATTACCTCTTCAAATAAAAATACATCCAAAACACGATGCAAACTTTGGATAATTCCAAAAAAAGAATTTCCAAAACATCCTAAATTTGTACGCAATTGGAACAAAAATTGCCAGTATCATAATGACATGTTGTAGCTTGAGACGGCTCATATTAGCGACCCCTTTCAATTTTTATGACACCTAAATTGGAACACTTCATTTTTTCGCTTTATTTTTAAAGAAAGTTAACGTATTTAACTACCAGTCTGTATGTATACTCGATGATACTCGCAACTTCGTTCCGCCTAAATTCAGACATTTTTCCGGGGAAAAAATTACCCATGTCCTTCCCAGGAATCAACGTGTCTCCAACCAAATTTCATCGGTTCATCAATTATTTAAACGTGAAGAGGTTACGCACAAACACACTTTCATGTTCACAATATCAGTATGGATATTATCTTCGTTACATAAGATATTGCCAATAATTAATTAAAATAAAGTCATAGTGTCACAATATGGAGCACAGTGGTCGTTGACTCTGCTGATATTGATTTTGCAATAAAAAATAAATTATGATTCATTCAATACGACCATGTGTGTGGAGGTCACAGGATCAACGTAAGTATAATTTAAATTATTGAAAGTCAACTGATAATGTTCACTTAGTTGTGCCAGTTGTGTTGATAATGATACGCGCAAATTATGACGGAGCGCTGCGTAGGAGGTCGCATTTCCATACATTTAAAAATCCGGCGTACGGCGTACGTTTTGCTACTTCTTAGTTATTATGTGTAATTTATAGTTTAACGATCGAACATTTTATGATTACCAACTTTTATTTTATAAAGTTCTTGACATTAGTTACATATATTTTCTGTTAAACTCTTCATTAAATCAAAGTTAAGTAATAATTAAAATATATGTATTAGAAAGCAGCCGTTAGTAATATAGACTCCTACAGAAAATTACCGTACGCAAAAGTCCTCCATTCACGCACAAAAGAATTTCATAGTAACATAGTAAGTCATATTTAAAGTACGTTAAGTAGCGAACAGCTACAATAATTAGTAATAATAACTTAGTTAAACTAACTGGGTGAGTAACAACTTACAGTATTGGGATCAAACGCTTACACGGTTACTTACATCGATGATGTACGATTCTAGATGCTAAGTGAAGTATATATTTGAAGTTTGAGAATCAGGCTCCAGAGAGATGTAAAGGGTTTATTGTAGAAAGTAATGTTATAAATACGATTTTTATGCTATTTGTATTTCATTTTTAACAAAAATCGTGCTAAGTTATATTAAGAGGCCGGGTACACTTGGAATTTCTCATACATACGTAATTCCAAAATCATTTTCTCATACGAAAATATTTAACATGTTTGAGTTGTTTTTCAGTTTAAAATAGTAATTACCTAGGTTCCTGCACAAAAATTTACTTCAAAATATTTAAACACTAAAAAATAGAGTAAAACACTAAAAAATATATAAATAAATAGTTTAATTTACTACAAAATATTTAAACTCTAAAAAATATTTTTAGTATTTAAATATTTTGTAGTAAATTTACTATTTATTTATATATTTTTTAGTGTTTTACTCTATTTTTTAGTGTTTAAATATTAAGTACTAAATTTACTAAAAAAATTTAAAAACAAAAAATTTTTTTTTATGTTTAAATATTTTGAAGTAAATTTTTGTGCAGGAACCTAGATAATTACTATTTTAATCTGAAAAACAACTCAAACATGTTAAATATTTTCGTATGAGAAAATGATTTTGGTATTACGTATGTATGAGAATTTCGAGGGTACCCGGCCCCTTAAGGTCGCTACATGGTCGCCACTCGCTTGCAAATTGGATATCCTTTGTCAAAATATCCCTGGTAAATTGTTTTGAACATCACTGTAGAAATTAATGTCAAGAGTACTCACGGTACTCTTGACTAAACGCTTAGGTGTGTTCAAGATTCCTTGATTACACACTTTTTACAAATAACATAATTTTATTTTTCGTTGGCAATAACTTTGATTTCTGTGCCTGGTTTATTTGTTAAAACAATATCATTTAACTCCTATAACTAAGCTTTTTCGATGCCAACTCAAAATCCCTAATATAATTGAATAGTCCATAAATGATTACATAATATTAAATAATCAGATAAATCTATTAACAATACATCAAGTCGGCCCACATGTAATGGTTAGCCCGATTAAACAGAACACTGACCGTATATTACATACTGTTACATTGTAAACGAATAATTTAATGAATTACTGTATTACATAAATAATATACAGAGTGTGACAAAACAAAGTGATATACTTTAGGGTATGTAATAAATATGTATGTGTCCTTAATACATAGTTCACTGTAAAGACTTGTAATTTGTATATTTCTTGATACTTCTTATACAGTGTGCAGGGCCCCCGCTACCATATGTGCAATGTGTGTAATGCACACGGGCGCCATCCTCTAGGGGCGCCAAATCGCCATCTTTAGGGGCCCCAAAACCAAGGACCCAAAAAATTTGTCTAAAGGGGCGCCAAAATCCTTTTTTTTTTTTTTGCACACAGGCGCCAGTTGCCCTTACGGGGGCCCTGACAGTGTGTAACAAAAATAAGTGATAATAAGGGCCCGGAAAAATGTGTGTTATAAAAAATTCAAAATATGTACATAAAATATGGACTAAAAAATCGAAAATATGAAAAAATATGGAGTATAATATAGAAATATGGAAAAAAATATGGAGTGTAAAATTACAATAATTGTACATTCTTTTAGTCTTTCATATAGGAAATAATTACTGTACCTACATAATTACGGCTGCATTACAAAAAAAAAAACCTATAAAAAGATAGCGAAATTATTTTTCCAAGAAAAAAGAACAGTTTTATTTAAACTGCCATTACATTAGCCTTATATAATAATAATTTATTATAATCTCTGACAAACAATATTAATACTAAAAAATATATTGTTCTAAATATAGCCTTAATCGGACCCATGTATGTGTCGCAGCCAACTGGTTTAAATAGCCGTTCAATCAAACAGCTAGCCCTTTGACTGAACAACGTCATTCAATCAAACGTCTAGCTTTTTAATTGAATATTTCAGTCGCTCAAAACGTTCAACACTACAGCTGATTCAAAAGCAGCCGTTTGATTGAATTAGTTCAGCGCTCACCACCGCGGCGCTAGGAGCGTTTTGTTTACAATATGGCGTCAACTAGCCGGTATTTTGTGATTGTATTAAGATATTTTTCGTAAATATACGTTACAAGTGGGAGCACATACGAGTGAATCAAAATTAAAACAAAATATATTCGAGGAGAAATTACGGGATTATGAAATGCATCACCTAGGTAGTTATTGCAGTTTTGTTCAAAATGAGTTAGAATAAAATAATTTAGTCTACATACTAAACTTGTTATCATTACATTTGTGTAATAATAACACTAAACTAATGGTCACCTTAGTTAATTTGCCATTTAACCAGTTAGCTAAGCGTCGTCTAGCTGTAGTGTTGAACGTTGCAGTCAACAAGTCGGCTAAACGAAGTATAGCCGTGTGATTGAATGGCGTTGTTCAGTCAAAGGGCTAGCTGTTTGATTGAACGGCTTTTTTAACCAGTGGACTGCGACATCTGCACGTCATGCATTTACGTGACAGTATTAGTTGTGCAATGCCGTATTAATCCTTCGATCGAGGATTCTTGGAAATGCTATTGTATTCTATTGTTGTCGCGATCAACGGTGCTCTTATGGGGCTTGAAGGATAAATTGAAATGTCGATCATATTGTAAGCATGACAGCACGTAACGCACGTCATGCTGCATGATCGTCTTGGGTTCGCTTAATATTGGCTAAAAATCATCAAAAATCGCCACAGAATTTTGTTTTTTTTTTGTGTGTTACTTAAATTTTTTTATTATATTTACCCGACGACCGAAACATACTTCAGTTTTTGTTTAGCCGTGTCGGTAACAGCATCTGAAACTTTATTTTCTATTTCTTCAATAATCTTCTTTGGAACGACGATAAAACGCGAGAAGAACGAAATACGCAGCCGTACATACGTTACATAAATGGTGGCGGGAACGTATTTTAAATATGGACGATTGTGACATTTTTTTGCAAAATATGGACTTATCTTTGCAAAACCCTAAAATATGGAAAAATATGGAAAATAAAACTTGGTTTTTCACAGTCTAAACACGATAATTCGTGTAAAAAACACATTCTAGGCCGAAAATCACGTAAAATAAAAATATTTACATATAAATCCGGGCCCTAGTGATAATACTTTAGGGTGTGTACGTGTTCCTCGTAGAGAGTTCACTGTGAAAGTAGCAGCGCTGAAAGACCAAAATTTTTTAGCTTGGGCCCTTGCACATACAAAAGTGAAAAAAAAATCGTCTTTCAGCGCTGCTACCTTCACAGTGAACTCTCTACAAGGAACACGTACACACCCTAAAGTATTATCACTTATTTTTGTTACATCCTGTATATTTTGTTTATTTATAGTTTAGCTGTAAATGTCCAGTCTTTGGGGTTTTTCGCTAGGAGTTTATATTATGTATTTAATAGCGTTGCTGATTGGTCAACATTTTGACTTAAGCCAAAATTTGACAAATCGGGAATAATCCGTCTAAATTATAGTGTTAAATACTAAAATTATTAAAGCGAAAGTATATTCTATAGAGTTATAGACTATACCTAGCGTTATGCTCGAACTGAACTAGAAATACCTGGTTTTGAAGAACATACGATATTTTTTCGCTCTGATAAAAATTCAAATCTTGCAAAAATAAAAATATACTTTCCATCTATGTAATTATAGGTATTTTAGCTATTTAAGAGCCTGCCTACTGTCTATTTTAGTACTAGTTTTTATTTATTTCTAGTTAGTATACTTAATCAGTGCAAAGTTGCTAAATACGACCTTATATTTCAAAGACAATTGCACATGAAACCTCGAACTTTGTAGATATAATTTAAAATGTTGTTGATACAGTTTTATAGACATATCACATAATATTATGCTTTGAAAGAATTCTGAGGTCACTTTACATATTATACGAACTTATTTTTATTTGGAAAACACTAATGTTGTGACTAATTTCCTTCCAAAACTTGTATTTGAGACGTAGTATATTTTATAAATCACCAAAATACTCAAATAATTTTCATACTAAGTATAATTTATTAGGAGACAGTAGGTACTAATATTTACTTATATTTTTTATAACTTTTTAGGGTTCCGTAGCCAAATGGCATAAACTTATAAATTTGTCACGTCTGTCTGTCCGTCCATCCGTATGTCGCAGTCACTTTTACATTTTGACGATCCAAATACAAATTCTAGATTTCTAGAACCATGTAAGATTTCTATCTGTTATTGCAATACTAGTACAATAGTAGAAAACCTTACAAAAAGAATACGTAATAGAAATTATTGAGAAAGTAAAGCTTTTTACGCGATTGATGAGGTTACTGACAACCGCATAACCACGGTATAGCCGTCGGTTTGCAACCACCGATTTTTTTTTTCTTCTTTTTTGGCAACTTGACACAAAGGATGTGTATGTTGTGCCACAGACAAGGTAAAAAGGTAAGGAATATGGCGGGAAAACCATATTCCTCCTATTATAATTTTCATCATCGTTTTCATGTATCGTCAGGTCTAAAGTCTAGTCAAAGTCTAAGTAAAAGTCAATACAGTCACAGGAGTCAAGTCGGTCGATTCAGTAAAGTGGTAGACGGTTTACTGAAACTTTCGATGGAGTTTTGGAGGGAACACAAAATAGCACGTTTCTGGATATTACACCACTTTCCTACACTTGTGCATGAACACGAATATCTAATGGTTAATATTCTACCAATATTACACATTAAAAACCCAGCTAACACAATTTTAGGAAAATAATACAAAAACACAACAGCACTCTTTCACATGCCCGCCAAAACTAACCACCGATTTGTCAGAGAGTATTAATATACAACCATGTACTATTTTTGTCATAAACAAACATAAACTGTTGCATATAATAGACAATCTGCATAGATTGTCTATTATATGCAACAGTTATCTGTTGTATGCAACAGCAATCTGCATAGATTGTCTATTATATGCAACAGTTTATGTATTCTGTAACTAATATATATTCTGTGCCTCTATGCAGAGGCACAGAATATATATTAGTTGATAGAGGACACTGGACAGCAGTGGCGTGGGGTGAAAAAAAAATAAAGGTAAAGCCGGACCAAAAAACGGCTAACTCGTGAATAAGCAAAATTTCAATTCTTGTAAAAAAAACGTGCAATAAATTACATACCTGTATTAAGTGTGTTAGTTTACCTTTTCCATAACTACTAGGGTGCTTTGCTTGCATTGTGTGCGTTGCATGCAGTGTTAGTGTTGTTAGTATTCACCACCTTCACCATACATGACATCACTGGTATTATATGAACAGTGCATGTCGAGTATGATAAAAGTGGCTTTAAAAAAAGCCGTTTTAAGCACACGTCACTCACACTCACACACCAAAAATAAGTGAATCCTGACTTGCCAGTGTAGATGTTTGTTACTCAATCATGCAAAAACTGGATTTAGATGAAATTTTGCATGCATCCCATGTTAAACATGGAAAGGAACATAGGCTACCTGTCTGAAGTCCACGCAGACGAAATCGCGGGCAAAAGCTAGTAGCAAAGAAATATCAGCAGAAATACGTACCTAAATGTTTAATTTTGTTATTTGCCGTCTGTCGTCGTTATTTAATATTCCTATTCTACAACCTGAAAAATTACCTTAGAATTATTATTTATATTCTAACATAATTCTACGGTTTTTCTTTACGAAATGTGCCAAAACATTATCATAAAAGTCGCTTTTTTGATGCAATTTTAATAATACATGTTTTTCAATTGAAATTACACCGAGATTTGACAATCTAGCCTCACTTTGGCTGTTTCGTGTATAGGTATGAATTCGCTTCAATGCTGAAAACGACCTTTCAGCGGAAGCCACCTTGTTTAATGATATGTTTTTTATTTTCGAACGATTGTTTTGAGAACGAATTTAAGTCATTTAATAGGTAATCCGTAAGACAACAGTCAATTTGTACTAATCCTGCCATTTCTCACCTAACCGTGTCACGACAAATTACAAAGTAAGTAAAACAAACCAACCTTTACGATGTAACAAACAAAAACACAACACAACACTTGGCAAGTAAAATTTCACTACTTTCGATTCTTTTAAACTATATATAGTACAATCAAGCTAGCCCACTAACTTAATAAACAAAATTTTGCACATTACAATAATAACAGTACAAAATGAGTGCAAATGAGCGCGTAATATAATTGTTTAAGTGAATTGAAATGACAGCACGCGCCGGTCGGCCGCTGCAATTAGCTCTGTTGTGATTGGACGAAATCTTTTAAAGCGAAACATGCGAAACTAAACCTTAACAGATGACAAATAAAGACTAGGTAGGCTATGTGGGATCGGCTTGTTGTTCGACAATATCGACGAGTCGTTTGCATGTAGTAGTAATGTGTATGTGTGCGTGAATTTCATACATTTCAAATGTTTGGATTCCCGATGTTTTGAGCGAGTTCCCCGGCAGTACGTACGCGTTCTGAGTGCGATCGTAAAAACGGGTATGTGTGCGTTTGCGTGATTTTAAATACATGGCGAATTATTTTTATGAAATTGTAGGAAGCGGGGTAAGCTATAATTATTAATAATAAAAAATGTATATATTAAAATTGGCCAAGGTAAGCCGGTAGGAATCGTGTTCTATGGAGGCTTCGCCACTGCTGGACAGGACAGGCTTCGCCTAGCGTGGCGCGTGGGGGCCAGAACTGTTGGTTGCTGTAAACTGTTATATCTATGGAACTAAAATTTTATTATTATTATTATAGAGTTGAAAATGAAATGGGGAATCGCCAATAGAAAAGTAATTTAATTTGTCTTAAGAAAGAAATATTTATTTCTACCGACAAAAGCCCTGCACTGACCTAGGTTAAAGTTAACGGTGGGTTAAAGGTCATCGTCGTCATGTCATCTCTGTCATGAATACGACGACGAGATTAACGAAATTTGACAGAGGAAGAGAATAATATAGTTAAAAAGTCTGGCACCCAGAACTACGCAAACGACCTGAGTATCAGAGTTAATTATTATCTAATTGTAATTTAAAATTTCACAATATAACCAGTAACCACATATTGGTAAACGGTAAATCAAGCTTCCTATTTAAGGTATTGATACATAAATAAACTTACAAAATGTATCAGCTCATATTACACAATGTACTGCCCTGAATATTAATTTATTTAAGATATTAATGCAAATTATTAAATAAATCAATATCTTTATACAGGATGTAACAAAAATAAGTGATAATACTTTAGGGTGTGTTTGTGTTCCTTATAGAGAGTTCACTGTGAAAGTAGCAGCGCTGAAAGACCAATTTTTTTTTCGCTTTTGTATCTAGTGCAAGCGCCCCACCGTCACGAGTTTCCCCATACAAAAGTGAAAATAAAATTTGGTCTTTCAGCGCTGCTACTTTCACAGTGAACTCTCTACAAGGAACACATACACACCCTAAACTCTAAAGTATTATCACTTATTTTTGTTACACCCTGTATTCAATCTGGAAAACTTGAATCTATGACAAACTTAATAGAATTGTTGTAGTAAATCTAACTTTCTTTCGTAAACTAGATGTGGCTCGCAACTTCGTTGCCCTAAAATTCATGTATCACGGCAGAACCGTACATTTCCCGATATATAAACTGTCCTGCCCCAGGAAGGAAACGTACCACTTAACTAATTTTGCTGAAATTTGGTATGGAGATACTTCGAGTCCTGGGAAAGAACCGCTGAACCCATTTACTGTTTGGTATGAAGTTATTTGAAGTCACAGGAAGAGACATGGGATATCATCCCAAAAGATGTACGGTTCCCGCGCGATAAACGATTTTGGTGTAACGGAGTTGCGGGCAACATCTAGTAAAATAATTCGTAAAGCATGGTCCTATACTCGGCTTCTACGAATGTGTCTTATCTTGTTGGCATAAAATATGATAAAAGTTGTAAGAGGTAATAAAACTGCGAACAGTGTAACAACAAGTCAATTAACAATCGCCGTGTAACTTGTAAGGCTAAGGCCGTGTTCAGACCAAACTGACTATAGGCTATAGGCCGCTGAATGTGAGCAGGCTCACTGTGAGCCCCAGTGTGAACGTAAGTGAACGTGAAAATTCAAAATATACGGTATCGAATGTCCGCGCCGACGCCTAGCGTAATGGCGTATAATCCGTTAGGTGTGAACGAAAAAGTGAATATGTATGGAAATACAATAAACTGCGTAACGCTCGCTCACATTCAGCGGCGTATAGTCAGTTTGGTGTGAACACGCGCTAAAAGCTGCTAACACACATCTTTTACATGCTTTTACTTTTATACTGTTATGGAGAAACAAACAAATTAGTTATCTAACAGATAATATAAATTACAACGTTTATTTACTAATACCCTATTTGGGAGGCTAACTGCCGCTCGCAGAGACGAATATCTGTAATTAAATAAAGATTTTGACATAATTATCTCCAAAATAACTTCATCCGTAATATTATTTCTAATCATAATATTATTTCTACACATTGTTTCCACATTTTATATTTTAAGTTTTAATTAAATTGGCTAGCAAAGATTTTTTATTTTATTGGCATTACGTAAATTTTAATAACGCTAATTCCTATAAGGCTTTCTATTTCCAAATAATGGAATAGAGAAGTTTATTGTTTTATGGTTATTACGAAGTGAATTGACGCTTTCTACTAATAGACGTTAAAAAATATTAAAAAGCTGTTTAATCAAAAAGTAGCTATGCTGCCCGTTTTACACGAAAAAACTATTCTATGATCCTTTCCCGGGACTCAAAAGTGTAATCAACATACAAAACTTCAGCCGGTTCTAAAGTTTGGAAGCTAAGCTTGAAGAACAGAATAGAATAAACGTTTATAGTGGAGGCAGTGAAGGTTTTCACCTCCGATTTCGTTGAACCTCCATCGATTTTCATGAAAATTGATAAGTAGGTGGAAGATACCCTAAGAAACAAAAGTGACATAGTGCCAACTTGCGCTTTGGCCCTGGGGGTGGATACCAACCCTTCTCGGGGGGTGATTTTTTTTTAATAAAAATAACCCCAGGAATCAATAGACACACAAATTCTAAGCAAATTTTGTTATTTAAAGATCATGTTTTTGCGTGAGAAAAATACTTGTCTTAAAGCGGTTTTTCATAATTAACTAAGAAACTATAGGTTTTTACGAAAAATATGTAATTAACAAAATTAAAGCCGATAAAAAAACAAACTAATATCTATTCTAAAATACCTTCCTATATTCGTCCAAAGTGAGGTATAGGTGATTGTATATATATTTTCTTTCGGCGAGTACCTAAGTCTAAGCATTCAAACTTAAATAACGGCAAACCAATGCATTTTATGACATGTACTTCCATAAAACTTTTTAAAGTGCTTAAAAATACCTTTCTAATAAGAATTGTAAAAAGTTAAAAGCATCAAAATTGAACAAGTTATGATAAAAATAAAATGACACTTTGAATTTTTTTTGGAAAAATCGAAAAATAAAACGTTTACCATTTCTACAATAATTCAAATTTATGGTTATCCCCAAAGGATTTTCTTTATTTTAGCATAAGTAATGACCTCAAAAAAATTTCTTGGTTTAGAATGCAAAACAGAATGATTTGAATTTTGATGGTTTTGAAAAACAGAATGATTTAGTAAAATCGATATTATACAAATTTTCGTAAATATCATTTTGTTTTGAACATAACTTCAAAAATATTGAAATTTCGTAAAAATTATAAAAAATGAAATTGGTGTCCACTTTTTAAGAAATCTTTTGATTTTCTTTTGATTTTTATAGAATGAAAAACAACGAAGATAGAGACTTTTAAAGCCTAACTTTTATTGCAAGAACCATGAAATCGGGACATTTCAACCCTATTTTTTTTAAACCAAGGGTTTTAAAAAGTATTGTTTAAGTTGATCTTAAAGCTCTTTAAATAACCTTTAAAATGGTCTATAAATGAACCCGATAACTTAAAAATTAACAGAGCTATTGTGATAAAACATTTTTTTTTTTGAAAACAATTTTGAAGCAGAGATTTGGGATCGAATATTGTAGAAAAACCTGTCAAAAGGTACATTTATACGAATATTATAAATGCTAAAGTGTTTTTGTCCATCTGTTACCTCTTAACATCCAAACGGTTCAACCGATTTTTCTGAAATTTTGTATGAAAATACTTTAGAGTCTTGGGAATGGATATGGACATAGAATACCTTCTTTTTATCCCGAAAAATGTACGGTTCCAGCGCGATTGCTGGCGTCATATAGTCCTTACTAAATATACGTTAATCTTTTCAAGTCTTTCAATATTCAGAAAGTAAACAAAACGGTAAATGTCGACTCGATAAGAGAGGCGCTTTTTATAATGATGTGCGTCTATTAAATATTTCAGTCTAGCAGATTCAGCCTTTGCGTAAATTTTTTGTACAGATGGTAGTTTGAAATCGTTGTTTGAATATTTTGGACTAAATAATATCAATGTTTGAAATATATTAATAAAATTTATCTTAACTATGAAAAAATATTCGAACTCATTAATGCTGATATAAAAAACTTAAAATAAAAACTTAGAGCTTATTTTTCAGACATTGGGCAGTTTACAGGGGTAAAATATCGCAAAAAAACTTAATAAGAAATTAATACTAAGTAAATAAACTGATAAAATTGGGTTTATAAACATAAACGACCTCCGTGGCTCAATGGTTAGAGTGTGTGGCAACTAAAGCGGGGGGTCGCGGGTTCGAATCCCGCCGACGGAACAAAAAGTTTTTCAATGTTCCTGGGTCATGGATGTGTATTAAATATGTGTATGGTATAATAAAAATCTTAAATATATGTATAGTATAAAAGTATTAAATATATTTCCGTTGTCTGGTACCTGTAACACAAGTCCTTCAGGTACTTAGCACGGGGCCAGACTGACGTGGTGTGAAGCGTCCATAGATATTATATATATCCATAGATATTAAACCTATAGGGTACTAGGGTACTTTTGGGGGTTTATTATTTCAGTCTTATCCAAAAATTATATCATAAATATTAAACAAACTGTTTTAAATACAATGTAAATATGTGATTTTAAAGTTCGGAAATACAATAAGTGTTTTTCACGATTAAAGGGATCGTTGCCATAAGGGTTGAAAAATTAATTAAATAATCATAAAATATCATGAAAAAAACATTAAAACATTTATTTTATCGAATTAAACCCAATTAATTAAGCCAGAATGGTTAAATCTGATTTTTTTCTATTTTCAACAAAAGGGGTGGATTTCACCCCTAAAATAAAAAAGCGCAATACGAGCGTATGTCACTTTTAAAGTAGAGGGCTTAATGTACTTAATCCCAAATTTTCATCCAAATCGATGGAGGTTCAACGAAATCGGAGGTTGCACCTGATTTTTGCCTTCATTTACTGTACTATTAGAAGAGGTAACATTATACAGATATACACTTTCACATTCAGCATTTTAGTATGGATCAGTCAAAAATCACCTTTTTTGAAGCTGCACAAGTGACTAAAAATGTTCTAACAATTTTTCACTCAACGAAAACCTACAGCTTGTTTGAAATTTTTAAACAAGTACGAATTAGAGCGAAAATCATTAACATTAGGTTTATGCTCTGTAAATAATAACATTGTTATAAAACTGCATTATAGTGTTATGTGCAATACAGAATTTAGCAACTACATAGCAATGTTTTATCAACTATGAGCATCAACCATCTTGTGCAATACAAAATAGACATGACGAAAAAAAAAGACGGGTTGCACTCCGGGAGTGACGGCAGAAGTGAAAACTTGATTATTAATAACGTTGTGCATTTTTTTAACCCATTTTTAATGAAAATCGATTATTAAAAAATGGATTTTTTTAATTAATCGAAACCCTTACAATCGATTAAAATTTTAACCCATTTTTTATGAAAATGGATTTTTAAAAAATCGATTTTTTTAATTAATCGAAACCCGAGCTCGAGTTCGAGTTCGAGTTCGAGTTCGAGTTCGAGTTCGACACAAAACACTACTCTCCAACCGTCTTACGGTTTTTCCAAGGTTTTTCGATCAGCACGAGAATCTGACGCGAGTTTCACAGTTTTTACCCATCCCACAAAAGTGCTCAACGCCGCTAAAGAAGTTTTCACTTCAAAAAATAAAAATCTTGATAAAAATAATAGTCTCGCTTCTGAGATATTTGGGGCCATTTTTGTAGAGGTTTAAAAATGTCGAGTAATTAAATGTCACAATAATTAGCAATTACTACGTTAGTTACTATACTATAGGTCTACCAGGATCTGATGGCGGATGGCAGATTTAGAAAAAATATCCTTGATCATTGGATAATTTTTTATATGTGCATGTGTCACACACAGAATCAGCCGCCATAAGGAAAAAAGGGATCAAAATATTTTATTCCAATTACCCCGGTATTGCTAGAGTCAATTTCTTTTCTCACTTTTTGCCATCAGATAGGTAGACCTACACATAACATTATTAGGGCAAGGAACGATTACTTATATTAAAGGACCTTTGACCTGTTAATAATAATAATAATAATAATAATATTATATTATAGTTAGTAAATTCTTTGTGTATTACTAAAATACAATACGTGTTATTAATAATGTTTAACATAACATAGTGATAAGTATTCTGTATTATGTATTTGTATCGAAACAGGATAAAAGCTGCGGATATAGATAAAAATGTTTTAATAACGTTGTTTTATATCAAAATTCTCATAAAACATTTAATTTATAAATAATATATTATCAGTTATCACACTTTAATATTTCATATTATCTTCTATTTATTTCGGGAGTCAGCATAAGCATAAATTAATAATTATTATGTTACAAATATAGCGCAGACTAACATACTAATGTAAGTGAAAAATAAATGGTTAGTCTGCACGATATATTATGTACTACGTTTACTATAAAATATTATGCACGCATTAGAACAAAAATTAAATAAAAGTTTACTAAACAAATACTGAAGTACCGCATTAGACTAATATACCCAAAACTGGTTTACAAATTAGATATTTATCAATGGCAAAAAAGTCATACGGGTAACCGTTCATTCCCACGTCTACGTCACGTACGGTAGGGTTGCCAACACCAAGAAACCAGATTTGAATTAAGAAAAACCAGTGCAATTTCATATAATGCTAAGTACTCACATACGGTTTTGCTCGCTAGTTTTACTCCAAACCGAGTAATAATTACTGTGTGGACCGCAAAACTGAAGGCTCGAAGGCTCGCTTCGAGCCGCTCGAAGGATTGATGAAACCGGATCGAGCCGGATTGATGGAATGAAATATATAGATTTGAAATAAAACTATCGAGCAATGCTGAATGTGTGGACGAAATCCCGAGCCGCGGGTTTTGCTCGACGTTATTGCTCGATCGAGCAAAACCGTATGGCAGTACTTAGCATAAAAGGACGCATGGACTTGCAACAGTAAAGTCATAAAAACATATTTTAAAAAAACAACGATCATCATTTAGACAAGTTAATTAATATTTCAATAAAATAATATAAGTTAGCCATTGCAATGTATATTAATCACAAACGAAAATTTTTATAACAAAATTTTAAACTTAAGTAATTTCTAGTAAACCCAAGGTACTGCTAAAAACTATTCCGGACGTCCTATTCTATTATTATTAAACTATTCAAAAAAGCAGAACTGTTGACAACCCTAAGCTAGGGCAGGGGACAATACGGGGTTTTTTAATGGCGTATCTATAATGTTTATTCTTCTTTGATCCATGGACTATGGCACTAGGGGTGCTCAACAATAGATTGTATTTGTTTAATTGATTGTATTTACATAGCAGATTTGATAATGCGTGAATTTCTTGAAAAAATGTGAAATGTGCTCATTCAATTTCAATAGATTATAAATCTTGAGATGCGATTTTGAATACTGATTTGGGGACAAAACTCAGCAGTGTTTTTTCTTAAAACGTTATTTTTTTTTTTTTATTTGTCATTGTTTTGTTAAGATCGATCTTCTTTTCTTTTGATAAATGGGTGTTTTATAATTTAATGATTATCTGAAGTGTACAAAATACAGATAAAGATAATTCTTTATCTTTATTCGTGCAAAGTGCACTTTGCACGAATAAAGATCAAAGGAACTATCTGACCTACGCACATGCTAAGCCAGAAAAGAAAAATTCGCAAACGTGTTCCTCATAATTATAATGTGGGCATCTACTAGGATTTTCCAAAACTTACCCTTTGCGGGGTATAAGTAAGGGAACAGAGTTTATAGTATGCCATTACCAATGATGTCAATGCCATTTATTATATTTTTTAAATTAATATTTTATTTACTTATCATTTATTATTTAATATTTATGTATAATATTTTAAAATAACTCGCACTTGTAATATAAGTCATAAATCAAAACCTCCTTTAACATCTTTGACATGCCCAAAAGGAACTAAGCATCCCAACATTCTTAGCTTTCTCATTCCGAAGCCATTCATCAGGACCACTACATCGTCATGGCTTTTGTGACGTCTGACCACGCTGTCAAAAATCTAAATGGCCGTCAAATCAGAGTGATCGCCGTGAAATCCCCAGACCCACCGCAGTGTCTAGGGAATGTATATCGATGGATATTGAGTACAGTCGATTACATCACATTTTTATTTGGATTTTAGAAAATATACATACGCACATAGAACTTTTTGTTGAAATTCCGTTTAAACTATATGAGTTTATCTATACTTCTTATGCCGCGGCCGCACACGCGTCTATCGTCACAAGCTTCGTGACGATAGACGCATGTGCGACCGCGGCATTAAAATTCTAGGGTCGCTATGTTCGTTGAAAAACTCCTCTGAAACGGGTAAACCAATTCTGTTAAACTTTTGTGTGTTTATCCTGTGGGTCAGAGAATCGGCCTTCTCTTTATCCTAACTCGAAATAACGCAAATGCTGTATTTTGTTATTTTAACGTATTTTAACTACACTTATACCGTTTTTCGTCTTTTGAGGGTTTCGTACCCCGTAAAAATGGAAACTATTACTAAGACTTCGTAGTCTGTCCGTCTTTCTATCGCCAGACAGTATCTCAAGAACCGCAATTTTAGACACTTGTCACAAATCATTTAGCTCCCATGCAAAAAACGCAATTATTGCTCGATATCGATAAAAATCTATATAATATTATGTGCGCGAGTCGGACTTGTGAATTGACCGATTTTTTTTTTATTTTAAATTATTTACGCTGACTGTACCGCATATATTACTTCTGCATTTACGCTTCCCCCACACTTCCCCCCGATCATAATTACACAATGCTAATATTGTCTTATGCACTTTCTCCCACTTTCGCTGCAACCATTACGTTTCCTAGCGTGGCAACGTTAACCTTATGAGGTTGGTTTTCTCATAATTCTTCGTTATCAATCACTTTTGCTTTCATTTGTTAACAAAAGTGTTTGTTTTTCTCCGATTCTTTGTTTCTTCGCCCATCGTAAGTAATAAAAGCTGAAGTTAGTTTTTTTGTTTGTACATAATAAATGTGAAAACGTGAAACTGTTTGTCTGTCAGCTTTTCACGCTTAAGGAGATGAACCAATTTTGATATTATCTATTAAGGGGAGCTAGTTCAAGAAACGGACGATTTTCAAGATTTAAACGGATGGAGACATAAAAATATAGTAATTTAAATTCTGAAAAAAGTACCTATATTGTGTTAGTTAAGGATCTATTAACACATTAGGATTCATATTCCATTACACAATATCATGAACTTCACTCGATTGAAAAAAATCCCAAAGTTACCTCTTCTCTTAACGAAATTGCCATATTATTTTTGTACTGAATTAAAGACAAAGAATATATCTAGCGAGTATCATTTATTTGACTCGATTTAATTGATGTATAAAATAACGCCGATCAAAAAACTATAAAATTGGAGGCGCAAAGGCTCGGCTGGTGCTTTCAGTCATACACTTTGCACAATTTTACAAAAATTATCTGAAAATTCCAAATAATTTAGACATAGTATGGCAATTTCGTTAAAAGGGGAGGTAACTTTGGGATTTTTTTCTATCGAGTGAAGTTCATGATATTGTGTATTGGAATATGAATTCCAATGTGTTAGATCCTTAACTATGACATATATTTTTTTCAGAATTTAAATTAAGTACTATATTTTTATGTCTCCTGTCACGATGAAATCTTGAAAATCGTCCGTTTTTCGAACTAGCTCCCCTAATTCAGTGCAGCTCTGTGACTGCTGTGACTCCATAATATTATCTATGGAGTCCAGGGAAAGGACGTAGGATGGTTTTTGTTACGGACAGAAATTTCTGCGCAACTGGATTGCGGGAAACTTATTTTAGTAATATAATAAATTTAATGTTTGTAATAAGTAATGTAATAATTTTAATGTTACGTACCTATTAACCGAGTACCCGACACATTTAAATTGATTGTAGATAGCCGTAATGCCTTGTGAAGCAGTATAATTATTATTATTATCTACCAAAAATCGCAAATATAATATTGTTTTCGTCGACTCGTCACTCTATACAGTGTAGACGTAAAAAGTCGCAAGAAAACTTGTGCTTGGTGAGCAAAAACTATGCTGGTAACGATGAGAACAGTAGATACAATGTCATTACTCTGTTTTTTATGTCGGTAAAAACATGTGGAAAACCACACATGACAGAGGAAATGATATCGCAAATCGCCCGTCCGGCAAAAACTGCGTAAAAACTTTCCGCGCGATTGTACACAGATTGTGTGTGTGCGATATAATAGTGGTACGCGCATATTGCGACGAGGAGCAGCGTGGCGGGCCGCAGATAATAATATAAAGTTTATGGAAAACCAGATGACGCCCGCAACTCCATTGCGCCAAATTTCGTTTATCGTTCGGGAACCGTCCATTTTTCCGGGATTAAAAGTATCCTTTGTCCTTTCCCGGGACTCCATTAAAGTGTATCCATACCTTTCAGCAAAATCGGTTCAGCAGTTTGGGAAGAAAGAGGTAACAGACAAACGGACAGACACACTTTCGCATTCATGATCCACGCTTCAATATTATGTAGTATTGAAGCGTGGATCATGTGCGCATATTCAACTTATATTAGGGTTCGTCATACGTGACTGTGACGGGACACACTAGATCAGTAATTCCCAAAGTGGTCCAGATGGACCTCCAGGGGTCCACGGGAGACTCAGCAGTGTACGTAGGTTGGATGTGACAAAAATTGGGGGTCCACGTCCACCCGTTGTAAATTAATTTGGTTCGCATAAAGTTGGCTTGACTTCTCCTATAATTAATATAGACAGATAAATAATTTTACATACCTATACATATAGTATCTCAGAATAAGTTACCTGAAAAAAAAAACATTTGTTTAGATTTAAAAATTGGTATTTAATGTACAGGGGTCTACCGGATCTAGCAAAATTTAAAAAACGTAGTAAGTATAATATAAACACACCGGCAAAATTAGAGGAACATAACAAAATTTTCAATTTTTTTGGAAATAGTTCGCTGTTTTTTTTTTTTATTTTTATTTACTAATTGATTATTAAAAAATAAATTTTATATAAATTAAGGGCATAAAAACGTGTAAAATAGAAAAAAATTGTCAAAAATCAAAAATTAAGAAAATCTTTGCAGTAGTAAGTTTTTAAGTTTAATCCTCCATTTTCTTCAAAGAAATGCCATGCCTTCCATAGATCTCAAGAGGGCCTGGATACGCCATTCCATGCTTGCATTTTGATTCTCAATCATTTCATCATCATCAGCTCTGTGCGGGCTCCAAATCATATGCCACCCCAAACCATTACGAAGCCTGCATCATAGGCCACTGTTTCCGTTAAGTTTGAAGGCCTATAGCGTTCTTTACGATTTATCCACATTCTTTATCGCCTGTTAAGGGTCCGTATACGAAATTTGCCGATTTCGCTTATTTAACAGACGTGATTTATTAGTTAAAATACAGTATTTCTATAAGTTTTAATGCACAACATGTAAGATCATTTCAATTATAATCTAATGTTGGAGCTAGATTTTTTTTAAGTATTTTTAAATAATCTAACTCAAACCCGCGACAGTTTTGTGGTTTTTGCTATAAAAGGTTTAAAATATCACCTGTTTATGGATTGTATTGACGTCTTAACGGTATGAAAAAAATACAATGTACTGTTGAGAAAGTCGTCTATAAAATGTTGGAATTACTTTTTACCACTTTAATATGAAATAGTTGAGTAACAAAATATGTAACTCGGCAAAATTTTAAAGAAAATGGGCAAAGAATTGCTGTTAATTTCGGCAACTTGGAGCTGTAATTCATAAAAAGAAAACGACAGAAATAATCTATAGATAAAATTCTATCCAATTCGAGAAAAAAAAAACAAATTGTGCCAAAAAACATGATTCAAAACAACCTAAATCTCACATTATATTACTCGCCGCAAGGCTCGAGTCGGCTTTCCGCGCTTAAATATATTTTAAATCTAATAATTAATATACATATTTTTAAGTCTAATAAGGGGAAAAAACCTAATAATATTTCTGTAGCGAACCTTTGCAATTTCGTATTCATCGGCAAAATTTCGTATACGGACTCTTAACAAAATTTGCACAGAATTTGCTCCCATCACTGTACAGCACACGATTTCACTCACTTGTCGAATTTTGAGGTTCACGCGCAAATCTTAGCCTGGCTCTTTGGTGTCCTGTCTCAAGTTTTGGTGCCCTTGCTGGCACCTTTGAGTTTAATTTAACTTCTTTGAGTCTTCTTCTTACAGTACAGTCACTTACACGTACATCTTGGACCTGTTCCGATAGGTTTCGTGTCTGCATAGCAGTTTGAGGTCGATTTCTTAAGGTTTGTACCCTTACAAAACGGTCATCTTGAACCATTGTCACCCGATATCTGCCTTGTTCTCGTCTTCGAACGTAAGATCCAGTCTCTCTGTAGCGTTGAGAATGACAATGGACCACGGAAGCCGACACACCTAAGGCCTGACTGACCGAACGGTAGGTGTGACCTTTCTCTATCGTGGTTACAATTCTAGCTGTCGTAGATGCTGGGATATAACTAATTTTGTATCTAAGCAATGTGTTCTTCCAAAAACCAAACAATCAAATGAGCTGAGCATACCTTGCATGAGTTGCACCCCGATAAAAACGCCATTCTTATTAGAAACACTTACATCGAAAAACACTTATTAGAGCATAATTGCAATAAAAACCTGTCAACTTGCCAGTTTTGTTCAATATTTTATTTCTTAAATGAGCTTAGAAACTACAAGAAAGATTTTCACACAGCCCGACCCACTTGAGTTCAAGTTGTGGCCCTTTTCACCTATGTTCCACTAATTTTGCCAGTGTGTGTAGTATAATATAGTAGAAGAGTTTGGAAAACTAAACTAAGTAGATGGATCGCTGAAAAAGTTTATGCCGTGACATATTAATATTATGATAATAAATAATAATATTATCTGGATTGTAAGTACTTGGGGGCTAAAATCATCGCATTTTGCAATTCCTCTAAAATCAATTCAGAAACTGAATCGTCAAAACAGTCAAACTGACGAATGTCAAATTAGTACGAATTACTAGACATGAATAATTGCAAGCAGAGTAACCATTTAGTGATTTAAAAAAAAAAAAACATATTATGATTCCTAATATGATTCTCCAAAGTGACCATTTTAGCCCTCGTACTAACTACTAAACGTCACTTTCACACCATTGCTTGACGTTGTATATTAAGCTGTTTTTGAACGAAGAGTATAATTGGGACACAAAATAGGCGTTTCAATTAAATAATTTCATTACCAAATTTATGAAGTAATTACTGACATCCCGTACTAAAACTACTAATTAACCGACTTCCAAAAACGAGGAGGTTATACGTTCAGCTGTGGATTTTTTTTTATGTATGTTCAACGATTACTGCGCCGTTTGTGAACCGATTTTCAAATTTTTTGTTTTGTTGTATTAGGTTTCACTCCAATTTGGTACCATGTTCACAAAAGTGGTGACCTGATGATGGAATCCATGAGTAAACGAGGGAACTCCTCAAAATTCAAATGGAAACATAATATGGTTTTTTTGGTTTCGTATGAAGTATTCCAGGCATATGTTACCAAAAAGTAAGATTTTGCACCAGGATACACCATGGTTCGGAGGTGGTGAACAGAACTCCTTACTCCTTATAGATACACGTTTGGGGGTTTCAGCGTTGTCTTAAGAACTGAAAGCATATACTACTATGACTACTATGCAAATTTCATTAATCATCATCATCATCACCACCATTCCACCATACATCCATGAGTAATCGAGGGAACTCCTCAAAATTTATATGGAAATATATAGTGATTTCGATTTTATGAGTAAACAGCTCATTTCCCCGACTGAACATTTCTACTTAGCACAATTTTCCCTGACTGTACATTTCTGCTAAACAACTCATTTCCCCGGCTGTACATTTCGTTCGAGTTCGACAAAAACACTACTCTCCAACCGTCTTACGCTTTTTCTATGGTTTTTCGATCAACACGAAAATCTGATGCGAGTTTCACAGTTTTTACCCATCCCACAAAAGTGCTCAACGCCGCTAAAGAAGTTTTCACATCAAAAAATTACTAAACTGTAAACCATTCAGTAAAAGCTAATATTGTTTGGCGTTTATTGAATTGCTGTTTTTGACGTAAGAGCAAGCCAGCTTATGTCAGATAATGTTGTTATTACTCTGTGGTACTCATAATTGCTCATAATACGAAAAATACTACTCAGTTCACAATGGAGCAGTGTGTTTTGTCCATGGTTTTGTGCTCGTTTTGTATCACGTGACCGCTGGCTGGCGGAAAATGACTGGAAAATAGAGATCATAATACCAAAACGACAGCCAGCCATTTTAAGGGCGTAAACTGGCTGGAAATAAGAGGTCATAATAACCCCCCTGATCTAGATCTAAAAATATCTAGTGATATGTCATTTCACTAAACTAAATCTAGTAAAATGTCAGAAACGCGGATACCGCCGAATAAAAATCGAGCCACTCATTTCTCTCGCTCGCTCTAGTTCCCACACGTGACACGGGCACTAGTAGGAGTGAAACAAATGCGTCGCTCGAGCTGGCGCGGCTCGTCTAGCCTGGAGACAGACAGACAGACTAACCCTTTGGGTCGGAACCGTAAAAACTAGGATAATCGAAGAGCTGGAGTACCTGTAGTACCTGTGCCTGTACAAGAGCCTAACCAAACTGGAGATCGACATGCCAACTTTACAAAAAATATTCAACTTGGTCGGCCACTTCATTTGACGTCAAAAATCAAAGGTCTGAAGTATCTGATGAAGAACCCTCAGTTGGTTTCAACTGTATGATTCAGATATTATATGGTGATGCCCCCTCAGGGGGGTTAATATGACCTCTTATTTCCAGCCAGCTTACGCCCTTAAAATGGCTGGCTGTCGTTTTGGTATTATGATCTCTATTTTCCAGTCATTTTCCAGCCAGCCAGCGGTCACGTGACACAAAACGAGCACAAAACCATAGACAAAACACACTGCTCCATTGTGAACTGAGTAGTATTTTTCGTATTACGAGCAATTATGAGTACCACAGAGTAATAACAACATTATCTGACATAAGCTGGCTTGCTCTTACGTCAAAAACAGCAATTCAATAAACGCCAAACAATATTAGCTTTCACTGAATGGTTTACAGTTTAGTAATGTTTTGATGTGAAAACTTCTTTAGCGGCATTGAGCACTTTTGTGGGATGGGTAAAAACTGTGAAACTCGCATCAGATTTTCGTGTTGATCGAAAAACCATAGAAAAAGCGTAAGACGGTTGGAGAGTAGTGTTTTTGTCGAACTCGAACGAAATGTACAGTCGGGGAAATGAGTTGTTTAGCAGAAATGTACAGTCGGGGAAATGAGTTGTTTAGCAGAAATGTACAGTCGGGGAAAATTGTGCTAAGTAGAAATGTACAGTCGGGGAAATGAGTTGTTTAGCAGAAATCAGAGTTGGGCACAATTGAAATACTTGTTAATCTAATTACTAATCTAATTGCAAACTAATTAGAATACATTTTAATCTGAGTACATTGTAGTTGAATTACTTCATAATTGTGGTTATAGAGATTACACAAAGCAATCGATTCCTAAGTATTCCAATTTCAAATAAATCTTATTAATTTTTGTACAATTACTTTTGTAATTGGTTTCGACTTTCGACTCATGTAATATTACAGTGTCAGGAGTTAAAAACACATAAATTGATAAAATTTATCGTCGGACAAAAGCAATGGCGACTTCATAGTAGCATCCTTACTGATTAATGATTATCCATAGTTTACGAAATTTAAATTTCGAAAGTGTGTCTGTCTGTCTTTTATCTATCTGTCTCTTTGTTAACTCTTCACGCCTAAACCACAGAACCGATTACGCTGAATTTTGGTATAGAGATAGGTATCTAGATACTTTGAGTCCCGGAAAAGGACATTGCGTAACTGGCCTGGTTTCATTGAAACTAGGCCAGGTAAGCAGGAGTAATGTCATAGTGCCCAAGTGTGTGCGCAATACACAAGAGCACTCTGGTTTCAATGAAATCAGGCCAGTTGAGCAGAAGTAATTTCATAGTGCCCAAGTGTGTGCGCAATACACAAAAGCACTCTGGTTTCAATGAAACCATGCCAATAAAGCAGGAGTAATTTTATAGTGCCCAAGTGTGTGCGCAATACACAAGAGCACCCTGGTTTTTCCCCCCCCAAATTTACTGTCTCCGATTTAGCCTTTGATGTTGGAAGAAACCCCGTTCCTCTAGGCCTATTGGGAGGGGAGTTATGGCTACTTTTGTAAGACGTTTGACAGTTGTCGAGCTGTCAATGTCAAAGTTTGAATGCTTGTAACTCAGCAACTATTTGTCCTGGACATGTGGTTCTTCGGCTTGTTCTTCCTGGATTTTTCTCCTCTATTCGATCCTGGCCTTAGAATTGAGAAAAAAAAATTCATGCGTCCGATTTAGTTCAAATTCGGGGAGGGGGTAGCCGAGATGTTGCCTTTGAAATTAGAAGAAACCCCGTTCCTCTAGGCCTATTGGGAGCGGAGTTATGGCCGCTTTTGTTCGACGTTTGACAGTTGCCGAGCTGTCAATGTCAAAGTTTGAGTGCTTATAACTCGGCAACTGTTTGTCCTGGATATGGGGTTCTTCGGCTTGTTCTTCCTGGATTTTTCCCCTCTATACGACCCGGGCCTCAAAATTGAGAAAAAAAATTTCGGAAAATTCTGTTGGGGCCAAGTTGTAGATCTCATCGTATACTATATAATATATACTATAAAATTACTCCTGCGTAATTGGCCTGGCTTCATTGAAACCAGAGTGCTCTTGTGTATTGCGCACACACTTGGGCGCCATAAAATTACTTTTGCGTAACTGGCCTGGTTTTATTGAAACCGGCCGCCGCAATGAAGCTTTCTATTTATTATAATTACCAGCATTGGACATTGTAATAGGGCATAATTAAAATACTCGTTAATCTAATTAAATTTAATCTAATTGCAAACTAATTAGAATACATTTGAGTCTAAATACATCCTAATCAACTTACGCGTAATTTCAGATGCACAATTCTTCATCAATCAGATTAATTTGTAATCTGATTAACAATTACAATGTATTTGTAATTCTGTAATTGCTAATCTAATTACTTTTTGCCCATCTCTGGCAGAAATGTACAGTCGGGGAAATGAGTTCCTTAGCAGACACGCTGACTAAGGCCGCGTTTCCACCTGCAAGACAACAGTCGCGAGAAGTGTCTGACAGTCTGTCTGACAGCAGCTTTTTTTTTTCGATTGTCGATATTTTTTTATCGATTGTAAGGGTTTCGATTAATTAATTAAAACGATCGTTTTTTTATTATTTTTTTTTTAATTGATTTTCATAAAAAATAGGTTAAAAAATTAATGCACAACGTTAATAATCAAGTTTTCACTTCTGCCGGCACTGCAACCCGTCTTTTTTATTAAGTGCATAGAACTTATGTGTTTAAAAACATATTTTAAATAATTATTATTTCTCCAAGTTTATAATCGCCCGGTTAGACAGTGTTGCAACATTTAAAATATTTAAATTTTCCGGGCGCCTTTGCAATTAAACAATCTATTTATTATGTACCCATAAATATTTAAAATTTAAAATTTAAAGGACGAACGAACACGGCTATGTTATTATACAGTAAAAAAATAAATACCATATATTATAATGTGTATAGTAATTATATTTTTACATATTGCAATGTTCGTCATTGGCTATGCCCTTTATAATATATTACAAGTATGTGCATTCCTTAAAAAAATTTCGTTACGTCAAGTTTAAACTTTGACGTTTCTAATATAAAAGAATTGGCTTCGGCCTTCACTATTATTCATTAAAATATAGAGAAAACATAGAAATGGCTGTATGGGTAACGCTCCCTTTACCTGTCCCGACCGGGACGAATTAAAAAAAAACTTTGACGTTTCCTAATGTCACCTACATGCTCGTCTGACGTTTAAAAAATATAATCCATTCATAGACAACCAAACTGGATAAATCCACAAAGAGAATATAATCACTACGTGTAAATCCAGTCAGAAAAATAATAAGTTGGCCGGTTTTTGCCTGGAACAATTCACTTTCCGTGAATGGTCATAATAGCCCAGCTGATCTGCTATAGTTGCATTATACGTGTGATAATAATAATAATAACTCCCACTCTGGTTTTGGTGACGGTGGCCGGTTTCATTGAAACCAGGCCAAGAGTAATTTTATAGTGCCCAAGTGTGTGCGCAGTACACAAGAGCAATCTGACACGACACGACCGGCGAGAGATCAGGCGCAGGACCGACTCTTTACATGCCCATCCGACGCATGGATCATCTAACATCTTACTTGTCAGATTCAGATGTTAGATGATCCTATCAAAGTACCCGTGTGTATAATTAGCTTTGTCCACATTGTGCCTTTTTTTGTTCAACAAGGGCATGCGTTATAGCGCAGTTAACAGCGAAGGTGTGGCATGCCCGTGACGCGCGTCAAAATCCACCCGCGTTGAAAGAAAAGTGTCATAGCGCGCGCTACGATTTCAACGCGCGTTACGGGCATGCCTCAAGTTTGCTGTTGACAGCGCTATAAGGCATGCCCTTGATGAACAGAAAAAGGCACAATGTGGACAAAGCTATAGAGATATTTTTATTCGGCGGTGTCCGCTTTTCTGACGTTTCACTAGATTTAGTTTAGTGAAATGACATATCACTAGATATTTTTAGTAAGAAGACGTAACAAACAAATATATGTATATTTGGAATCTCGGAATCGGCTCCAACGATTTTCATGAAATTTAGTATATAGGGGTTTTCGGGGGCGATAAATCGATCTAGCTAGGAATTATTTTCAAAAAATGTCATTCATTTTATGTGTGTTTTTTTAATTTTTTTAATACCGAGTGAAGCTCGGTCATATAGCTAGTTTCAATGTTATAAATGATTCGACCTTGGTGTTTAAGTTATAAAGTTAGCAATTTGATCATAACACTATGAGGTATGTTATTCTCCTGAAAATTTATAAGGAAGATTATAGTTATATTTGAGCATAATATTATATTATGTTGAGCTGAGTTAGTTTCCATTAGTGTAATGATAGAAAGAAATTCACTGAACAGAACTTTAGAGCCTTTAAAGACAGGCGTATGAACATTAATTTTAGCAATTATGAAGTGGTAGTGATCTCAGACAATGAGTTCTCATATCATGAAAGTGTATCCTGGATCCAAACTCACTAAGCATAACACATTAGTCTGTACAGAAAACCTTATAAATGACTAAAAATAGTGAAATTATTATTTTGAACAAAAAATTAAAACCGACTGCCAGGGTAAAAACAATAATAATTTATGATGAACAAAAAAGTATTAAATAATAATTTTTACTCTTTAAAGTGCCTTATGCATAATTTTCCTAAACCTCAAATATTTCTGTACATAATCTTTATTATTTTGAAGTCGGTACCAGTCTTAATATTAAAAATATTTTGTCATAGAACTCAGCATTCTTACCTGGTACCGTCTTCAAAATAATGAAGATTGTGTACAGAAATAGTTAAGGTTTAGGAAAATTATGCATAAGGAACTTTAAAGAGTAAACATTATTATTGAATACTTTTTTGTTCATTATAAATTATTATTGTTTTTACCCTGGAAGTCGGTTTTAATTTTTTGTTAAAAATAATAATGTGCATGTCGAAATGATTGAAACAATAGAACAAAATGATTTGGCTTGGCAAACTCGGACGAGTTACCCAATACTAGTGCAACAGCTGAAATAGCGGCCACGATGTATTGTATACTAGATACAATGTAATAATCCAAATCATTGAGGTAATGTTCCATTATTTGGCAGTCTTGGTTACGTAATACTTAGAAAAATAAACAATTTCGCACTGTGTGTGACTTGTACTTGTGCATGTTTAATACGCTTTTTTCACTACAAAGAAAGGAGTAAGACTTTTGGTATATTAGTACCTACCTAGATTAGGATCAGGATTAACTGCACTTTTACAGGGAATACTGTACTGTTTTGATATAATGACTAGATCATCCGGTGAACTTCGTATCACTTTCTTCCAAATATTTCTTTCCTTGGACTTCCACGATTTTTTTTGAATTTCCGGAAAATAAGAAATTCATAAAACATTGAAATAATAGATAATCCAGTGTTATTCTAGCTATTCACCATCAACGCCTCGTCCACAATTAAAACACATTACAGTATACGATAACTTAACTACCGACTTATCAAGTTATATTTTATTTTTAATATTTTGCGATAACCATAAAAGGATTTTGCAACAGTTTTACAATTATTTATGAAACGCAAACGAAAAAAACATTGTAACCTTTAATTTACAAACAAATATGCCGAATGTGCGTGTAGACTGTAGAGGCAACAGACAAACAGACAGATAAGTAATTAAATATTTATAACTAGATGAATTCCGTACCCAGCAAAATCGGTTCAGCGGTTTGGACGTAAAGAGGTAACAGACAGACACACAGAAAGACTGACGGAGACACTTTCTAATATTAGTATGGATTAGAAAGGCCGTAGTCAGGCGCGGTCGCAGCCTGAAATTTTGGAGGGGTCCAAGAAATGGAGGGGTCCATCAAATACAACAATTAGTTAAAACTTTATAAAACCGACCGTGTAGTTGAGTAGATCTAACTACGACCCGGCGGTCCGAAGGGGGGGTCACAGAGTACATGACCCCCCCCCAAATCTAAGGTCAAATTGAAAAATTTCAAAATCTTGCCAAATATAATAATAGAAGGAAATATCCTTCTATTATTATATTTGGCAAGATTTTGAAATTTTTCATGTACTCTGTGACCCCCCCTTCGGACCGCCGGGTCGTAGTTAGATCTACTCAACTACGTCGGTTTTATAAAGTTTTTAACTAATTGTTGTATTTGATGCTCGGTTTAACATTTTATAAGTTACCAATATACCGAAACAGTATCGAAACCATATAGAATCTGTATCATACAGCAGAATAGGTCCTTCCAACTACAATGTACAATATGGCAGAGGCGGCGCAAGGCGTAGGCGACGTGGGCGACCGCCCACGGCCTCGCGGTCTTAGGGGCCTCGCGCCCCTTGGACCACGAGGTTTTTTTTAAGGATTTACGAGTTTAGATACTCAAATATTCATAAATAAAACGTTTTATGACAAATTTTGAGTATCAAAAATTTATTTCTCTCAACAAATCCGTCCTCTTGCGTAATCCATCAGGGGGCCTCGCAAAATATATTTTAGAGGGCCTCGCAAGATATATCTTGCCAACATAAAATTAAGGTCTTGCCCCGCCACTGCAATGTGGCACCCGCAGGACCGTTACGTTTTGACTATGATTAATGAAATGTGTCGATTATATCAACAGCTTTAGGGACAGCTGACGTAGTAATTGCTATAAAGGTTATCAATTGTTGAATTTTTTGAAATTTGTACTAACAAGATATGATTGATCGTTATCTGTAAGACATGATAATAGGCTTGATGACTAATTTTTTTTCTTATTGGTAATTGAAAGACCCTTAAAAAATAGAAACATCGCTGAAAGAATGACTCTGATAGCTTAAAAATTCACCAAGATATGACAATTTAAACAACTCATAAAATAGACCTGCCCGAAACGCTCCATATAAAGCGCTACGAAAGACTGACGTCACTCTTTCGTAGTTTGTACGGATCGGGAGAGAGCTTTGTTCGATAGGTATATTAAATATTGCGTTTATGAAAGTGGTTTCAAAACAAAAGTTGCTTTTAATTTCATAAGTTATCGAATGGTATACAAATATTAAGAAATTTAATTAAAAAAATATTCGAGTCGATTATCCAACACTAGCTGTTGCCCGCGACTTCGTCCGCGCTAACATAGTATAATAACAAAGATGGATAGCTTTCCCCTTTTTGTGATTCCTTATACAAAGGGTAAAAAAGGGACCCCATTTAAGCAAACGTCAAACGCAAACGTCAAAAAACTTTCATGTTTCTAACTCAAGAAAAGACGGACTTTCATTGAAACTTTCTACCCCAATTTCACCCCCTTGGGGGTAGAAATACCAGAAACGCTTAAATATGTATCTATTCATTTTTAATCAGTAGTACAAAAATAAAGTTTCATGTTTCTAACTCAAGAAATAACGGACTTTCATTCAAACTTTCAACCCCAATTTCAGCCCATTGGGGGTAGAATTTCCAAAAACGCTTAAATACCTATTCATTCATTTTTAATCAGCACTCCAAAAATAAACTTTCATGTTCCTAACTTAAGAAATGACGGACTTTCAATTAAATTTTCAACCCCTATTTCACCCCCTTGGGGGTAGAATTTCCAAAAATGCTTAAGCACGTATCCAATCATTTGTAATCAGTAGCCCAAACATAAAATTTCAAGTTTCTAACTTAAGAAATAACGGACTTTCATTCAAACTTTCAACCCCAATTTCGCCCGCTTGGGGGTAGAATTAACAAAAACGCTTAAATATGCATTCATTAATTTTTAATCAGTAACCCAAAAATAAAGTTTCATGTTTCTAACTCAAGAAATGACGGACTTTCATTCAAACTTTCAACCCCGATTTCACCCCCTTGGGGGTAGAATTTCCAAAAACACTTAAATATCTATCCATTCATTTTTAATCAGCAGTCCAAAAATAAACTTTCATGTTCCTAACTTAAGAAATGACGGACTTTCATTCAAACTTTCAACTCCGATTTCACCCCCTTGGGGGTAGAATTTCCAAAAACACTTAAATATCTATCCATTAATTTTTAATCAGCAGTCTAAAAATAAACTTTCATGTTCCTAACATAAGAAATGACGGACTTTCATTTAAACTTTCAACCCCTATTTCACCCTCTTGGGGGTAGAATTTACAAAAACGCTTAAGCACGTATCCAATCATTTTTAACCAGTAGCCCAAACATAAAATTTCAAGTTTCTAACTTAAGAAATAACGGACTTTCATTCAAAATTTCAACCCCAATTTCACCCCCTTGGGGGTAGAATTTCCAAAAACGCTTAAATACGTATCCATTCATTTTTAATCAGTAACCCAAAAATAAAGTTTCATCTTTCTAACTCAAGAAATGACGGACTTTCATTCAAACTTTCAAACCCTATTTCACCCCCTTCGGGGTAAAATTTTCGAAATTCATTCCTTAGTGGGTGTCTACTTAATAAAACAATCCTACCCACCAAATTTCGTGGCTGTAACTTTAACAGTTTTTGCTCAGCGATGATGAATCAGTCAGTCAGTCAGTCAGTCAGTCAGGACACGTAATTTTATAAGTATAGATTGAAGGCGCATAACAAAAAAAATACAAATGCTATCGAGCTGAAATTTTGAGAACACTTATTTTTTACCGTGATTACTCATTGTGATTTCTTTATTTTATTAACAAAATTCGCTAATCTTTGACCTTGTCATCATCCCTATTGTCTGCTTTGTCACCAAAAATCGACGCTTAAAAAATAACCAAAAAGAATCTTATGGCCGCGTTGAAAGATATTTAATTATAACTTAACTTTAATTTTGTGAAATAAAAAGAAATGTATGGAGCTCAATGTCAAAATCTTTATTAAATTAATTAAAAATATATCTGAGTTCGGCCGTCAGAGATACATTCTGAAAGGTAAATTGGGTAAAATTAAAATAAATTAAAATATAACATAGAGAATAAGATCTTGTCTCAATGCAAGATTTTTTCACACTAATTAGTCATACACTCACACTTATTTTTAACACTTTCACTGCTGCAGACGCCTTATAATAGCGCATATTCTGCACATTGCATATTTTATGCATATTCTTGGAATATTTGCTTCCGTATTATATTCTCCTTGTTATTTTTAGCAGTTTACAGTGGTTTTACAATAGTTATAATGGTATTCCCGGAAGACGTATCAAGATCCCAGCAATCTTATTTTGCCATCTATTTGACACAACAGATGTTGAGCAATCTACTTGAATAGTTTACCGCGACTGATACAGAACCCTGATTCTATTTAATACAACGTTAATGCAGCATTGCTCCTTTTTCAATCTATGTAGTTCGTTTTCTACTAACCGACAAATAGTATTCTTATGAAATGCCAAACAAACGAAATTGAAATTACCTACATGCGAATCCGTTTTTAGGGTTCCGTACCCAAAGGGTAAAAATGGGACCCTATTACTAGAGACTTCGATGTCTGTCCGTCTGTCGGTCTGTCTGTTTTGTCTTCAGGCTGTAGCCTGTATCTCAAGAACCGCTATAGCTAGACTTCTGAAATTTTCACTTGGGTGTGGTTGAAATTGAGGGTGTGAGGAAAGAAATGAAACTTTAAATTAAGTATGAAGGAGCCAAAAAGAGCCAACCACTATAAAAATGGACGAAATCATTTCATCGCATTTTGCAAGAGCTAGAAGCTATGAATGAACAATTTCTCTCACGACTCACGACCAAGATTTGGTCGCTGATTTTGACATCATTCAACACGTTTAACAATTCAAGGAAGTTCAAGGGTTCCGGTTAGCCCAAAGGGCTTATTAATCTCGTTATATCGCTACTGTTTTGTTCCTGGACCTCCCGCTAAGTTCTCTCAAGGATCGTGGGAAGGGCCCTAGCCCTTTACTCATTCAATGAACCGATTAGGCACTAATAGTTATAACCCTTCCCTTAACTGTAGGATCTTTTAATGATTTGTAATAGGCATGAGATGCAAATTCTTTGTTAACTCAGCCCTTTTTAATTGCACTTTTTCTAGAATGGTTATGTCGATACTAATGCGAAATTGTGTCTGTCTGTCTTTCCGTGTGACCGTTACGCTAAAGAGGATTTTAATAAAAAGTTTTTAATTTATATGTGGATGCTTTGAAAAAATCTTTTTTTTTTTTGGGGAAAGAACATGGATTATATCATTATAGAATAATACGTTTGTAATGAAGAGTACACGATTTTCCCGCGCTAAGCTAATTATTTTGGACGCAACATCTTTTTTTTTTTTTCAAAATAAACCGACAGTTATCTTAAATTGTTTTTTTTTGTTTTGCAACTTATTCCATAACTGCGTAGGTCTACAATAAATATTATTTTGAGCTTTGTCCGCATTTGAATACTTAATGTCCCATTAGAGTACAATTTACTATTGTTTACGAACTCGTGTGACAACTGACTTATTGATTCAACAGTCTTACGTAATCTTACCTATACTGAGTTCAAAGTATAATGGCTCATATTACTACTGGCATAGGGTTTAATTTAGAGTGTTGACTTACAGTTTTGAAATCAGAAGTGGGATAACACGCCGAAGACAAGTGGGCGACAAAGATGTCACAAATTATGAAGCGCTTTCTAAGTATATGACGTATTGTATGATTCTTAATCATAAATCATATAAAAACTTGGAATTATAAAAACATAAATTAAGAAAAATTCTCAAATTTAAGTAGGAAGCTTGTATTAGGAGAGTACCTTATCAATTATCAGTAAACTTTAGTATCCATGCATGCGCAACATGTGACAAGTACTATCAAAGACATTGATTCATAGGCAGAT
The DNA here is from genome assembly GCA_963422495.1 of Polyommatus iphigenia. Classification (NCBI taxonomy): domain Eukaryota; kingdom Metazoa; phylum Arthropoda; class Insecta; order Lepidoptera; family Lycaenidae; genus Polyommatus; species Polyommatus iphigenia. The sequence goes on from OY730187.1 coordinate 9,691,673, forward strand.
GACGGACCTACGTAATTTGGTCACGTTATGTTAAGCCCAGCTGACATATCCCAATTAAAATTGAATTGACATAACCCGAACAAATGACGTAGGTCTGCCATTTGTCTAATGCCTTATCAATTTCTTCGATGGTATGCCTTCGACAGATCTGCGGGGCTAAAATGGTCGCTTTGGAGAATCATATTATGAACCATGATATGATTCACTTTTAAAAAATCGCAAAATTGACACTCTGTTTGCAATTCAGATGTCTAAATTCGTACTAATTTTACATTCGTGAGTTTGACAGTTTTGATAATTCATTTTGTGAATTGATTGAGAGAAATTGCTAAATGTGACCATGTTAGCCCCGCAGTATCACTTTTCAACCTTATCAGTTATCACTTATCACTGAGCAATAAGATTCATAAACGTTAGAAGTCTCAGAACTATACCTAATAATTGACGACAGTTTACATAAGTTAACACGAGTTAACTGCTTATCAAATCTAATTATAGGAAAGCGGAAAACTCAATTTATCAATGGCATTTGCTGTCATGCATGCATGTGATATTTTCCATGTGGTAGTGCACGGGTTAACCACGCTGTAGACATGCTGTTACTGATATATTGTTATCAACTACTGATCAATGATCATAATTCAAGACGTGATTAGTGGATAACTTATAATATAAGGGATACTTACCCTCATGTTATAAATAACATGAGGGTAAATTTTCCTCATTTTCCTCGAATAATTTGGACGTCCCGATTTTGGCGGGACGTCCCGATTTTTGACCGACTTCCAAAAAGGAGGAGGTAATATGTTCGGCTGTATGTATCTTTTTTTTATTTTTTTTTGTATGTTCCACGATTACTCAGCCGGTTGTGATCCGATTTTCAAAATTCTTTTTGTGTTGTATAGGGTTTAACTCGAATTTGGTACCATGTTCACAAAAGTGGTGATCTGATGATGGGATCCTTGAGGAATCGAGGGAACTTTTGGAAATTTGTATGGAAACATATAGTGATTTCGATTTTTTCTGAAGCATTCGAGGTAAATACTACCAAAAAGTAAGACTTCGCACCAGGTTATACCCTGGATCCGAAAGTACCGAACAGAACTTTTGAATGCTTATAGGTACAGGTTCGGGGATTTCGGCGTTGTTTAAACAACTGAAAGCATAGGCTAATACATCAATTTGATTAATCATCATCATCACAACCATCATTATACCATGGGTCATCACACTATGACCCAATTATTGGTACTTTTCGTGATAATTTGGATCGAAGCAGACGTTTTTGATAATGGTTTCGCTGTTTGTGGACCGATTTTCAAAATTCTCATGTTGTTGTATAGGATATAATCTTAATTTTATATAACAATTACGAAAGTGGTGAGCTGATGATGGGATCTATGAGCAATCGAGGAAAATCCTTGAATTTTATCAAAACACTCATAGTGGTTAAAATGTTGTTTCTAGTAAGTTAAACATATGTTACGAATAAGAGAAATTTTATACGAAGGTATCTCTTGGTCCAAAGGCACTGAACAGAACTCCTGAATCTTTAAAGATAAAAGTATGGAAATTGCAGCATCGCTTAGATAACTGCAAGCATTTACCACAATTTCGCTTACAGTGACATAATGTGAATAGTTAACATTCGTATTGGTTATTTACGCATAAAGCCTAATTTTGTAGATACTTAACTAAAAAGAGTAAAATTATTATTTTTAACAAAAAATTAAAACCGACTTACAAGGTAAAAACAATTGTAATATGAACTAAAAAGTATTAAATAACTCTTACCCTTTAATAGTGCCTTTTTCAGAATTCGTCTAAATCTCAACTATTTCTGTACTGTATACTACAATCTTCATTACTTTGAAGTCGGTACCAGTCCCAAAAGTTTCAGATAATCTGACATTACTGAACTCACGATTAAATTAGCTGGTACCGACTTCAAAATAATGAAGATTGTTGTATACAGTACAGAAATAGTTGAGATTTAGACGAATTCTGAAAAAGGCACTATTAAAGGGTAAGAGTTATTTAATACTTTTTAGTTCATATTACTATTGTTTTTACCTTGGAAGTCGGTTTTAATTTTTTGTTAAAAATAATAATTTCATCAAAATTAAATGTCCCGCGCGGGACAGGCTCAGTCCCGCTTTTCGGGCAAAGCCCGAACGTACGTGCAGCGTTCGGAGAAAGAAAGGCGCGTAATGAAGTTAAGAGTGTGGACTGTGGATGTGGTAGAGGGGTGGATTTTCTTTGGTTGCTTTTGCTATCTATTGTCACATAAACGTTATATTAACGCAAATAAAAAGTTAAAAATTCAAAAAACTTTTGATTTTATACCTTTTTTTACTTTGTCCCGCTTTTGACAGAAGAATCCCGCTTTTTCATTCAAAAAGTTCCAAAGTCCCGATTTGGCACAAAAAAAATCTGGCAACGCTGATATCTGGCTATATAATATAAAAGCACATTTATTTGATTTCAAATCATTTTCCCGGTCCTAAAGCCTCCGTTTATTATGCAAAAAAACGAAAATTGTTGGTTACTTATACTTTATCCACTTACGTCTTCAATCATTTTAGTGATTGAGGCACTGAAATTAAAATAAAAAGAAATAAGTAGGTAGGTTGAAAATACCTTTCCGAAGAAGTTGCAGAAATTGTGTGTAAAAATTCAATGATTGGTCATAACTTCAAAAATCTTACTATTTTGAGACTTGGAGTTATGTATTGATGATTACAATTAATAATGTTTTGATATACCTAAGTGGGCGAATATAGGCTGATATAATGATGATGATGATACCTAAGTAGGTATTAAATATTTGTAAGTCAAAGAGATCCTTCGCATCCTCTAAAGTTTATTTTTGCGTTTGAGGTAATTATGACACATGAGTTAAGTACATCGTAAAGCAGCTACTAAGTAACTAGTACCTTTATGCAACTTATGAGCCATATTGCAATAGTTATAAGGGCGAAATTACCATTTTCTTGTTGCATATGAAGAGTTTATTGTCGTGATTCTCTGGACATAGAACTTTAACCTTTACGGTTAAAATTCGCTATTTTATACAACATTCCTCCTCATCTCAACTACGGCGCAATTACTCGAAAAATAGTTTGAGTATGAGTAATGTAAAGTACTTCTTGAAAAAGTCTTAATTTGTCGAATTTTTGAAACACGCAGATAATAACATCAATTTCCTAAACTGCATACATTCGTGCCTCAGTTCTTTTTGCGTATCTCAAATATATGAATTTCGCTTCAAAAGATAAAAAATACCACTTCATTGGGACGTTTTATTCTATCAAAAGTTATAGAGAGAGAGAACTAGACTTTATCTTCGAAGTATGAGGCCTAAAAGGAAAAATTTACGATAAAACGTAACGTAGCAGGTAACTCGTAAGTCACAAGTAGCTCTAACAGACTACAGAGTCCTTAAACTGCCAACAAACTTAGCAATTTTTAGGAGTACCTAATTCTGCATATTATTCGGTATGAGTGGAGTCTGCTATACAAGTTTGCCATGTGATGACTTCGATGCCGTCTTCATAATAAAACTTCAAAATGCTTTCGCACTGAAATGTCAAACCACCCTATAACTCCACCGGGGCTAAAATGGTCACATTTAGCAATTCCTCTCAATAAATTCAGCAAATGAATTGTCAAAACTGTCAAACTGACGAATGTCAATAATTTGACAGTATTTCGTATTAGGTAATGTACGAATTACTAGACATGAATTGCAAGCAGAGTGACCATTTTGCGATTTAATAAAATGAATTATATAATGATTAATGATTCATAATATGATTCTCCAAAGCGACAATTTTAATTTTTAGCCCCGCTGATTGGCTAGTTTTTGATACCAAAACAATATAAAGATCATTCAGTAATTTTCCGCGAATTTTTGACGAAACATGTTCACATCTTAACATTATAATGTAGTATAAGATCACGTTGCATGTTCAGCTGCGTCGTGCTAATTATAGCGAGCCCTCAGATAACCCCCGACCTCAGTCGGCCTTGGATCCTTTACTATTGCGAAAACGTCAAACATCTGTATTGAGATTCTGTATTATGTGTGTGTTTGTTACTACTTTAGGCAAAAACTACTGGACTAAAATAAAGGTATGGTAGTAGTTTAGGCTGTCAACACAAATGCCACTTTGTATCCTGGATTCTGCAAAGTACAGTGTTCCTGACAAAGGAAGACTAGTTTGAAAATTTGTTAAAATAAGTTGAGACTGCAGGAGATAGAGATGTAACGCATCGCTATGTCAGTTACTACTTTATTGCAAATACTTCAAACATCCAAAAATGAAGGTTAATCAAGGTTTAAAACTAAATGTTAAATACTAACGATATTTGGAGAGAATCGGCTGGGCTTTCTAATGCCTCACGTAATTAATGATTGCCCTAATATCTTGGTCAAATATTACGGATTGTACAAAAAAGTAAGACTGTCATCCGAAACAAATTATTTTCAAACTGTACAACCAAGGTATCTTCTAGTACTTACTCAATCACGGTGGCCTTACGTAATATATTATGTGCAGATTGTGCTCTACGCACAGGAATGGACGACTACCATACATTGTAAAACACATAGACTAGGAGCCAAAGCTAAAAACTGATCAAGAACTTTTGGTATCAAATAATCAGAACTTTTGAATCTTTTTTATATGTTATATAAAATTCGGAAAAACTATAGATAGTTTAACCAGAAAATGTTATTTGAAAACAGACGGCTCTAGTTTTTTGTAAGATGCACGCTAATTATTATTACCAGCAGGCAGCACCTCATATCGCCTTTCACGACAAAATATATTTAACTTGTTTAATATTTTTAAAGTAATATTAAAAATAAGTAATAATAATTATTGTCCACTGTCTTTCATGGACATAATTTTTTAATATGTTTACATTTTTATACGTAAAAACTAAAAAGTTCATTCTGTCTCTCGCCTAGCTCCTAGCCTATAGATAGCACTCACTTGCGGAATAAATACATCTTGTTCACACTCTGTATTCGATATTTAAGAAAGTCTAAGCTTAACTTTTTTCACATATTTTTATATATTTTTTAAATGCACTTGAGTTGTTAATTTGAGTTCTATATTCGGATATTTTAGTTTGAAAGATTTATGCGTTTATAAAACAGATTTCGTTATGAACAATTTTCATAACTTCTGAATATGCATTGTGTACTTTCATTTTCCTTGAAGCCAGCAACTGGTATTTCATGTTGTACTGACGGATGTAAACCACTAAAATTGCATATACACAGACAGATTCACTCAGGCATGGTCGCAGTCTGAAATTTTAAGAATTTGGGAAATTTTGATTCATTAACCGCCAAGTCCCAACTAACCTAACCAAACCCAAGCCCCAGAATTCTGTCATATGACAATATTATATGCCTATAGTTTGTGCGTTTTATGATGATATGCGTGACACATTAAAATTGACAATAGTAGGGAAGTTACCTAAAAAAATTAATCGAATAATTTAAAAATATCGAATCACCTCGTAAAGGAATTGCAATCGAAATTATCGATTTCGTACTGATGTTTCAGAGTGACGCCGGTGATTTAAGATGGCCGCCCTTTTTTAACCGACTTCCAAAAAACGAGGAGGTTATATGTTCGGCTGTGGATATATATATTTTTTTTTGTATGTTCAACGATTACTCCGCCGTTTGTGAACCGATTTTCGAAATTTTTATTTTGTTGTATTAGGTTTCACTCTAATTTGGTACCATGTTCACAAAAATGGTGACCTGATGATGGGATCCATGAGTAATCGAGGGAACTCCTCGAAATTTATATGGAAACATATAGTGATTTTGGTTTTATTAGAAGCATCCTAATCATATGCTACCAAAACGCAAGATTTTGCACCGAGGTATACTATGGTTCCGAAGATACTAAGAGAACTCCGGATTCCTTATAGATACAAGTTTGGGAGTTTAGGCGCTGTTTTAAGAACTGAAAGCATATGCTACTATGCAAATTACATTCATTATCATCATCATCATCATCATCATCACCACGTCAGGGTCACCAATGTCACCAAATTCAACCTTATTATATATAACCTAATTATATTTTGTAAGTGTGACTGTAATTGATACGTAGAATAATACAGGGTGTAATAAGACCACTTCCGATAACTTTGGGGTATGATTATACTACATTTTCTGATTACGAACATGTATTTTTTTTTATTTTATTTTTTTTATTTTTTTTAATTTTAATTTTAATTTTTTTTATAATTAATACCTTTAAAACATGATAATAAACCACATAGAAAAATAATTTAAAATATTTTTTTTAATTTTATTATTTTTACTCCATTATGCAATAGGCAGCGCGCGGTGAACGTTCTCGTGTGTACGAAGTACCTACGAACTCGAAAACGTTGACCGCGCAATCAGCTGTTAGCACTTAGCACCGGGCTCCGGCCTACGCACGCGTCGAAAGGTCGTATGCGACGAATGAAGATACACTACGACAGAACACACAGAAATCCTAATGTATGTGGTGTCTTTTCAATTTTAAACCCATGAAGGTCGCCATGACGTGGAACTTAGAACTCTCACCTCTGACCTCTTATCTAAGTTACTTGCAGTGTTAAAAGTTTAATGGTAACTCGTAGAAAACTGTAAGCAACTGTCTGTGCACAACTTGCTACAGTATGGCAAACTTAGAAGTTTGCCATACTGTTGTACTTGTAACTAGTCTAAGATTATTAGACTACATAGTTACAAAAATTTAATCGTAACTAAATAACGAAACCAATGCGGATGAACAGTCTATCCGCAATCGTCACTTATCAATCGAAATTACAGATGATACACGAAAAAACCTCATACATAAAACTGGCAATTAACTTACGTGAAAAATGTTGAGTGTGTTCTTACTTCTTTATGCATTTTGAAAATAGTCCTTAATACCGAGCAATAAGACCAGTGACCACCAACAACGTCAAAAACACTTCTCGTTTTAAACGAAATCTCTATCACACGGCACACCACAAAGTATTTTAACACAACTGAAATAATAATCAATTAACACTTAACACAATAACTACTACCACGTTTTGATCCTTGAAATAATTGTTCAATAATCAAACTTATCTCTAACAACAACCTATTACCTCAATGCCCAAATGGCTACTAAATTAGAAAAATCTATTTTAATTTTTAAAATAATGTTTATCGGCTTTCGGTGAAGACGTCAAAGGACACCGACACTGCCGACACGGGCGGCGGCTTGTTTTGTCCTTTGATGCGGACCCGACAAAATGCCGCCGCTCTGCCTAGCACAACGCACGTGTCGCTAATCCATTTCAAGGACAATCTAAGTGTTGTACCCTATTTAAAATTCAAAACTATTTATTTCAGTCGATATTTAAATTACCATTAAGTAATAAAAATTATAACTATTATTTAGTAGATGTAATCTCATTTTTAAAATGAACTCTATTAAGAGGTTATAAATTCAGAAAATTTTATCGGGATACATAGTCAAGTTGCATTCGATAATTTCGATACCTAAATTACCATGATAAAGTGATTGTTATACTATGTTACGCGTTATGCGTTATACGTATGCGCGTATACGCGTTTACGCATGCAATGAAAATACTTTAATAATACCTATTTAATTTTAAATAACTTTTAATTATTATTGTCGCTATTCTTAACATTGAGTAGGTATTTGTTTTTTTAGTTTGACTGTAATCAATACTTACTTTTATCGATAAAAAATTATCGATAACTCAAAATATGCAGAGGGATACATCCCTATTATTTAACAAAGTTTTTTCTTTAATTTTATTTAGTCTGCTGTAAACACGCGCCGCGCTGGTGTACTGTGAAGTTTTTGTTTAAGTTTTGTAATTTTACGGATGTTCTGGTCTTATTGCTTGTTTTGTGACATTCTTAACTATTTTTTCGCGTGATACGTCCGAAGAATGTGCGATGAAATGTGAATGAACTTTTAATACTCGTAAACCTTTATGGAACGAGGGTGAACATCGTCGTCGATAGACGATAGTGCGGTTTAAACAGTGCAGTAAAAAGTGTTTTTAAAAGAATTGGAATGTCTCCTGTTTACTTTTGTTTCGTGTTCAAAAACTCTGCAATCTACATTGAGTTAGATGGAGCACAGCTCGAACTGCATTTCATAAAAGCAGACAGCTGATCACAGGTCAGTGAACATGTTATCAAGTATTTTTTCCATAGTAACTGTGTATTGTATTTTTACAACCTCATTCGGATGTGAATTATGATTACTTTTCCTTTTTGGCCGGAAGTAAAAACTGAGTATTTTTGAGTAATAAACCTAAGAAACGGTAATTAATAAATTCTAACATTTTATTAAATCGTGAAAACAATTGTAATTTAATAATCATTACAATATTGGTGGTTTATTCACTACCTACGGGCTAGGGCTTAGGGCACACCACGATCAGCTGTTTTGTCTAGCGCAGGGCCGCGCGCGCGGGACTTGGCGCGGGCGGCGCGGGGGGGCTGGCGCAGCCCGGGGCCGGCGGGGCTCCACTGGCGCGCGATATTATCGCGCATTTACATCAGCATTATACATTGCGTGTTGAAAATTTTGACTATTTTAAAAACTGGCGATTTAAAGAAAATTACTTGTACCAATGGATATATCTCATGCCCTATAATAACCCCACGAAGTTATCGGAAGCGGTCTTTTGACACCCTGTATACAGGTGTATTATTCTACGGATAGTACGCGATGGTTTACTCAATTAAATAGAAGTCTTTGGGTTTACTAGGTAACTAAAAAGAGTGAAATTATTATTTTTAACAAAAAATTAAAACCGATTTCCAAGGTAAAAACAATAATAACATCCTTATAATATGAACTAAAAAGTATTAAATAATTATTCCTATCTAATAGTGCCTTTTTCCGAATTCGGCTAGAACTCAACTATTTCTGTACTCAATCTTCATAATTTTGAAGTCGGTTCCAGTTCCAAAAGTTTCAAATATTCTGTCAGAGAACTGAAGATTCAGCTGTATCTGGTACCGACTTCAAAATCATGAAGATTGAGTACAGAAATAGTTGAGTTTTAGCCGAATTCGGAAAAAGGCACTATTAGATAGGAATAATTATTTAATACTTTTTAGTTCATATTATAAGGATGTTATTATTGTTTTTACCTTGGAAGTCGGTTTTAATTTTTTGTTAAAAATAAGTATCGATTTGATTTCGATTCAACTGTGTCAATCTCTATTGACATAAGTTCCGTTTCATGCATCTGTCAATTTTCAAATATTTTCGTAACAATAATTTTATACTCCTATTTACAATTATAGGAAACATTTGTTTTTGTAGATGGAATATAATTTAATACATTTTGTTTTTTTTTTTGTTTTCTTGTAAAAAAATCCGTAGCATGAAATATGAGAACTGTCACCCATATCATCTTAAAACGCACAAACTATAGTGCCTATGTCGCCTATGTCATAGTATGCTGTATAAAAGACTCCTAATATATTATAACTGTACTTACCTATGACTGCATTGCATTTGGGGAGCTATGTCTATAATATGTCCCGCACAAAATTCCATCCAACTCGTTCCAGCGGCTGAAAACTTAAAATAACAGACAGATACTATACTATTAATATTATTATTAGTACTAGCTGTCCCGATAAACATTGTTTTGCCATATAAAGTATATCGCCCATATTATTTTATTGAAGTGACTAAATAAGTATGTCACCATGGCAACGTCCATCGCTATCCCGTCGCACAAACAATGGTCACGGTCGCCGTTAGTCTCGGATTGTAAAAATTTAGTATTATTTATTCAACAAAATATGCACTTATCGATATAAAAAGTACCCAGTTATAGCTGATTCTCAGAGCTACTGAATATGGCTATAAAATTTTGTAAAAAATCAGTAAAGCCGTTTCGGAGGAGTACGCGCGGTAACTAACAATGTAACACGAGAATTTTATATATTAGATTATATTTCCACGGATTTTCTTGTAAATCCATTTATTTTACATCGATGACCTATTTAGTAGTAGCAGTCAATACGTACTTGGTATGCAGCGGTGGCGGCAGTTTAGGATCGCTAATACCTCAATAGTCAATACTCGATAAGTCAATACCTTCACCTCACCTTTGTTTCCTTTAATACAATAGCTGATTTCAATCTAGACCTGGCACAAGACACTTAAACGACTGCTTGTTTAGTGGACTAGTGGCTTGGTAGTTAATGCTTAGTTAATATTTTGGGCTGGCATCATACAAACTATTTATTAATGTCTGGAGATACCTTTCATCCCGGGATAAAGCAAAGAATAGATGTTTATATTCCAGAAAAATGTAACGGTTTCCGCAATTTTTTTTTATTTATAACATAAGGGGGCAAACGAGCAAACGGTTCGCCTGATGGAAAGCGCCTACCGTCGCCCATGGACACTTGCAACATCAGAAATGCTACAGGTGCGTTACCGGCCTTTTCAAAGGGAATACGCTCTCTTTTTGAAGGTTTACAGATCGTATTGGTCCGGAAATACTGCTGGTGACAGTTCGTTCCAGAGTTTTGATGATAAACGATTTTTTTCCGCATTGAAGTATTTGTGGGCGACATCTAATAAATTACGAAGTATTACATATTATAATTATTTTGTATTCAAAAACTTAGTACCGGATAATGTCGTGGATAGTTTTTCATCCTGGAAAATCTACGGTTCCCGCGCGATAATCGAATCTATAGTCCCTACCAAATGGTAACATGTAATTCTTAAAATAAATTCATACATATTCGGGGTTTAGAAAAATATTTACATTTTCAGTGTCAAGTCATAGGAACGTTTTCTGCAGATCGGTATCTGCAATGCTATATAATAAGGTTGATATTGTGCAACATTGCTAAGGTTATAATTATGAAATATGACAAACAGTTCAACTCCGCGCCCAACACTCGAGGGTCAATATATTACTTAAGTATTGCTTAAGTTTAAGCCTTTACCTATCGCTAGTAGAAAATAGTAAATTATACTGGCGCATCTGTGGGAACTGGGAACGAAATAACATTCTATTCATGGGTCAGTTAGGCTGCGTTTCCACAGAAGTGGAGCGGGGCTTAGCGGTGCCGAATTGACCAATCACCATGCTCGAAATCTTCGCTCCGTTTCGCTGTATGTCATTCCGCTGGAATAGCACGATCCACAGTGGATCGAAAATCGAGTTTCATGGACATAGGAACTTAAGTTTCTAGATGTCACTTTTTTGGGCTGAAATATTATGTTCTCCTAGTTGTTATTACATAACAAAATGTAAAAAGACTCAGCTAAGTGTCATAATAAGGGAGTTATAATTTTTTAAAGAAATGTTTGTATGGAGCCGACAGGAAAAATGAGCATATCTCTGGAATCGCATGGTTGGCCGTTATATCCTCACACACTATTATAGTACTAATTATTATTACTCACATTTTGGCATATTTTGTATTACGGCACCATTTGCGATTTTTTTTCTAAAATTCATCAAAATTAAAAATATTTATTCCATTTGTATTTGTTGCAAAAGTTTATGTTGTGGTTAAATGAGGTCTCTTTCATAATATTTTAATACCATAGGATCACATAATTGGCCAAGTGCGAGTCGGACTCGCGCACGAAGGGTTTCATACCAGTATAAAGCAAAATTAGGCCATAAATTGTGTATTTTCTATGAGAGTCCCGCTTAATTTTATATTATAGTGTAATATTATAATTAAATATTAAAGTCCACATATAACTAAGGATTGTGTAAAAAATTCAAGAACCTATCTGTTGCCATTATTGATATCTAAGAGCAAAAAACCCCAAAAAATCACGTTTGTTGTATGGGAGCCTCCCTTAAATATTAATTTTATTTTGTTTTTAGGGTTCCGTAGTCAACAAGGAACCCTTATAGTTTCAGTCTGTCCGTCCGTCTGTCCGTCTATCTGTCCGTCTGTCTATCCGTCTGTTTGTCTTTCTGTCCGCGGTTTTGCTCAGAGACTAAAGGACCTACAAAGCTGTAATGGGTGTTACCGTTTTTTTAGTAACCGCTAAGTATAGCTATTAAAGTCGACTTTATAATAATCTAGAATCCCAATTATTGATTTAATAAAATTTAAATAATATCTCCTTTACTTTTGCAATTTTTTTTAAATAACCATTCGGTTATTAAAAAAAATATTCATTTTTTATAAGAATTATTATTTCTTTTCTTAAAAAAAAAATATCCCAAATAACACTTTTTGGGATAATTTTACGAAGAAGATCGCTTTTCAACAGGTAAATTGCATAAAATATAATAATTTATGTCACGAAAACCGCTAAAACTAGTACAAAATAGACGTTTTTGGACCTCGCGCGACACTAGCGCCTCTAGCGGAAATTTCACACGCGGTAGCCCCGATTTGGCATGAATGCACATATTAATGATGCCGACAAAATGGTACCTACATGAAATCTTAAAAAAATATTTTTATGGTACCTTCCCTACACATCAAGCGGGGATGAATTTTTTTTCGCGTCCACTTCATCGTGTGTTGTTGGATAGATTTTTTAAAAATATAATGAATATTCATAGATCATTTTCCGATTTAGGGATCCGTTTGTGAAATATTAAGTTTTAAAGTAGAAAAAACCGTTAGAGTCCTGTGTCCCCCCCCTTCTACCAGCTAAACGATTGCTTCTGGAAATGAGAAAAAATTTACGGGAGTAGGAAATATGCTGAATTTAAAAGGAAAACTATCACGGCTAAAAATACTTCTTAAGTTATTGAGTAGGTAATAGTCGATCAACTAAAAAAAAGGTATTCGGCGAAGTATAAAATATGAACTTTTCGTTCAAATTCCTTTGAAAGTAACTGAGATGATGTTGTTAGTAGTGTAAAACACGCTATAAATGTACGTTCATTGACCATACAAACATTTTCAAAAATTAGCGGTACTACGGAACACTATATTGCGCGTGGCCCGACACGCACTTGGCCGGTTTTTTAGTATATTTTGTTGCTGTAACGGAAATAGATTTTACATAATCTGCGTCCTGCGAAAATTTCAACTATCCAACTATATTACCGTTCTTGAGTTACAGAGACAGACACACGGACAGACATTGAAGTCTTAGTAATAGGGTCCCGTTTTTACCCTTTGGGTACGGAACCCTAATAAATAGTTTAAACGATCAACAATACTGTACTTAGCTTTCTTAATCATCTACTCTTTGAGTGTAATATAGCTAGATAGTTGAAATTTTCGCAGGACGCAGATTATGTAATATCTATTTCCGCTACAACAACAAGTACTAAAAACAAAATAAAATTAATATTTAAGGGAGGCTCCCATACAACAAACGTGATTTTTTGGGCTTTTTTGCTCTTAGATATCAATAATGGCAATAATGGGTTCTTGAATTTTTTACACAATCCTTAGTTGTATGTGTACTTTAATATTTAATTATAATATTACACTAAAATATAAAATTAAGTGGGACTCTCAAAGAAAATACACCATTTATGGCCTAATTTTGCTTTATACTGGTACGGAACCCTTCGTGCGCGAGTCCGACTCGCACTTGGCCAATTATGTGATCCTATGGTATTAAAACATTATGAAAGAGACCTCATTTAACCACAACATAAACTTTTGCAACAAATACAAATAGAATAAATATTTTTAATTTTGATGAATTTTAGAAAAAAAAATCGCAAATGGTGCCGTAATATAAAATATGCCAAAATGTAAGTAATAATAATAATTAGTACTATAATAATGTGTGAGGATATAATGGCCAACCATGCGATTCCAGAGATATGCTCATTTTTCCTGTCGGCTCCATACAAAAATGTCTTAAAAAAATTATAGCTCCCTTATTATGACACGTAGCTGAGTCTTTTTACATTTTGTTATGTAATAACAACTAGGAGAACATATTTCAGCCCAAAAAAATTACATCTGGAAACTCAAGTTCCTATGTCTATGAAACTCGATTTTCGATCCACTGTGCGATCGGTCAATTCGGGCACCGCTAAGCTCCATTCCGCTTCAGTGGAAACACAGCCTAAAAGATACCGTATTAGCAAATTTTGTTATTGTCAAACAAATTATAGCGATGGAAATATACCCTTGTAAATGATCTAAATGAGAAGAATCACGACAAAACCTTGGAGTGAAGTTGACACAAATAATAATTTTAATATAGGCTTTTATAATCAACTTAATGCATCTCTCGAACTTATTTCGATAGATGCATTAAGTAAGTCAAATCTTTGTTACTGTGAATAATTATAGTTAACTAGCTGACCCGACAGACGTTGCCCTGTCTTAACGATGATTATTTGATTCGAAATGGTATAATTAAAAAAAATAGATTAAAATTAGTATCTCCATGCTCATCAAATTAAATTAAATAGTTTAGGCGAAAATCCTAAAAGTTTATTGTGCGGGAACCGTACATTTTCCGAGACAAAAAGTATCCCTTGCCCTCTCCCGAAACTCAAAGTATCTCCATACCAAATTTCATCAAAATAGACTGAATAGTTTACGGGCAAATCATAAAAGTATATTGTGCAGTAACCGTACATTTTTCCAGGACATAATGTATCCAAAGTTGGTCTTCGGGACTCAAAGTATCTCTATGCCAAATTTCAACAAAATCGGGCCAGCCGTTTACGCGTGATGTCGTGATCACGCGAATATGGAGAGATTGAAATATCTGAGCTACATTCCACACATGCGTAGCATTTTCAAACAATAAAACTTCAAACTAAGATAACATCAGGGTCGTGTATTCGCGTTTTCCTGATAAGGCCACCCTGAACTCTGAATTTCCGCGCTTCCGCGAGACCTTAGTAGCTGATAGAGTGTCCTTGCTGGGCCGGTTCCCACGGTATCAGGACAAACATCCTCACACTCATTTAGATATAGTAACAATCATCAGCAAGTGTGAAGAGTACTAAGTAGTTGGGTTGGGTGTAACAAAACTAAGTGATAATAATTTAAGATGTGTATGTGTCCCTTGTTTAGAGTACATTGTGAAAGTAGCAGCGCTGAAAGAGCATTTTTTTTTGTTTTATATGCGCAAGCGCCCCAGTGCCCCCAGCGCCATGAATTATTTTCCCAAAAAGTTTTAAAAAAATTTCAGCGCTGCTACTTTCACAATGAACTCTATACAAGGGACACATACACATTGCACACCCTAAAGTATAATCATTTACACTCTGTTTTGTTACACTCTGTATATGGCAGAACTATGCTTCGATAAGGCTTGACTGGAGAAACACCACGGCTTCAGAGAAAACCGACATGGAATAACGCTTAATAATAATTATGTTGTATTTCAAAACCGAAGGATAGTCCATAGACGGCAGCTATCGCTTAACATCAGGAAATCCATCTGCTCTACATTACATTCTGCTAACACATTAGGAACCTTGGTATTTCATTAAAATTTTGTATTTTCACAGCGAACTCTATATTATACTCATGTCACATTACACGCCCTTTTTTTTGATTACGCAGGGGAAACCCATCATGGGTACATTACACACCCTAATTTGTTATAATTTATAGTATGTTACATATTGCTTGAGCTTTGCATTATGTTACAGGCTACAGCCTAAGGTTTAACTTGCAGAAAATCTTACCGTTCTATGCATTACAAAATAGTTACTCAATTGTTTATACAATACACAATATAATCCACTGTATATGCTCATATGTGTCAGTGTTATAACTTATAAATTATAATTAACAATGTATTTTGGTGATATGTTGGCACATAATGTGCAATGTGAAGTAAAAGTGAACTTACATCATATCATTATGTAAATGTGCACATTGTACACAAAACAATCTCTTGGACAATACGGAAGGCCGATCCACTACATTTAAAACATTATTCAATGTGTAAAATCTAGAACAGAATAAAAAGACAATAGAAAGAATCCACTAAAATTTTAGATGAATCAAACGAAGATTAGGAGTTGCAATTTCAGACGTTGCAAATAGTACTGACGACAAGTTGGATGTCCTTTCAGAACCTCCAACTTTCAAACAACTTTAGTTCATTTGCTCGATTCAGGATTGTAATCGATTTGCCCCGCTATAATGTTTCTTCGGGAATTAAAATTTCAACAAAATCGGTCCAGTCGTCCAACATAGATTATAGATATGGTAGGTAAAGCTAGTAGCTGTTTTGGAGGTTTATCTTATTTGCCTTTAATCTTTGTTATCTGTGGGATGTTGACACTATCGATGTTTTATCAATATCGATTTTTGGTGTTTTGGTGTTTTCCACTAGATCACATTAATCATCAGCCCATCACTATCCTCTGCTGAAATGCCTTCCCCAACAAACGCCAACCATCCCCATCTTGGGCAGCCTTCATCTATCCCCTGGCAGCCTCTTCAAACCCCGCACTGCTTACTGTCACCAGCAGTATTTCCGGACCAATACGACCTGCGAACCTTCAAGAAGAGAGGGTATTCCTTCTTAAAATGACGGCAACGCACCTGCAGATATTTTCATCACGTGAAAAAAAAAGAAATCGACGGTCCATTTGAGCTGCAGGGCGTCCTACTCTAAGTTGGTCTAATTCTGGTCACCACTCCAACACTTGTCTGCTCCATCGACCGTCTGACCTCCTGTAGACATGGCTAGCCCACTACCACTTCTGCTAATAAGGATTTTCGATATATCGTTTGCCACCAGAAGGGTGGTAGAGTATTTCGTGTCAAATGTCGTATCAGACAGACATACCGCATACGACAGCTATATCGTGACATGTGGAAGCTATTTCGTTGCTGTTTGACACGACAATTGACACGAAAGACCCTACCGTCCCTCGGTGGTCCTATGGCTACATAGCGCCATTTGGCCCTTTATTGTATGAACAATTTGTCAATAACTTAAGATGACATTGATCATGCGTCTGGGAGACGCCAAATTAGATTACAATTTTAGTCACGGCTAAACGATGACGCAAATCCAAAACCCACGCGCTTTGAGACGAGAATGCTAAAAAGGGAGATATTTTCATCACATCCCATAAAAAGCTCATCTCTCCCACTCTCTCTATTTTATGGGATTTAATGTTACCATTAATAAACTTGGGTGAAGCGTTCTATATATTTTAGGAATATGCGTTCAAAAATAAGTGATTTATAGAACTGAAACTTAAAAGCTAAATAAAAGATTAGTACCCGGTATCAGAGTGTCGTTGATTGGTCAACTTTTACGCTAACCAGTCAAAGGCGGTAATAAATAGATAAACTCCTCAAAAAAAGCTCAGGAACTAGGCAGAAGAAGTCAAGAATAAGTTGTCAAAGATGTTTATAATTACAGACTATAAGTAATTTTTTGTGAAGTGGCCAAATTAGATCAAACGCCATCATAATATTGTAACTTGTCTCTAAAGAGAGACAGTATTTTACGCTCATCAGTGTCAACAGTGTTGGGGAAGTTTATGTGCCCAAAATATATTATGTTTATGCTTCTCCATCTTGATCCTTTTTGATCCTCCAACATTAATAACTGACTGCCAAACAACATCCGCATTAAAAAACTAATATTAATTACCTCTTATAATTATAATTAATCAGTAATTAATATCAGCCATCTCAGCTATGCCGCTACAGAACTGAGAGTTGTGGAATTTCGCCAGCTATTCGTTTGTATTCGCCGACTACTGATAACGATTACCGAGTAAGCGATGACTCGATATTAGTAATTACTCGATTAATTTAAACCACTTATGCGCCAGTCTGGGTTAAATTTAACCTTATATTTTTGGACGCTGCACTGTAAGCATTCTTGAATCTTGTACTAACTCACAGAAAAATTACGTATGTATTGAGTTATTAATAATAGAGTTATGTACTTTTGATCATTAAGAACTGCATTCAAAATTCAACAAAATAAGGTTTGTGGGTTAGGACTTAGGACACAACATCAAATGCCTGACAACAATCATTTAGGTTATTTTTCTCGTTTCTCATATTTATGAAAGAAAATGCATGGTATTTTAACACAGAATAATTAGGGCCCTTCCACACGACGTATTTTTTGCGCACTGACGACGCACATTTTTGATGCGCTCGTCTTCTGCGCGTTTTCATCGCGTTTTTTCAGATATATCATATAAGTTTAAAACGTGTCGGCTTCCTTGCGTTTGCTGAGCGTTCAACTTACGCTTGTATCGATAAATCGATACAAACGAGCGTAAAAAAAACGTCGTGTGGAAGGGCCCTTAGATTTAACTTTGATAGATATTAGATACCCAATGGACCTTTACTACTTCCGAAATTACGTGAGGTGTTTTTGTTAATTTTCTAAACCCTCTTTTCGACTTCCTCCCCCCTTAAACACCTCGCCCCCTTAGCTACTGACAGTAAAGTTTTTGTTCAAGCATAATTTTACTGTTACGGCTTTCTAAAAAGTATATCAAATTCTAGAGCTGCCAAACTTCTACGAAACTGCTCTAGTCCTATTTTGATAAATTTCGGTGTGCCAGATATGAGAATAAAATATATAATATGCTTTTCAACCTGGCCAATTTTTAACCAAGTTTTTTATAACAAAAAACGAAACTATGTTATGGCCAACACCCAGTACAAACACATAATATCGAAATCACTTTCATTTGTTTACAAGTCAATCTGCTCCAAAAAACCACTGGCCTCTTTAAATGACCCTAATACAGTGTCGACATCTGGTACATATTCGAGGAACTTGTCAACGGCTAATTAAGTTCGAACGTAACCGTTGATACTGAGAGAAGATCAGACAGACAGACGAAAAAAACCTACATCATTTGGTCGGGTTATATCTAGTCTACGTTGACGTTCGCATTAGAGATAATGTCCACTTTAGTCATGGTAGACTTAGGCACAGAATAATATATAGTACTCCGACTTAGGACAGACTGCAGATTTACAAATCACATGGAGTCACGTCATATTATTATACCTACGATTATTTTTATTGTTATAGAATTATATAGACTATTGACTATTGTGTCCTTGGTGAGCGTTCGCACTCAGTGTCACGTGATCTTCTGAGCTTAATATAACCCAAAGAAATATTTTAGAGCCGGATGGTTGACCAACGTTATTTGATGGGGGTTCAATCAATCAATCAATTTCCTCATGGACGATGCATAAAAAGTAGGGACAGTATAGACCGTATGACTGAGTCGACCACTGATCAGCTGTAAAGTAAGCACCTAGTTACTGTAGTGTCCGACCGAAGGTCTATTTTTGGCCGAAGCCGAAGCCGATTAATCGGCAATCGCCACAACCTTCAGCCAAAGTCGAAGCCGAAGCCGAAGGTTTATAATCTTAATCGCTCGACTCTCAGTAATTAATTTTTAACCGACTCCAAAAAAAGGAGGTTAATAATTCGACGCGTATGTATGTAATATTTCCAGAACTGCCCAATTTTCTTATAATATGTTAGTCTGTAATCTGTATCAGCGTCTGAACAAATGTGCCAAATTACAAGTGTATGTATATTTTTATGTTTGTATTCGCATATCTCTGGAACTACCATTCCGATTTCAGTATTTCTTTTTTTGTTGTACTAGGCACTGTTCAACTTAGGGAATAGTGCAAGTTTCAATAAAATCGGTTCAGTAGTTTTGGAGACACGGAGTTTTAATTCTCGATAATCTTCGATAATATCTTTTTTAAATACAGTTATGTTCAATATTGTGTACAAGCTACAATTAATATTAAAATTAAATATTTCAAAACTTTAATATTGAAGGTTTACCTCTATATTGACTGTCTCATAGAGAAGTTGATTTAGAGATGGTAATAAAAGTTTGTGATTTCGTGATTTATTTATTACTTAATAATTTGTGGACTACATTAATAATTAATTAAGTTTAAGGAATGACTCAAATGTGTATTTCGAAAACGGATGAGAATTCGGAAAAAGGGTATAGAATCAAAATTATAGAGAATTTAATAAGTTTTTTTCATCGTAGAATGCTTTTTGCTACAACGCATCGTTTTTTAGTTATTAGCCAAAAACCAAAAATTGAGACTTTTGGCACTCTCCCCTCACTCCGGTTCACCTCCTAGACTTCAGGACTTTTAGTATGTCTTATCCCTTACCACCCTGAATCTCTTAGGTTCCCGCTCACGCATTCTACAACTACTTTATAAAAAAATCTTTATTATTTCACAATTAACAATAATTAGACCAATCAATCAGTCTTTACTCATTGTTTTACTCGACTAGACCGAAACCAGACTAATAAATAAAATAAAGAAACACTAACATCTTAATAAATAATTAAATGATTTATTAAGCAGTTAGTGTTTGTTTATTGTATCTGACAGTGACTCCCATCGGCCTCTGCATACACGACCGGTCCGTAGCTCTCTCACGACTCACTCAGTCTTTCGTAACAGTTTACAGTTCGTTCAATTTCGACGGTTGCTCAGACCTTTGGCAAAGCTTCGGCTTCGGCCGGGTTTTAGGCCGAAGCCGAAGGTTTCACCGAAGGTGTTTTTTTTGGCCGAAGGTGGCCGAAGCCGAAGCCGAAGCCGAAGCCGAAGCTTCGGTCGGACACTACTAGTTAGTCAAAAAGAGAATATTATAGAGATGATAACGCGCAACTTTATCTAATCGCTTTACAGCTTAGATATCTTCTTGATAATAATAATAATAATAATAAAATAAGTTTATTTCTCCCACAACAAGTACACAGAAAAAATGAAAACAGAATACAAAAATATGAACAAACATTTTAGACTTGCAGTGTGGGAGACAGGAGCCCAAACTAGGTTACCCTGTGCCTTGGGACTCCTGGCTCCCCCTCTCCAGTTACTCTATAATTAACAACTTTGCCGTAATTATTAATAACAATAATATTGTTTACAATATTTCTTCGAAAGCACTAAGCATTTATAAAATTAGAGTTATCGTTGTACCTATATTTAACTTTAATTCATGAAGCCCCAAGCGGCCACATCCGGCCGCGATAACAATGAAAAAGCTATTGTGTCTCGTTTTGCCACGACTGATGGGTTAATTTACCTACTAACTTTCTTATTATTTATTTATAATATATATGTGTGTGTGTGAGTGTGTGTGTGTGTGTGTGTGTTTTTGTGCGGGTTTGTGTGTCTGAGTTTAAGAGTTTATTATTATTAGTGCCACTACCTATATTATGTTAATAAGGAGGTTTTCAGTTTCATTATAGTTAAGTTTCATCAACCATTCATTTAGTTTCATTTTGCACTCACGGGTGTTTAGATGATAAATTGAGAATAATTTATTTGCAGTGTTGTAAAATTTCCCACTTCTAAAGTTGTAAGATTTTCTGGCAAAACTTGTGTTGACTCTAATAGATGGACAAATATGAAAGTATCTACGATTTTGAAGAATGGAATTTGATGCTTGATATTCTATTGTTTTGTGTTTTTTAATTATTACTTCTAATATATATAATTTTCTGATACTTAAAACGTTTGCCATTTTATATAGAGTTACTGTGGGGAAAAGACGTGGCTGGCATAACGCCACTTTAAGAAGCATTCTCTGAGCACGTTCAACTTCCAGCATTATCTTTTTGTCGGATCCTCCCCAAATCGTTATGCCGTAGTTCACGATGGATTGACAGAGGGCGAAATATATTGTTTTTAAAAGCTTCCAGTCAGTTACATGCCTGAGACATCTGAACACATGCGTTAATTTCCGTATCCTTTGAATAACGTTTTTTATTTGCTCGTGAAAGTTTAATTTTTCGTCGATAGTTATGCCCAGGTATTTAATATGAGGTACTCGCTGTATTTCTGTGCATGAACAGTCAGACGTCTGTAGACCACAGGAGTGGGCTAGGATTTTGAGTCTCTTTAGGCAGCTTTCCATTTCTTTAGAATTTCTAATGGTAAATGTAATATATTTCGTTTTTATTGCATTTAGTGTAAGCGTATTCTGTTCCAACCAGCGTGTTACTATATTAAAGCCATCCTGTGCTAATTGGTAAGTTTCATTCCAAGAGAGACCGTAGAATGTGAGACAAGTGTCGTCTGCGTAAGCAATTATTTTACAATTTTTGATGTTGAGATTGCACAGTTCGTTTATGTAACACAGGAATAGGGTTGGACCCAAGATACTACCTTGGGGAACACCAAATTTGACAGGGAGCTCACTGCTTACCATATCACCGATTCTAACGGTCTGACGTCGGTCATGCAGATAGCTTTAAGAAGCAAAAGTGGAGTTCCCCGTACACCGATTTTCTCTAGTTTATCTATTAACTTGATAGGGCAAACCGTGTCAAATGCTTTTTGAAGGTCAATAAATATTGAGAGACATTTATTCTTCCTGTCAAGACATTCCACTAAGTGTTCTGTCAAATTGTGGAAAGCATCACTAGTGGATTTTTGTTTTCTAAATCCAAACTGGTTTTTTGACAGAATACCTCTCTTCTCTAGAAAATGTATTAAACCTTTATTAATAATACGTTCTAAAAGTTTCGACACAACTGGCAACATAGAAATTGGGCGGTAATTCCCAATATTTTCTTTATCACTGGACTTAAATATTGGTATTATTGTAGATTTTTTTAGTGATGTTGGGAAGATTCCTTCATTTATGCATCTATTAAATATAAATGTTAAAGGTGGGACAATAATATCTTTAACATTTTTTAGGATACTAGCTGTGATCCCGTCATACCCAGCTCCACAATCTGATTTTAAATCACGAATCAAACGATCAACCTCCTTTTCCGTGGTGGGGAAAAGTACAAGTGAATCACAGCAGGATTTTATTGGATTATCATTTACCGCAATTGTTGATACCTTCGTTCTTATTTTTATTCTGTTTGCGAGATCAGCTCCTATATTAGCGAAAAATTCATTTACGGAGTCTGTAGACTCCTTTGGGGTATTTTTGATTTTTAGAAGTTCAACGGGAATTTCTTTTGTCTTGATTCTGTTTGAAATTGAATTTATTACATTCCACATTTTTTTATTATTTTTACCTGCTGATTCTAATTCATTTTTCTCGTATTGTTGTTTACATTTTTTCAAAATTTGATTACAATAATTCCTGTACCTTTTATACGAATTAATTAGAATACTATTTTTAGGATCTTTTTTAATTTTATAGTGCATTCTATCTCTGTTTCTAATACATCTAAGTAAGCCTACTGTTATCCATGGTTTTAAATTAGTTTTACTTTTAGACTTTTTAACCTGAACAGTATTATTTTTTACTAGATTTTGAATACGTTCTATAAACAGGTCCATTGAATGATCTATTGAAATGTCGTTTCTGTAGATATTGCTGAAGTCGATTAATTTAGCCTCGTCCAAAAGTGTGTCAAATTTAATTTTTTTAAAATATTTTGATTTTCTATCGGAAGTAGTCGTATTTTTAGTTTTAAGGCAGAAAAGTACATGTGAGTGATCTGTTATAGCACTTTTAAGTACAAAAGTATGTGATGTTAAATTAGACTTCAAAATCAACTGGTCCAGACAACTGTCCTCTCTTGTAGGGGCGTAAAAGGCTGGGACCATACCGTAGTAAGCCAAAACATTAAGATAATTAGACGTTTCGGAGTTAATCTCGGCAATATTAATTAATATTTACGTCACCAATCAAAATAATATTTTTAAAAGCTGTAATTGTTGCGAGTAGATCATTTAGGCTCTTAAGAAAATTGTCCAACGAACGAAAGCAAGGAGGTCTGTAAATAGCAATTATTGCTGTATCATCTCCGATTTTTACAATTAAGCAATTCGCTTCTACAAAATTGGGTTCAATAACCTATAATGTCAATTTTTACAATTTTCTAAATATTTTTTGTGGTGTTACCAAAATGCGACAATTTCTATTTTCATTTTTCTATGCTAAAAAGGTTGTTTAAACTCGAAAACAGTCAGCAAACTTGTGTTATGTTGTTGATTCCTTTGTATGTTACGTCAATGCAACGTGTGAAGTTCAACGGTAACAACACAATACAAATATATTATACAGTAGCGTAACTCAGCTTAAAATTAATTTAATTTTATAAGTTAGACGCGCGTGCGACTAATCTACTTCTACAGTCCTCAACATACGAGGAGGCTGAACGATTCGGATCGGACTGATCGCAGGCTGATTGGACGTTTTGTACTATCAGAGAAGTTGATTCCTATGCAGATCGGGGACCTACGTAGTTTGGTTGCGTTACGTCAAACCCAGCCGACAGATCACAATTAACATTGAATTGACATATTCGACCAAATAACGTTGGTCTATCAACTGCATAGGAATCAATTTCCTCGATGGTACATTCCGAAATGGACACGAGTCCAGTCAAATCGGACTGACCCACACCGACTAAATTCGATCGGCTTCCTCGTATTATATGAAGAAACCGGTGTCTTTTAGGTAAGAAAATAAAAAAATGGGATTTGGAAATTAAATATTGCAAGCGCCATTAATCTTGTGTTATGAATAAAAGCCTATCGATTGACGTCTCCGTAGATATTACAGCTGCTATCTGAATTATTCAGAAATCACGCCAATTGCAAATTGAAAAGTGCGCCTGCGGACTTTAGTATGGAGATATAGTCTACTGTTTACAATCTATGCTGTGTTAACAATGAAGACGTATGTTATCTTCAGCCCTAATATGTCAGTCGCTATCTGCGAGACTGCGGGTCCCTGACCAGGAACAAACAACGAGGGACTGAGACAAAACATCATTTGAATGGCACAGGAATCCTATTCCAAATATTCAAATTATTTTAAATGCAGACGCCATATTGTCACTTAAGGCCCCTATACACAGAGAGACGGGTCGAATCCGATCGGACAGTGGACACTTTGCAGGCCGACCTAACCACAGTCAGCCTTAAACCAAATTATGAGAAATTCTTATTTAAATATTTTGCTTGTTGCACACGTTTACATGTTATTCATCCTAAACTATTTACTTTTCGTGAGTATTTATAATATTTAAAATTGATGTAAAATTTTAAATCACGAAGATCCTTCATTAGATCCTCACGAACTCGGAAAAAATACTTCTAAAAACTTATTTAAAAAATTGGTACAGGTATTGCTTTAAATAGAATTTTATTCCTTCTCAATACAACCAACCATTACTAGGGCGGTAACATTTTGTGTAAGTGGGAAGAAGATGAATTAGATTGATAAATGTTACATAGTAGTTTTTGTGTTTTGAAATAACACTCATATTTTTTATCTGCGAGCTGACATCGGATTTATTGGTTGAGATAAGATGTCGAACTGTCAGTAGCTATGATAGATGGTCCTTCGAGCTCATGTTTGGGAACTACCAAGTTATCTGAGATTTGTTCATCTCGTGCCCATTTTCTGAGATTTTTTACTGGAGTTTATCTATTCAAAGTTGTTTGAAATTACCCAATTTGTGTTTGTAATATGACTATTACTGTAATATTTTCACCCCAGAGGCAGCCCTAGCGCAGACAGTAAACAAAAAGTTTGTTCGACAATATTCTTACATGACGTGTGTAACATGGCAAATTTTGATCGGATTATTGACTGTATGTGCTGGTAGTGCCCTCTGCTCTGACCTTTGCGTATTATTCTCTATTATTGAATGATAACGTTGTTCATAATTTTAAACAAATGTTCATAGTTTAAATTTTAGAAAGAGATACGTTTAATACGAGAGAGAGTGCTATCAGAGAAATTGATTCATTGACAGCATGGCAAACCTACTATGCTAATTAGCTTATGTCATGTCAATTTTAACACATTTATATTAGCTTCAAGTCGTTAGCTCTTCTTCTCGGCAAACACAAACCAACCGATTTACCTAGGTCCGCCATCTGCCTATGAATACATTTCTCTGATAGTACAAGTACAAACTGCACCTTGATAAAGGTAATGATGAGAACACACAGTTATCACAGAACAAAGGAATACCCGAACTGTACCAATCACTCATTGATTAGATAGTTAAGTACCTCACCTTATCAAAGTTTTCGTAGAAATGGAAGAAAGTGTTATGTAAGTTTTGGGAAAAATCAATATCTTTTCGGAGTTTTGTCTGCTGCTTGTTACTTTAATATGTATTCTGTGCTGCTGCTTAGGTATATTCAAGTTTTTCGCAAGATATAACCATTTCTTTTTGCGGCATAATAAATGTCTACTCAAAAAAATATGGAAGGACAATTCCGCGCCTTGCGGAAAAAACAACAAACAAAAAAATATTTACAGTCCAACATAGAAAGTCCTCCTTTTTTAAAGTGGGTTAAATATTTGTATATTTATTATGCAAATAGGAATATTTAAAATGCACATGATATATTATTTTGTTGAATTTTCTCAATCGCATATTGCCCAAAGTGAAAATTGCTCAAACATGATTACAAACAAAGATAAACATTGCTCATCGCCGCCTAGTGATGTACAGAATAATATTATCGATTATGTACTTCTACATGGAGTTGATTTAAACTATAAATTACATTTACTAACAAATAATTAAATCGTAGAGCTGTGTTTGTTATATTATGTTTATATTTTATCTACGATGAAAAATACATGTTTATTATTAAGTTAATTTTAATTGAGTTACTAATTAGTAACTCAATTAAAAGTTGTTCAAAAAGCTATTTATCTCGTTTAGCTTAAAAAGTTACGAAAAATATTATCGTATATTTGCTAACTTTGAATTGTTATTATTAAAGCTAGTTTATAATATTATTATTTATAATATTTAGTTTAAACTTTCGAAATCTCACATTATACCTAACATAACCGCAATTACGTAATTTCAATCAGAACATAAACTCTTGTTTTTTCCTCTTTGGAATTGGAGCGTCGATAAAATATATTATGTAGGTATATGTAAAATTAATAACTTATAATGAATAATATAAATATGCAAAGTTATAATATGCATAAAATTGTACCCAAAACTAAATTCCTTTATTGGAATTATTTATCTCTCTTATTTCTTTCATAATTTATAAGATTTATATAAAAATATTTCACATTTTAATATTCTTCAAGGCTTTGGCTCAAGTTTTCTAAAGTTGTAATACAGTGAAATTTGGAATCCATTCTTCTAAAACTATTGAATAATTGAAACTGCTATTGTTTAGGTATAGCTCCTATATGCAGCTCCAGCATAGCTCCTATATGCAGCTCCAGCATGCTGGACTTAAAATAACAAAGGAAGCCTATTGACTTATCTTGTCATAACAGCTCGTAAAACATCACCAACGTTATTATCAGCATCTATCTATCGAATTCTAGTGTCTTCACTACATATTATTATAAAACAAAGTCGCTTTTTTCCCTCATGTCCCTTTGTTCCCTTTAATTTTTAAAAGTACGCAACGGATTTTGATGCGGTTTTCTTTAATAGATATAGTGATTAGTTTTAATAGGAATAGTGATAATAGGAAGGTTTATAATTATAATAACATTCATCAAATAGTGGAGAAATACTGTTATTGTTGGGGTTTCTAATGTGATGTCGTAAATAATTACATTTATTTCCGCTTATGTTGCAAACGCAGGCTACGAGATTTATCAAAATAATGTACTAAGTATAATTAATTGTACACAATGAAAAGGTCCTACAGAAAACTCCGCAATGGTATATGTCTATCTCTTATGGATATCCCACAATAACAGTTTTTTGTCATTTTCTTTTAACGGCAAATAATGGCTAATTTTCGAAGCGATTTTAACCAATACGGCATTAATCCTTATTCAATGATAAAAGATAAAAAACAGCCCTGATCATATTAGGGGGAGGAATAAATAAATATAAAAATCCTCATTCAATTAAACACTTTAAATACATTGTTAATTTAATATATATCTAAGTATATTATGGCCCTTTACAGCATATGATTTAAATGAATATTTTCGAAGATATTACATATTTAAAAATTGCGAGACGTAGCTTTTGCGGCGGTACCGACCAATGCGGGCCACGGTTAGTACTAATGAATATTATAAATCAAAACTGCTGAATCGATTTTAATCATTTTTTCAGTGACCATATATTTTATACCCGTGCGAAGCCGGGGCGGGTCGCTAGTTCTCAATAAATGACACCCATCAAACTATGTGTAGGTACATAGAATATTTTTAATATCGATAAAATATCATAAACATAATATCGACATCGGGATATCGATAAAACATTGTCGATACGTGTTTCACATCACTATATGTTACGCAACATGCAGGACCGGTTCCGTGGCCCAGTTCCCCGCAGGTGCGGCGCCGGACCGTCTGCCGATACACTGCTGCAGTGTTATGAGTTATGACCGATAAACAGCGATACAAGAATTGTCAGAACCCCTATTCTTGTAGCTTTAGCTTTCATTATGTAGCTGTAAATGGATAAAGCTTAGCTTCAAAGATTGTCAGAAGTCAGCTGAACTTAGTTCTTCTAAGCAGTCTGTGAGCTGAACCTTAATTATTCTTGTTTGTAACTTTCATATCAATATCTATAAGTACTAATAATATATTATGGATAGATACAATCCAAACTTAATCCACATTACTTTCATATCCATACCACAGAATATAATATATAGTTGTCCATACTTAATTATATTATGTAATGCAAAAGTGTCTATGTATGTCTGTCTCCTAACGCTTAATTAGCTAAAGCGATTTTGATGGTTTAGCTAATTAAGCGCGAACAGAAAAATTTTCAGAGACGAAAAAAGACATAGGGTGGTTTTTGTTGCAGTGTTCAATAATTATGGTTTCTAAAAATTTTGGCGCTACAAAGTTGCCAGCAACATCTAGTTAAAATATAAACGAAAATTGATATCATGAGCTGTGTTTTTGAGTTTTGGTTGTTTTTAGCTATAGATTTTGAATTGCTTTAAAGCGACCAAACTGGGCCGCTTGGGAGTTGAAGCGTTAAAAGTCATACATAAAGACCACACATAATATTATATGTAAGAACTAAAATGATTCTTATTTTGTATTATTTTAGTGTGTTTTGACGACCTCTGTGGCTCAGTTGGTGGCGCGTTGGCAGCGCAAGCCGGAGGTCGCGGGTTCGAATCCCGCCGACGGAACAAAAAATTTTTCAATGTTCCTGGGTCTTGGATGTGTATTAAATATAATATGTATGATATAATAAAAATCTTAAATACATATATGTATAATATAAAAGTATTAAATATATTTCCGTTGTCTGGTACCTGTAACACAAGTCCTTCAGGTACTTAGCACGGGGCCAGACTGACGTGGTGTGAAGCGTCGATAGATATTATTATAGTAAAGTGTTTTTGTATTGTATTGTATTGTAACTCTAGCTGCTTACATACTGTAATTACAGCTTGTTAAGTATTTGTTAGCAATTACTGTACAATTAACATGTGGTCGGTCGATGCCCTCATTATACCAATTGGCTATCGTATGACGATACTGTCTGAGAAAATATCGAATATGATGTTCCGCATTGCGATAAATTAAGTATCAACACAGTTTAGTCGACATACTGTCATACTGCAAGTAAACTAATTCTACAATGACATTTTGACTTTTCTATCTCCTTTCTCCTATCACTTGAAGGGCTCTCCACACATAACTGCGAACTAGCATCGCATCGCAAATACACGCGGCAAATCTTATAATAAAAATAACATTGTGATGCGATGCAACGCGATCGCAGTTATGTGTGGAAGCCCAAAAGACAGCTAGGTAGAGAACAAGGAGCACAATATACATATCACAAGACACAAATATTGCCCAGCCAAAGCTCCAAGTACATAATTAAAAATGGAATAAACAAACATAGGGGATTTTCGTTTGGGTTTTCGCATGCGATAACCGTACTACGTGCGAATACGCATGTCTAATATGCATGCGTGCGCGACTATCCGATATCACCAACCGCAGACACCAATATAAGCCTACATCAAAACAATAGAATGATACATGCTTTATAGGGCTGTCAACTGTCACTTAAAAAACCACTTATTTATTTAAAAAAAAAAACAATAAAGCTACACTATGTGCTTTGATAAGGTACAAAATATAACAATGGTAGCCTACAGTCACTGCCATGCTAAACATGCAAAATTTTATTCAGGAGGATTTGTGAGCATTTTAAAACTCTTATACAGAATGTAACAAAACTAAGTGATAATACTTTAGGGTGTGTATGGGTCACCTATATAGAGTTCACTGTGAAAGTAGCAGCGCTGAAAGAGCAAACTTTGACTGCGAACTATATTATAATATTATAATCAATGTCGACATTGAAATTGTATGTACA
Source organism: Polyommatus iphigenia (assembly GCA_963422495.1). NCBI lineage: Eukaryota > Metazoa > Arthropoda > Insecta > Lepidoptera > Lycaenidae > Polyommatus > Polyommatus iphigenia. The sequence goes on from OY730187.1 coordinate 9,721,970, forward strand.
CTGTACAGTCCTTTTTGTTTGATTTGTTTTTGATGAGTTCTTATTGCAAACTCAAAATTTCAGCATTCAAATGAGTCACAAGGATAAAAAAAAACCAAAATATAAAAATCCTTTTTGCTTAAAGTTACCAAAAAACCCAGTAGGGTTTTTTGGTAACTTTAAGAAGCTTACTCAGAAGAAACCTCTTTGCAAGCAGGTTAAACTGCAAGCCAACCAGTTGTTAAGCAGGTTAAAACAAAAAGGAACCAGTTTAATGCGCTAGATTTTTCACAAAAACCCATTAATTAAAAAATACACAAATTTTTTTCTTAAACTTTTGTTTTTCAATGTTTAATTCCACGAAATTTATAACATATTGCCTGTGTTAGCGTAGTCCACAAGTTTAGCTATCAAATGAGACCTTTTTTATCTTCATAGGTTATTTACATGAGAAGTACTGGTCAGATTTGTGTGAAAGCCCGAGAAAAACTAAAATGGCTGCCATTTTACAACCGTGAGAGAGAGAAAAAATTTGAGAGCCAATTTGTCGATAAAATATACCATAGATCATGACATTAAAGGATCGGACACCGGTGTCGGGACACATTGTATAAGTTATTTTGCATCGAAATTTTATTTTATCAGAAGTGGCAACCCTAACAATTAAGGAATTTGGACAAATCAGCAGCGACCTTCCCCATCCCACCACGTGGTGAATTACAATCACTGTGGGTGGCAGACGGTAGTGGGACTCACGATGAACATTGTTTACGGATTCCAATGATATTATTATAGGTAAGTAATGATCAGTATCATCATCATCAGCTTATAGCCAACATAGTCAACGCGTTAACTATCCCGATCATAGACAGACCTCAATAGTAATGATCAGTATCATCATCATCAGCTTATAGCCAACAGTCAAAGCGTTAACTATCCCGATCATAGACAGACCTCAATAGTAATGATCAGTATCATCATCATCAGCTTATAGCCAACATAGTCAAAGCGTTAACTATCCCGATCATAGACAGACCTCAATAGTAATGATCAGTATCATCATCATCAGCTTATAGCCAACATAGTCAAAGCGTTAACTATCCCGATCATAGACAGACCTCAATAGTAATGATCAGTATCATCATCATCAGCTTATAGCCAACATAGTCAAAGCGTTAACTATCCCGATCATAGACAGACCTCAATAGTAATGATCAGTATCATCATCATCAGCTTATAGCCAACATAGTCAAAGCGTTAACTATCCCGATCATAGACAGACCTCAATAGTAATGATCAGTATCATCATCATCAGCTTATAGCCAACATAGTCAAAGCGTTAACTATCCCGATCATAGACAGACCTCAATAGTAATGATCAGTATCATCATCATCAGCTTATAGCCAACATAGTCAAAGCGTTAACTATCCCGATCATAGACAGACCTTAATAGTAATTTACTAATTATAAAAATTGCCAATTTCAGTTTATTTTAAGGCACTATCAGTACCTCATCAGTACTATCACAGAATATACCAGGTGTAACAAAACTAAGTGATAATACTTTAGGGTGTGAATGTGTTCCTCGTAGAGAGTTCACTGTGAAAGTAGCAGCGACCAAATGCTTTTTTTTTACTTTTGTATGGGCAAGCACCCGGCGGCGCCCCAGCGTCACGAGTTTCCCCATACAAAAGTGAAAAAATATTTTATCTTTTAGCGCTGCTACTTTCACAGTGAACTCTCTACGAGGAACACGTACACACCCTAAACGGCCTAAAGTATTATTATTTAGTTTTGTTACACCCTGTACAATAGTACTCCACTATACATAATATTATAATGGCTTTTGCTCTGGTAAACAAGTGCCATTTTCGTCAAAACCTGATCTCATGCACCGAAAATTATGATTTTGGTCTCATTCGATTCGGAATACCATCTAGAACATTCTATCAAAAATCCAAGACGGGCTGAAAAAAAATGCAAAAGTTATAAACAATTAAGTAAGTAAACATAAAAATAAGAGCTTGGTTTTTTTTTAATATTTCAAAAACTATTTGAGATAATCAAAATTTGAAAATAGATCCTTAAAGAGCAGGAAATTTCCTAAAAAAAATCCTAGATCTAGGATCTAGGATTTTTTTTAGGAAATTTACCAAAAACCTTACCAATAATCCTTATTGCTTTAATTGAGCGGCGAAAGTAACGGTAAAACCGCGTGGTTCGGGTTTCGCGTGATTTGCCGCAATCTGCTACGTGAACTAAAAAAATATTTTAAGTGATTAAATATTTATATTAAGGAATAAAAAAAATGGGTACTAAGTAGACATATCAATAAACAATAATCCGTTAACAAAAATAAATTATCACAATTTGTTTAATTATTATGCTTTTCTTAATTTGTTAACAGTCACCATTTTAATGTTAACATAAAAACGCTGATTATTTCTAAACAAGAAATCTAGAAATTTTGAGCTAATCTTTAAAGGGCTTAGAAAAGATTCCCGTTGAAAAAATTCTTTTTTTTTATTTTTCACTTTTTTATTAACATTCAAAAGCATTCCAAAATTATTCATGTAAATAAAGCAATTACGGTACTTTTATATCCAATTATTGTTATTATTTTGTTTTGTTGTTGTTAGAAGCCAGATAACAATGTATATTTTTATATTTATAACTAATAAAATTTAAATAATCATTTTTATTGATGAAAAAACCCTAATTGCTTTATTTACATGAAAATTTCATGAATGCCTTTGATTGTTCATAAAAAAGTGAAAAATCAAAATTATTGAATTTTTCCACCGGATATCTCTTCTAAACCCTTTTAAGATTAGCTCAAAAGAATAATAAAAATTTCTAGATTTCTTGTTTAGAAATAATCAGCGTTTTTATGTTAACATTAAAATGGTGACTAATAACAAATGAACAAAAGCATAACATTTAAACAAATTGTGATAATTTATTTTTGTTGACGGATTATTGTTTATTGATATGTCTACTTAGTACCCAATTTTTTTATTTCTTTATATTAATATTTAATCAGTTAAAATATATTTTTTAGTTCGCGTGGCAGATTGCGGCAATTCACGCGAAACCCGAAGTACGCATTTTTACCGTTACTTTCGCCGCTCATTTAAAGCTATAAGGATTATTGGTAAGATTACAGGATCTAAAATTTTTTTTAGAAAATTACCTGCTCTTTAAGGATCTATTTTCAAATTTTGATTATCTCAAATAGTTTTCGAAATATTAAAAAAATCCAAACCCTTCTTTTTATGTTTACTTAATTGTTTATAACTATTGCATTTTTTTTCAGCCCCTCTTGGAATTTTGATAGAATGTTCTAGATGGTATTCCGAATCGAATGAGACCAAAATCATAATTTTCGGTGCATGAGATCAGGTTTTGACGAAAATGGCACTTGTTAATCAGACTATTTGCTCTTAGGCCATGCTCATAAGAAGATGATATACTGGGAGATATTGTATAATGCGTACTGTCAATATTTAGAACAAAAATAAAGTAGATTGTAGAATTGATAAGGCTCAACGTATTTTAGTGAAAAACTGGCATATCTGTGTGCCAGAACACTTTTTTCATGTCGACTTTTTTCACCAACTGTTTCTTATAAAAGTTTACTAGGCTAGCGTCGATATTGCGTTGTATGAATGTTTCGAGTTTTAAAATAAAAGTATGCCATAGTAATTCATGCAAATTTTAGTATGAGTTTTGTTGCAGATTTTCGCGATGCGATGTTTTTAAGCCCTTAATTTTGTCCAGGGCTACGGTATGAAATAGCACCCTGTAGGCTGTAATCTAACTTAGGTTAGGACCTCCTATCCAATTAAGGCTACACGGCAACCTCTAAACATTTCTTCACCGGCACACTCTGATTCGCGAGCTAACAATGTATTTGGAAACGTTGAGTCATCGTACCGATGGTCGTGAAATATGTGCCTTTCTATGTACAGCACCCGAAGGTATGGCTATAGCTACCGTGGCTATGGCGACTGCCTAGACTATAGACTATAGAGGATACAGGTAAAGGCAATACAAAAAGATTTCATAAGGGCCTTAAGTCTTTCTCTTTTTTAAAAGAATAAGATACGATTGGTTTTAATTAACAAGACAAAAGAAATAAGATAATATAGCTGAATGTATACTCGAGGAAATTGATTCCTGGGCAGTTAACAGACCTTCGTCGTTTGGTCGGCTTTAAAATATGTCAATTCAATGTTAGCTGTGATCGGTCGGATGAGTTTGACTTAACGCGACCAAATTACCATCTACCTAGGAATCAACTTCTCTGATAGTACATGGATGACACTGACATAACAGGTGAGGATGCGAGATAGATCTGGAAGCTCTCAGAAATTTAAACTAGCTCTACCATCTCGTAAATTCGATGGCTAGTGAAAGTGATCTTGTCATTTTAATAATAGCCGCAGCTTGTCTTTTGAGCTTTCAATACAATGTCATTAAAAAGCCACAGGATCCTGAAAATACGCTATACTGTACTCGGCGAAACATGGCGGTAGCGGTCATTGACTCCCTGTCAAAAACTTGTCATTTTCTATACAAAGCCACGATTGACAACATCTGATCTGATCTCTTTCTCTCTCATCATTGTCAATCGCAGTTTATATAGAAAATGACAAGTTTTTGACAGGGAGTCAATGACCGCTACCGCCATGTTTCGCCGAGTGCAGATAGCCATCATTCTGATTTCAGTCACGAGCAAATTATTATACAATAGCAGTAACATCAATAAAATGCTTTGTATAATTTATATCGCTGAGAAAATTAACATGTATCAATGTCTATATGTTCGTGTATGTTCGTGACATAAAAACAGGACAAACCTGCACCAGCAACTGTTATTTGCGAAGAAGATGTCTTATGTATTTTTTGTAATTACCTAATAGTAGGTCATGATATCAGCTGCATAATAAGCACATACGAAAATAACTAACAAGCAAGTGCGACAGATGTGCTTCAAAATTGAACTCATCTGCTGTGGACGATTGGCGTTATAACTCTCGACTCGCAAATGTGTATATCTTTCTGTCTTCTCGCCCAAACCATTGAACCGCTTTAGGTAAAATTGGGCCTGGAGATTCCTTAAAATTTAGAAAAGAACATACGGTAGTTTCTAACGCGAATTACGGCAAATGCACGATTCCAGCGCGATTAACAATTTTCTGCGTAACAAAGTTGCAGAAAATCTAGATAATATGAAGATTGTTGTTTTTGTATTTGAAATATGGCAACACTCTCTTTCAAAAAGTCTTCAAAAACCATTGACCTTTGTAACAAAATCTCCCGATCGTTTAAAAATATCACAATATGTAAATACATATATTATGTACATTTAAATGAGAACTTTCTTTCCTTTAAATATCACTTTGACTTCCGTAAACATGCGTTAAGTTTAAAATATGGTAACCTTAGTTGAGTTGAATAAACCGTGATTTTTATGTTACACAGCTGTCAAGAAGACATGGGACGACAGTATTTTTATTTATTCTACATACACAAATCTTTGTAAAAATATCAGTTCTATACCGGAGAAATAATATTACGTACAGCGCCCCTAGCCAAGACGTTTTCTTTATGACTTCTTTATAGAATCGCCGAAGCTATATAGAAGTCATAAAGAAAACGTCGTCAATCCCATACATTTTTGATCGATTAATCGAAAAACCGATAAAGAAAACTTCTTGGCTAGGGTCTCAGAACTTTCTGAAGGTCCGAAAATACTTTTATTGTATCCTCTACGTGTTTTTTGTAAATGTCTTCATATATTCATTCCAGAGAAGACCTTTGAAATAATTTTGTCTTGTGCTATGTGCATAGCTTTAGTCTAGGCTGGGTAGCGTATGGTTCATACAACTCGATTCCCACTGGTTTCATACCTTTAACATTTTAAAAATCTTTTGCAGATATTTTATGCAGACTGGAGCTATCCTCACAAGAAGCAACCTTCGCTACTAGGCTGACAGGTGTTGGAAGACTATAGTGCTTGTGCTTACAATAAACATAATGTACTAACAAATAATAAAGCGAATGAATCATGCGCAACAATGCAAGAGGTCACAGAAGGTCCACGGCCATATTTAATAGAATTGTCTGCACTGAGGTCAAATAGTAAAGTCAATAGTACATCTAGCTTCCTGAGAGATGGTTAAGTTTTGAACATCAGGAAGTTTATAGGCCCCCATGTAGGGCGAGGCTGATATATCGCAGTCCGACCAGGGTACTTACTCCCGAAACTGATACGAATTCGATTTACAAGTCTCTTTATTTATTTATTATCAATACCTACAACAAGATAAAAAGAAATTTTAGTTTCTTCGATGAATGTACTCTGAAAAAATCTCGAATCAAAATCGACATACGATACGACCAATTCTCGCTCACTCGCTCGCCTTGCCCTACCAAAGGGCCGGGACACAAAAACACGACACGACGTCGCACGACGTCGTGTCGTGTTTTTGTGTCCCGACTCCCGGCCCAAAAAGACCTAAAATTACCTACCTTTTTTTATTTTTACATACCTAATTAGCAGAGGCCCTGCTACCATATGTGCAATGCGTGCAATGCACACGGGCGCCATCCTCTAGGGGCGCCATCCTCTGGGGGCGCCAAATCACCATCTTTAGGGGCGCCAAAACCAAGGACCCAAAAAATTTGCCTAAAAGGGCGCCAAAATCCTTTTTTAATTTATTTTCCCTACCCCACCAAAGAGACAAACAATTGTAGATCTATCTTAAAGTTGTACACGGCCTATAAAAACGTCTACAACTTAGAACAAAGAGATATGACTCCAGCACAGACTGTAGAGTCAATTGCATACAAAACAGTACTTTCGATGGTCTCATAGGCCGTGGGCAGACACGTGGCCTTGACTTTCACGGTCTGCACTTACAAGGTTGTTACTGTGTTTATTGCTATCATCATCACCATCATCATAAGCAGTAGCTATTTAGCTTGTCAAAAAAGAGAGCCAAAAAAAGTTTTTAATCACAAAAATAATATTATAAGCCCAATAAAAAGTGAAAATATCTGTGAAAAGACGAGGCATAAAAAGAAGATGAAATAAGAACTGAAGCTGTACTAATGTTGCATTAAAATAATAATCAAGTACTGATGTCATTATTGTACTGTAATAAAAAGTTAAAATAGTGAAAGGGTCTATAATATAGATTTGAAGCTTATGACCTTTCACTGACATAAAGTAGAGCAGGCATAGATGTAATAATGTGACAGAAGCGCAACTTTGAGGTACTAAAGACCACTTTTGATAATAACGCGACGGCGTAACTAACAAAGATATTTAATTGGAGAATACGTGTAGAGAATGAAATCTGTTGGTTGTCTGGAAGAAACCGCTTGTAGAGACCACCAATTTGCGCAAAATCCTTTATTTTTACATTTGTAATGCTATGTTTTAATGTGCAAATAAAGAATTTTTATTATTTATTATTATTATTATCTGCAATTTTAATCAATTAGGTTATTAAAAAAACCATAATTATAAATATAAAAATAACGTGAATATGTTTAATTTAATTTTCCGATAGTGTGTAAAGATAAAAATATGTAGTGTGTTACATACTTTTATTCAGCAAATTATGGACAGCCACACTGCCAGACTCAAATGACTTGTTTCGATCCTTGATTAAGTTTAATCGCGTAATTATCATCTCTCTTACGTTTCATTTTCGAGGCTTTCAAACAAGTGAGCCAATTAACAACGCTTTTAACAAGATCAACTTCAAAATCCTCACAACTGGGTATTATTGACTTTGTTAGAAGTTAACCCTCTGTTCGTTACATGCTCTAACATAATGTAGAGTAAAAAACCTGTTTTGATCTGAGTCATAATATGGCAGAATTTAGGCGCCCAGTCGGTGTCGACTGTCGGCTAAAAGCTTTTTACCCGTTTTGGCTTCCCTAAATAAGACATTAGCGGTTTCACATGCGCCGGCGATCAAGAGACTGGTTTTTATCGAACGGCCATATTGTGACAAAAGATTAGATTAAATAGAGGTATATCTTTTGTTTCCTTATCTGAGAATTGAGAAAGTTTTCAAAATAGTTTTGCTGTATTGTTTAATTTGTTTTAAAATTATGAATTACTATAGTTGTCCCGGTGAACTTCGTGTCACTTATAAACCTTCTCTGGACTTCCACGATCATTTTAAGACTAAAATTAGCCAAATCGGTCCAGCGGCTCCAGTCGTTATCGAGTAACGCTATAGCGTTACTAACTCAATTGAAAATCCATTTTTATATATTTATTAGCTGTCCCGGTGAACTTCGTGTCGCTTTAAAACATATATATATATATATATATATATATATATATATATATATATATATATATATATATATATATATATATATATATATATATATATATATATATATATATATATATATATATATATATATATATATATATATATATATATATATATATATATATATATATATATATATATATATGTTTTAAAGCGACACGAAGTTCACCGGGATATATATATAAATACTGTCTTCGTAAATTTTATGGTATCTCTCTCGTGACCTCTATTCGTAACAAAAACTATCAGTATGTACCATCCATATATTTTCATAGTCGTTTCAGTGTAGTTTTTCCATGAAAAAGTCTGTCTCCATCTACTGGTCTCCATTTAAGGTAAGCTGAAATGTACCAACTTAAAATTTAAACACACACTATACATAACGTGACCATACGTCCCGCTTTGGGTGGGACAGTCCCGCTTTCAGGCAGTCTGTCCCGCTGTCCCCCGCGAGGCCGAAATTGTCCCGCTTTTGCAGACAGACCAAACGACAATAATTTAAAAGTATTTTTACGTTTGAAATGGCTGTGCAATGCCTGGAAGTAAAGCAAACGTGATTATTCTGCCATATTGTGCCAAATAACATAAAAATTGCTCCAGTAGCTCGTGAGAAAAGCCCTTTCAAATAATTTTTCCCGTTTTTTCCACATTTTCCTCTGTTTTTTCGCTCCTATTAGTCTTGGCTTGAGAAAATATAGCCTAAAGCCTTCCTCGATAAATGGGCTATCTAGAACTGACAGAATTATTCAAATCAGACCAGTAGTTCCTGAGGATCAACGCGTTTATACAAACAAACTCGACTTCCGCTTTATAATATTGAAGATAATAATAATAATGTATGATGCACTTTGAAATACATCATTTTTCATACATTTCAGAGGGGGGGAAATCTGTATTTGTCCCGCTCTGACAAAAAAAATAAATGGTCACGTTAACTATACACCCCTTTTTAGGGTTCCGTAGCCAAATGGCCAAAAACGGAACCCTTATAGATTCGTAATGTCTGTTGTCTGTCCGTCCGTATGTCACAGCCACTTGTGGTAAAATGTGTGTCGTCCCCCCCCCCCCTCTAACTTCTGAAGTAGGGACATGATAAGTGTAAAAAAAATATATGATGTACATTACTATATAAACTACCAACGAAAATTGATTTGAACGAGATCTAGCAAGTAGTTTTTTTTTATACGTCATAAAATATGGTAAACCTTTAATATTTAACTTTCATTAATTGCTTCGATCGCAGATTCTGGGAAATCTTTTGTTATTCTATTGTTGTCGCGATCACCGTTGTTCTTATGGGGCTTGATGGGTTAAATCTATTGAAATATAAAAATAAATCAAAAACCCTTAAATTTCATAAAAACCTTATTGCTGCTACGGAACCCTTCATGGTCGAGTCCAACTCGCACTTGGTCGGTTTTTTCCCACAAAATGGGATAGTCTCCGTGACTACTCAAAATACTAAATCATGGATTATACTGACGTGACTGTACCCAGATTTTTTTTAGCACTGGCAGTCTTTGTCACATGTCCAACCCCTGTTTGCTTAGGAGTTACTCTGACAGTGACTTATGGCGTGTTTTTTGGGCCAATAAAGTTGTTTTAGGATTATTTTGATGTTTAGTGTTGATTGAGCGTGTTTTTTGCATGTCTGGCCACACATGGATCTTCGTACGGCGTACCCAAACACAAATTAATCATACATTATTATTCTTAGCAAAGCTGGAGAGTCATTTACAGAAACGCTTTTACTTGAAGGGTAGAAGTAAATTATTTGTAGCGACTTTTGCTAAGATAATATGAGCTTTTTGTTTTTTCTTTCTGCTAATTAATAAAACCGTAATATCTACTATCTAAATCTAAAAATTATTAAAAAGTATATTATTACTACTCTTTTATTAAAGAAAATCTACATCGTATAAATAGACAGTTGTTCAAAATATGTTTGTGCATACGTTACAAAATTGGCTTGACAGACAGCGACAATAAAACAGTTTGATATAATCGTATAAGTATAACGTCTGTAATGAACAGTGTAAATACTACTGTATATACATACTTGGTCCAAATATTGTTAGTGAGGGGGTTCATATTATTTTAACTTTTTTTACGACCACCATTTAAATAAAAATAATAGCCCCACATTATATAAGATCTCTTTATTGCGCAGCCTACGAGTAAAAGTCTCTATTTTTAGGAAAGTACTAAAACTTTAAACTGATAAACTCCTAAATACATACATAGTTCTATCAGATGCTCTTCAAAAGCATCTGGCGAGTCCGGCGGGTGGCAACTAGCAACATTTTACGACGTTCGATTTTCAAACGTCGTTAAATATTTTGTGAATGAAATGTTTATGGCGAGTCGTAATTCATCGTATTATGATAACAATACATGGACCAGTAGATTTTATGGTGAGAATTTAAGTTTATTTTTTATTGCTCAGTATTGTAATAGTAAAAGCACAGAATATAATATAATAGTAGTGCCAAGTAAAAGTAGGAAATATATTTGAGATTTATATACACAGAGTCATGTGGGTCAAGTGTGCGCATTTAAACTTTGATGCTTTAAAAAACTCAAATATTATTAGTACAATGAAACAAAACTGTGTTCATTTGTAAGACTGTTTATTTGTCACCAACTTAAACACAACAATAGTATTTTTCAATAACTTATATTTTAAGAAGCTTTAGAAAACAATAACCCTTCCATTTGCGCACTTTTACCCCAGTATCGGGGTATGTGTACGCAGCACTCTGGGTAAGTGTACGCAACTACAATATATATATATATATATATATATATATATATATATATATATATATATATATATATATATATATATATATATATATATATATATATATATATATATATATATATATATATATATATATATATATATATATATATATATATATATATATATATATATATATATATATATATATATATATATATATATATATATATATATATATATATATATATATATATATTGTAGTTGTTTTTTGTATTTATAGCAGGTCGCAGTGACGCCAGGGCTATAGCGACCTGCCTTCTTTAAAAAAAAAAAAAAAAATATAATAAATATATAAATATATAAATATATATATATATATATATATATATATATATATATATATATATATATATATATATATATATATATATATATATATATATATATATAATTTTTTTTTTTTAAAGAAGGCAGGTCGCTATAGCCCTGGCGTCACTGCGACCCATGAGGATCTATTGTGACTCCTTCGCACTAGAGAATCATCCCCAACCCAATACTGCTCATAAATTGAACGATATGGTTGGGGTTGGTGCCACGAATTTCCTCTGTGGATGAGTATTCGTGGCGACCAAGGTGCCTGTTCCTGCTCTGTAGTAGAGCAGGACAGTCTAGGAGAAGGTGAATAGGTGTTTCATCCTCCTCCTCACAGAATCTGCAAGTCGTTAAGCTACAAATACCCATTCTGTTTAGGTGTTTGTTGAGCTTGCAGTGCCCAGTTAGGCTTCTGGTAAGGATTCTTAATTGGTTCCTACCCAAGGTGAGCACTAATTCTGATAGTTTCTTGTTGAAGCCAGGAATTAGTGCCTTGGAGTGTTCAAGGCCAGGGGTCTCAGCCCATTGCTTCCTGCATAGTCTGTGGCTCCATTCCTTGAGCACTTGCTTTGTGGTACTAGGAGTTATACCACAGACTGGTTCTGGGCCATATATGAGACTCTCGGCCCCAAGCCTAGCCAGTTCGTCAGCGGTTTCATTGCTGGGGAAGCTAAACATTACAAAATATATATATATATTTAGAACATAAAGAATATTCTTTTATCATTTTAATTTGTAACTACTTATAGTTACTTAAAGTAATCAACAAAATCGTCTTCAATCAGAATATGAGAACAATCATTTTCACTTAGAAATATTTAGTTACTTCGTCATACATGTAAATTGTAATACAAAAAAAAAAGTGCCGTGTGCGGTGCACTGTTTTTGCCACCAGACTCCACAAAGGCTTCATTCAATCCAATCTTCAGTCGGTGGTTCAAAATACTGTTTGCCACATAAGGGAAAAGGCTTCTGCGCACACTTAACCCAAAGCATAGGAACAGGGTTATACGAATATCGTTAATTATTGCATCATCAGAATATCCTAAACACTGGCAAATAACAAACTTGATATTATGTTGCACTCGATAGAAAAAAGCTTATTTAGAAAAAAAATACATGGCTTCAAAAACTTACGCATCAAAATTTACAAAATATCGTAAATATTTGAGCAAAAATCTTCATTTATCTGTCAATCCAAAATGGCGCGCGCGCAGACGCTGGGACACGAGCACTTCGCAGGGCGTCCTGTGGGTTATTGAAGAGGGGGGTTGCCGTCCCTTAGCGTCATATATTTTTCGAGATATTTACAATGCGCACACTTAGACGCTGCGCACACTTGACCCACATGACCATACTAAAGTTTTGGCTGCTGACTACTGACTGTACCTTTTGAATTATCGTCAATGATTTTAGCAGTAAACGAGGAGCCTAGTCCCTACAGAGATTTAAAAAATATTACAATCGCCTAACGTCGTTTCAGTTCGGCAGACTTCGGCACGATGTTTGTGTGCGTGCGACTAGACGTATGCGTAGACTAGCTATAGCTATGCAATAGCTTTACCGCGGTATGGTAGTCCCCGAGTGCCACACATTATTTTTTATTTATTTGTAATAAATACTTGTCATACAAGTGACCTACTAATAAGTAACAACATTTGTACTAAAAAATATTTAACTTTAATTTACTAAGGGCACAAAGAACTACTTTGGTTATCATTTTTAGGGTTCCGTACCCAAAGGGTAAAAACGGGATCCTATTACTAAGACTTCGATGTCTGTCCGTCTGTCCGTCTGTCTGTCACCAGGCTGTAACTCAAGAACGGTAATAGCTAGAGAGTTGAAATTTTCACGGATTATGTATTTCTATTGCCGCTATAACAACAAATACTAAAAACAAAATAAATTTAATATTTAAGGGGGGCTCCCATACAACAAACGTGATTTTTTAAACATTTTTGCTCGGTATCAATGATGACAACAGGTAGCCACCTGAAATGTTCGCAAAATACTCAGTTTTATTTATACTTTAATAATTAATAATAAAATTTAAATAAAATTAATACTCCCATACAAAAAAACACATAGTTTTCCTATTTTTGCTCTATAGTGGTACGGAACCCTTCGTGCGCGAGTCCAACTCGCACTTGGCCGATTATTAAATATAATATGCTTAAAAATCTAATTATCACTATTCGGCTTCTTTAAACGAAGGCGATATTTTTTTAATGTTGCCAGGCTACCTGCATTTATGAATCCAATAAAAAAGGGATCGTAAATCATTTTCGTGCCATAAAAACTGAATGATTCGGCTTTGTCCGACTACCTGTTTAAAAATTTAAAGGATAATAAAAGATTACGAGATAAACTTCACTTTTTAAAAGAAATTCCATACGGTCGAAAACTTTCGTCGCAAAAAAAATATTTTATTTTTATGCGTACAAGTGAAATTGTTTGGAGAGAAAATGTATGTTTTCACATGGTTTTTTGCCTTTACTTTAACATTAAAAATCTTATCGACAAAAGTGTATGACGACCACAAAAAGTATGTCACTAGTTCAACTGACTTACTAAGTTAACTACGATAAGGTGACCTAACGGAAGGGATAGTAGATAATATTCTAGTTATTTCTGATCAGTATAAAACTATTTTATATCTCATATTCTTCTAGTAGCATAGTTTCAAAACTTTCCACATCACGTGTTTAGAGAAGTCTGCGGGATATTTTAACTAAAAAACTTATTACAAAATTCAAGTACTATATTTTTGTCAAATGTAATGTCCACACAAGAAAACAGTTACACCATTTACATACATATTCAAATGTAAATGTCAAAACTCAAAAGTCAAAATATCGTCCCAAACGGGATCTTTAGTGCCCCGCAAACAATCAAACATCAAACACGTCAAACACCATATAAACTACGTGTTTGACGTGTTTGACGCGTTTGAAGAAAATTTGGATTTACTACGTGTTTTGACGTGTTTGACGGTTTGATGTTTGATCGTTTGCGGGAGACTTTTAATTTGACGACCCTTTTTACCTCGATATGCCATGTATACTTATTGTCATACACAGAACAGATAGTATATATTCGTAGATCGTAGATCAATAAATCAAAATCGGGATTCAGTCAAGTCTCAAGACTCAAGACTGAGTTAAAACTCCGGAAGCAAGTCCTGTTACATAGAAGCTAGCTTCGTCTAAGACATGTTGGTATTCAGCTTACTGTCAAACCTCCTTATACGGACAGATCTAGATAGACTCGTCTATTACTAGACCCAGACCTAGGTTAATGACTTTCTGATATGTAATTACACTTGTCTTAATAACGTTTACCATGATATCAAAACAGCGCTAAGTAATCAATACATAATGTAAGGTTATGTGTATCTACTATCTATACAAATATTATAAAGCGGAAGAGTTTGTTTGTTCGTTTGTTTGAACGCGCTAATCTACTAGTCGGATTTGAAAAATTATTTCAATGTTAGACAGCCCATTTATCGAGGAAGGCTATAGGCTTCGATCACTAATATATAGTATGTACAATGTACTATCAGAGAAGTTGATTCCTATGCACATCGGGGACCTAAGTAATTTGGTTGCGTTACGTCAAACCCAGCCGACAGATCACAATTAACATTGAATTGACATATTCGACCAAATAACGTTGGTCTATCAACTGCATAGGAATCAATTTCCTCGATGGCACATTATAAGTGACAACTGTAACAAAAATAAGTGATAATACTTTAGGGTGTGTACGTGTTCCTTGTAGAGAGTTCACTGTGAAAGTAGCAGCTCTGAAAGACGATTTTTTTTCACTTTTGTATGGGCAAGGGCCCGAGCGTCACGAGTTTCCCCATACAAAACTGAAAAAAAATTTTGGTCTTTCAGCGCTGCTACTTTCACAGTGAACTCTCTACAAGGAACACGCACACACCCTAAAGTATTATCACTTATTTTTGTTACACCCTGTATGTGATCGAAGGCTATATTTTATCACGCTAAGAGAATATAGGAGCGAAGAAATAGAGGAAAATGTGGTAAAAAGAAAAACGGGGGCAATTATTTGAAATTGCACATTATCTTAAGAACTACTGGAGCAATTTTTATCTTATTTGGCACATATGAAGAATAGACTATGTGAAGGGACATAGGCTAGGTATTTTTGCAGAAATATGTACGGTTTCCGTAAAATTCCTAAATTACACGGGCGAAGCCGTGCGGAACATCTAGTCATGAATAATTAATTAATATTATCGTGGAAACAAAACGAACTCATGTCACTTTGAAAACTTAAAAGTGCAAGTTTTAGCAATAATTATAGCACGGTAAAATACATTGGTTCTTAAACTGTATGGTATGTGTATTTGAACTGTGGTATTTTCTCCTCGAGGACTTGAGGAGAATGATAAAATTGAAATTGAATTTTGTCTATTGAGCGATTTGTGAAATGGAATGATTTTGCTTAACTACGTCTAAACGAACTTTATTACAATTAATTATGCTTGTTTTTTGTTTTCTTTTTTAGCTTTTTAGTAACAGAAAGTTACATTTGAAGTCGACGCTTAAAACATAAAATCAGACAGTTTCTTACTTTATATTCGTCATAAATTCAAAAATATAAATCTAAAATAAGACAATGGTCGATCATCCCTAAAACCACAATAATAAGCTCCGAATTCCATTGGCAATATTTTCAACCCCTGCCACAAAAATACGAGTTATGTTCTTGGGAACTCTACACCGTTCACCCCATTGTAAAAACCAGTTTTAATCCTTTCTTTCCTATCAAGATGACTTCATATTTAAAAGGATTATTGTGGTAAAAAGTTAAGTGCATTTTATAGAGTCGTAAAAATAAAAAGCTACCGCCATTTAGTTACAACTTACAGATGCGAAATGCTCCCATACTAACATTATAATGTTTGCATATGTCATGAAAATCGTTGGAGCCGATTCCGACATTCCAATTATATATATACAAGAATTGCTCATTTAAAGATATAAGATATTATATTGTAAGCATCAAAATATACTGAAAGTCGCCGAGCTACTGAAAATAGAAACTATGATTTGACACAAATGCAGCCTGCAGAGTATAATGTTCAATGTAGATTGTAGAGGCATATAATTGCCACGGGGAGGATTTTACTTTTTATCACGGGAAAATACAGGTATATCTATGATTTACGTTCGATACTTACTATGATTACGATTGCCATTTTAAAATTAATACTTCGATCGGGGATTCTTGGAAATGGTATTGTATTCTATTGTTGTCGCGATCACCGGTGCTCTTAGACACAGGACTCACAGGTTACACGGTCAAATATTCATCAATCTGATCCATTAATCTGATTGATGGAATATTGATGGTTATAAAAAGTTCATAATAAAAATACGAAAAATCCATCAATCCGTGGCGTGGTTTAGACGATAAAATTTTCGTCAATCTGTACTGGATTGATGGATCAGATTGATGAAAATTTGACTGTGTAACCTGTGACTTAAGCTAAGTACTGACATACGGTTTTGCTCGATAGTTTTACTCCAAATCGAGTATTAATTACTTGTGGATTGCAAAACTGACAGCTCGAAGGCTCAAATCGAGCCACTCGGAGGCTCGCATCGAGCCAGCTTGATGGATGTACATAAATGTATCGATTTATGCTTTCGTCGTTCGTCCACACATTCAGCATTGCTCGATAGTTTTACTCTAAATCGATACATTTAATTCCGTCAAGCTGGCTCGATGCGAGCCTTCGAGTGGCTCGATGCGAGCCTTTGAGCTGTCAGTTTTGCGGTCCACACAGTAATTATTACTCGATTTGGAGTAAAACTATCGATCAAAACCGTATGTCAGTACTTAGCATTAGAGTAAAACTATCGAGCAATGCTGAATGTGTGGACGAAAGTCCGAGCCGCGGGTTTTGTTTGACGTTATTGCTTAATCGAGCAAAACCGTATGTGAGCACTTAGCATTATGGGGCTTGAAGGATTAGTGTAATCTTAAAATTATATACATTTATTTCCGAATAAAAGAGAATCGGCCAATATAAATTTTTCATATCAGAAATACTGTTTTAGCGGACACAACAGCGCACAAGAGCTCATTACCAAAGTTTGTCTGAAAGTTGGAGGTTCTGGAAGGAGTTGTCATTACAACGTCTACAAATACGACTCGCTCTTCCATTGAGGCTCTCAAGCATATTCCACAACGTTTATGGCAAAACGGGTAAGCTAGAAATATAATATAATCATAATAGGATTTATATAACAATCATATTTAGTATCAAAGTATCGAGGTTTGCCACCACGCCCAGACGTGAACTTTTCTCATGATGTATGACAGATTTGAGATCAGAGACAAAATGTACGTAGACAATAGACAGTTCCGTGATGTTCTGATGCAACATGTCACATCACTATTATGTAATGCTATAGTGATGTTGCACAAGAACTTTTTTGCGATTGCGCCCTCAAATACTAGTACCGGATTATGCTATTTTAATGCAGTATAGCGGGTTTACATTATTCCAATCTAGTGATAAAATTCTGGATTGTTACTAATGTCAACAAACTGGAATAATGTAAACAGCCACGTAGGTAGGTACTGATTGAGCGAGCAGCCTCGCGATGCTGCCTCGGGCGAGGCACATCTTGAGCGAACGAGGGTTTACCTCACGAGGCTGTTCGTTCAATCAGTAAGCGGCTACGGGCAGTGGCCCGTACTAGAATGCACTGAATTGCATTACATTATTCTAGCAGCAATTTGCTACAGATTGGAATAATGTTAACCTGCCATTTAAACAGTAAAATGTAGGAAAAACAGTGACTTTTATTTCTATTTCGACTTGAAAAACCCGTCAAAATGCCCGACCTATTAGAAATTTTGAACCCCCATAAAATCCATCAGATAATCGCGTTATCCATCTCCAGGAAGCGTAACTAATATTATAAAAAGCTTTCTTGGTTCAATTTTCTACACGCCAGAGATCGTAAAACAATTAAAAGAGATGGATCTAAAGCCGTGGGTACATTTGATTTCATCCCATTTCATGCTATCGACAAAATATTTTTTATTAAAAATACAAATAAAAGTTCTAAAATGGCATAGCGGCTCCGTCTTTGCTTAAATTTGATCTAATGAAGTGTTTTGGCATAAAATCTACACTAGGTATAATTTCAGGTAATAATGAAATCTCTGAGCTAGACGTAACACTTAATAAATATGCATTTAGTGCTAATATTACTTTTTATTATTATTATAAGACTAAGGTTATGCAGTATGCTGAGGTATACAGTATACTCTCCACTCTCCTTAATATTAAACCACAGATTACTCAAGTGTTATTTAGTTTACTATGGGTTATCCCATCTAATATGTGACGTGAGGAAGGTCTTGTATCCTCTTACGTCAAACGCGGTTTGACTGTTATCAGTTTATTAAATAGTAAATACCTGACCCGTCAAATGTTGTTTCGCATACGTAATACATGATGTATAAATAATAATTCCTCTTGAATCTATACTAATATTATAAATGCGAAAGTATCTCTGTCTGTCTGTCTGTCTGAGACAGACAGACAGACACTTTCAGACAGACAGACGCTTTCACGCCAAAACTACTGAACCGATTGTAATGAAATTTTGTACACCGATAGTCTAAACTTCTAAAGCCTGAGAAAGGACATAGGCTACTTTTTAACTGGAAAAAGGGGTTGTAAGGGGGTGTTTATGCGTAAATTTGTTCAAATTAAGTTAGTTCCAAAAAATCATAACAGATGGCGCTAGGAGTCGCCAACATCGCGCTAACGCTTACTCATACGTCTTTCTAAATATAAGAGGTGGTACCATGTTGAGTTGCGTTGTTCTTGTTCGATTCTTTCGATTGTTATACACGTTTATAAATAACTCACTACTCAGTACTTTATCTATGCAGTGACGTAACCTTAAACCTACCAATGATAAATAGTTTATGAGTAAAGCTAAAGTTATGTAATGAGGGGCTAAATAAGATTTAAAATTTGGTATAAATAAAGTTTAATTTAAAAAAATATATTATGTGCACACTGCACAGCTGTTTTTGGGTATTTTGATTTAAGGGGTACCAGGGTTTTAAAAAGCTTTTAAAGACACCAATTTTGTTGACACCGCGCGCTATAAACTGAAGTCCACGCGGACGAAGTCGCGGGCAACAGCTAGTCATCTATAATCAGTTGGATAAGTAAGTTTTTAAGGTTTAAGCAAATTGTGACCAGTTTAAATTATTCTAATGCAATGATTCAATCCAGCGCTGGATTATTGTGACGACCTCTGTGGCTCAATGGTTAAGAGTGTGTGGCAGCTCAAGCCGGGGGTCGCGGGTTCGAATCCCGCCGACGGAACAAAAAGTTTTTCAATGTTCCTAGGTCATGGATGTATATTAAATATGTGTATGATATAATAAAAATCTTAAATATATGTATTGTATAAAAAAAGTATTAAATATATTTCCGTTGTCTGGTACCTGTAACACAAGTCCTTCAGGTACTTAGCACGGGGCCAGACTGACGTGGTGTGAAGCGTCCATAGATATTATTATTATTATTATTATTATTACTGGAATAATGTAAACGGGCACTGGAATGCACTGGAGTGCAATTTAGTGGATTCCAGTGCATTCCAATTTCCATCACCCGTAGCCGGAAGTACAAGTATATTATTGCAGTGTCAATTATTGTTATCTGAGAAACTAAGCTTTGTATTGAATATTTTCAGAAATATATAACTAAAGTTACATGAAAATGACTCTAGATTGAAAATAATATTGCAAGATGCAACATTGTTTTCGTTTTGACATATTGTTTCATATAATTTATTTATTTATTTTATTTATTTATTTAAATCAGGCATCTCAGCCCATATTATATATACCTTATGGCTTATAGACTAACATACATAACATTTATACTAAAACTAACACTAAGCACTAAACACGTATTGTCTGCGACGTGGGGCGCGACGTGTTCGGAAGTCGTCCTCGGAACCTCCTGTAGACGACTCCAATATGTAGTAGCTCCCAGTGTATTCAAAACTTAAATACTCTAAAGGGATTTTATGGGATATTTTGATGATCATTATTAAAAGTGTTAACCGAGAAGTTGGTATCTGTGCTTTTACTTTATTGCTTATCGAAAAGTACCTATTATAATAAAAAATCATCAAAATATGCTGTGTTGTTAACGTTTAGTAATTATTCATGCTTCTCTCGACGAATCCATGATTTTTTTGTTAGCCTTTAAGTATTTTTTTGTTTTCAATGTAATAAATAGAGAGACATCCAGGATATTTTATATAAAAACACTTATCCGGCAAACGTTGTTTTGCAATATACAGTGTGGGAATATGCTTGGGCTACTGGAATAAATTTCAGAGACATATAATATATAGCTATTATTTCACTTTCTACTATTAACGTTAAGGTTAACGATTTCGAGTTGACCGGCTATTGTGAAAACCCCCGATAGTAAAAACTTTTTTCTTTTTTTATTGAGGGATTTTGATCCGAGAGAAAAAACATTATTTTTTCTTGACTCTTATAGATATCCTCCTTTTATTTTCGTATTATAATTGGTAAAGTCTAATCATTAGTGTGCAAAATCCCACGCCACCATCTCGGATGACACAGTGCATGACGCACGTTGCCCTCAATATGGCCTCAATTTTATGATTAAATACAAATACAATTTACAATATTAATAAGTTATTACATACGTAAAGTTTATAACTACGCAAGTGGTAATACGCAACAAAGCGTTGACAAAAACCGCATAGTGAGAGTTCTACACCGAACCGAACAGGAAATTGTGAATACCCCAGATATTTTTTGCCTTTTCACTTTGTACTGAAAAAAAATATTTTTATACTTTTTAAAAATCTTGCGTGACACATTGCAGAAATTCTTAAAGTGGCGACTAACGTCATTCTTATTGCCACAGCTACTAAGATGGCTGTGCTATATAATTTAAAAAGTTTTGGAGCTAAACAATAAAATGACCATATAGAGTAATTTTCAGCAAGTTACAATGAAAAATAAAAACTCTAGATCTCTATTCTCTACTTAAGCGAAACTAAGCTCTCGTTTAGCCTTAAGCTCTACCTATAAAAAATATAAACTACGTATAATATTACGAATATTCATGTACTTTACATGAAAATTAATAATGAATATTTATCTAATTTCAGTGACACACATGAATCGGTGTCAAACCCCGCGTAGGATATTTTTAGCTCTATCTATATTAGTCACTCCATGCTGATACCAACATCCTTGGCGCAAGGATTGGCGCCAAAAACTACGCCAACTGTTCTTTGAAATGTCAAAATTTGAATGTAGAATCACAAACTATGACACACTTTTTTAATGAGATTTTATGCCTTAGTCAAGAGACCTTAAAGCCAAACACAGTTTTGGTAAAACCTGCTTAAACAATGAAATGATACAATTTAAATACTAATAAGTAATAACTATTAACGTATTTTCCGGTTGCGATTTTGCAATAAATTTTGTAATTTTATACATGGCAATGAGAGATCTGTATAATACCTCTACCATGTTGGCCTATGATGGATATATACAGCTATATTGCAAACGTTTTAAAGATTGAAGGACATTCGTGACCTACGTAGATGGGTCATTATGGAAAAATAAAAAAAAATGTTAGGGCAATCGAACTACTGAATAATAATTAGTTGTTAAAAGTTTACTAGATCGTTCTTTTTAATAATATAACTTAAGAGTTTAAGTAAATGATAAAAATTCCTTTCTTATGACAAGTTTTAATATTATTTTAGTGTGTATTGTATTGTAATTTGTATTGTCAGTTACTCAGGACTCAGGTTAGGAGTCAATAGTCAATACAAAGCAAAACAAATATCAGTCTCATATTAAAAGCTTATATAAATTGATCAAGGGCAGGGCAGCCGGCAGCCGGCAGAGGTTCGTAAGCTTTTCACAAAAACGAATGTACTTGAAAAAATTTAAACCTTTCTTGCTGATCTTAGAATATTGTTGTAAAAAGACCTTTATACGGCTTCGAAGATTTAATTTTTTATCTATTTTATTCTTAATCAAAGTAGGTAAGCCTTGTAGCACATAAAACTAAAAAGAAGTCTAACTGCCGCACTTAGAGTGCCACGAAAATTATTTAGATATGTAACTGTTGAATGAAGATTTTGACATAAGCCCCATATTTTATCTGTCAAAGTCTTCATTAAATTAAAGTTAGATCATCATTGGATATATTTGAGTCAGAGTGCGGCCGTTTTTATTGTGATTTTGATTCCGTTAAAGAATACAGAAGTTGGAACCATTATATGTAGATATGACCAAATATGTAGAGCCAAAGGTTGAACATCACTGAATTGAGTTAGAGCCATCTGCAAACGGCCATATTGTCTTATTGTGTCTGGCTTTTGCTAAAATGCATTGCGCCAATTAGGTCCCACGCAGACTACTATTGATAGCTGATATTGATAGTATTTGGCCTTACATTACTTTATAACTAGCTATATATTTAGCTTAAGTATCGATACAGTTACTGTTTAAGTTCTATTATAACCCATCAAGCCCCGTACGAGCACCGGTGATCGCGACAACCATAGAAATACAATGGCATTTCCGAGACTCTCCGATCGAAGGATAATATAGAAGGAAATAGCTATATTGTACTTCCTTTCTTACCTAAGGATTTTAAAACTGAACAAAAAAGAATACGGTACAAAAAAAAACTTTTTTTTCATTTTTTCTTTTTGTACGACAGACGCAGTTTGAGCTTCTGAGTTGACCCCGACGCGGGGGATATTCACAATGCAATAATTGCTATAATTGCTATCCTCGCACACGTGTTTAGATATAGCCATCGCTGGAATTTCCGTTATTATTTTTCATATTTTTTACTTTTAATAATGTAAGTTTATATGTATTACTTATAAATAAATAAAAAATATGTATTATAAAAATGTATTAGGTATGTAAGATTATAATAATTAAAATGTGTATTTTTTGTTCTGTATTCTGAGATTTTTAAATAAATAAAATGAAAAATCCTACCTAGCGAAGCTGTCCAAATTATGCACAATCGACAATCATTGACGGCAATCAAAAACAATTAATATACCCCTCTACACGTTTGCAGTCGCTTGTATTGTATCATCATTGGCTAAAGTAGAGAGGCTTGTATTGGCATTAGTCGATAGGTATACCAGCGTATAAACATTTTTTTGCTACTTAGAAACTATTTTAATCCTTTTAATTATTTTTTTTGTTTTTTTTTTACTAAACCTATCCTAATGATATAAATTTAAGCTACAGTACAGTATGACGTCACAGACAGTAAATTATTCGTCTGATAATCACCATAATCTCGTACTGAATAATACATGTTGTCTGCCACGTGTGGGTCTGTTTTTGTTCGTTTTTTGCATCGAATTCTTTCGCGATCCAAAAAAAATGACCGTTTATTGTCAGTTTCACATTGACTGGAACTAAAGCTTGTATCATGTTGGTAAATGAGATAAAAGTAGGAATGTAAAAACACCAGTTTTCTTTTATTATTTAAGCAATGTAATTTTATTACTATATTCATATATCACAGTCATTTCCTTCCAACTAACAAAATACAAATATATATGTGTAATTAATTTCAGTAAAAGTAATGTGTACAAAAAAAATCAAATACATAATCTGTTTAATAATTATTATTTCCAGAATGGTCCAACTTGGTGCCACCACTGGGTTTCTCAGCTTCAGAAAGAAATATTCAGTTTCTCCTCTCGCCCTAAAAATACTTTATTCACAAAACTCTTACAATATTTTTAATGTCGTCCACGGCGCGGCGCCATTTTTGGCGTTTATTTTGACCGGGTGATGTGAATGTACCCCTAAAATTTGTCTCATTTTAACAATCATCACGTATTCAGTCGTTATTCAAGGACGTCCCTGTATATTGTATAAAAACGTAATGTAGGCAAGGGTTAGATTGGGAGATTACTCTACGCATATCAAGTAATGACATAACGAATTTGTATGTATCAAATACTAAGTTTATATTAAATAAGATATTATAGTGTGACTGTTCCAAAAAATATTTTAAAGGATCTAGAAGATTTTAAAACCTATAAAATGCCCAAATTCTTATGAAAATTATAAGTTTACACGTTTCGAATTACTTCAAAATGTGCATTTGTGTATGCGCAAACATTGTGCTTAATTTCAAACCGTTCATGTTAAAAACAGAATTTCAAAATCAGTTACAATACTTCTCTCTAATTCTATTTCTTTAAGTACACAACTTAATCCTTTATAATACAGATGATTCCTACTCTTTTAATTATTATATCATGTATGTTTATTAACTTTGTGCCATGAAGTAGACACCACACCAAGTAGACACCACACCAATTAGACACTATTTTTGCGGTCACAAATGTACCGAAACGGAATTTGACAAAAAAGGTGCGGGACACCTGCGACGCTAACAATAGTTGCCCAAGGGTGCTCTACCTCTGCCCTTCCGCTTGGCTTACTGGTACAATACAGTACTGTATCCCACATATAAAATGTTGCCGATATAAAATTAGAACTTAGAAAATTAAATTTTAGCTTTTTGAGAATATTAAGTACGTGTTAAAATTTTAGTAAGGTTAACTGTCAAAATTAGCTGACAAATAATAGGCCCGGCAAACCTTGTTTTTGTTACGTACCCTCAACTAATAAAAAAAACTTGAGAGGTGTCAAGGGACACCCGATAGAACGAAGTTATTTCTTTATGTTCAAAAAACCTGTATGCATACATACACTCAAAAAAAATATTTAAAAAAACGCCATCTATTGACGCCCAGGAAAACTAACAAAGCGTCGCTGTTTATTTAAAAAAAAACGCCATCTGGTTGACGCACAGGAATACTTACTATCAACGCCATCTGCCCCTAACATGCAGGTACTAATTAAAAAGTGTCGAGGTCAAATCAAGGTCAAATATCGTTCTGTCTAGCCTTCAGATTTACGCCGAACGCGGGATAAGGAACTTCGTTCCAAAACATGCACGTCTTCAACGTGTGAATAGTTAAACAGGATTTATTAAGTGACACATACGTTACACAGAGTCTATACCTAGTCTATACAGAGTTATTTATACAGGCCTTATGTCAAAAAATAAAAATCTTATGCACCCTCTATACACGCTGTGTAAAGTATTATTTACACAGAGCCAGTACTGGCTGCCAATAAGACTGGCAGCCAGTATTGGCTTGGCATATGCCGCGTGTGAACAGTTTGGCCTGGCTTGAAAAACTGTTCACACGCGGCATATGCCAAGCCAATACTGGCTGCCAGTCTTATTGGCAGCCAGTACTGGCTCTGTGTAAATTATACTTAACTTTCATTAGTAAGAGGGGTAGAGTGGCAGAGTCTCAAGAAAGATCTATCGAACGAGGAAAGATATCATCCCACCAAAAACATTCCTGTTAAAATGGGGCCAAGTTGCTATCGTCTAATTTTTGGCCTAAAAAAAGAGTTGAAATCCAATTCCATCCATCCATCCATCAACAGCCTGATCCATAATACTTCTAATTTGAACTTGGAATTTTTTTAGTTTTTTTTAGTTTAGATAAATCTTATCTAATTATACTTATTTTAATCAAGTGTTATAGCACGAAAACCTGCCAAGTTCAAATTTAGAAGTATTGTGGATCAGGCTGTTGATAAAGATGATTACGATCGATGAAGTGCATCTAAACTTGGCATTAGATTGGATTTCAACTCTTTTTTAGGCCAAAAATTAGACGATAGGAACTTGGCCCCATTTTAACAAGTATGTTTTTGGTGGGATTTCAATACCTTTTTTCAGGAAATCATGTTTTTTTTTCTTTTTATGCCACGACCGATATAAACAATACTTTCGATGGCGCTAGTGTTATTTGTTAAACTATTAATAGAAGCCGAATTTTTAAGTAAACAGTATTTATGTAATACTAATAAGCTGTATAGTGTGCATTATACATGACAATATTTTATACCTCCTCCTCCCACCCTCCTCAGCGTATTCTCGTTGAATCACTGGTATATAAGAATTTTACCTAAAGTTCGTAGATGAGCCGACTCACGCTTGACTGATTTCTTAAATTTCTTAATTTTTTTGTTAATCTACATATAATACACGACCTGTGTGCCAAAATTCATAACGCTAGGACAATTGGCCTCTGAAGTTCGTAGATGAACCGACTCACGCTTGACCGAATTCTTAAATTTCTCAGCTTTTTGTTAATCTACATTTAAATAACACACGACCTGTGGGCTGTGTGCCAAATTTCATAACGCTAGGATAAGTGGCCTCTGGAATGGTATTGGTATTGGAAGTGGCCTCTGAAGTTCATAGATGAACCGACTCACGCTTGGCCGATTTCTTAAATTTCTCAATTTTTTGTTAATTTACATATAACACACGACCTGTGTGCCAAATTTCATAACGCTAGGACAATTGGAAGTTGCCTCTTTAGAGGCAACTTCCAATTGTCCTAGCGTTATTCTTTCTGTTATTCGAACTTTAGTTCAGAAATGAACCGACTCACGCTTGACCGATTTCTTGAATTTCTTAAATTTCTGAATTTCCAATTGTCCTATTCATAACGATAGGACAATTGGAAGTGGCCTAGAGGTTTTGATTAGGTACCGGTCAGTGAGTGAGTGAGTGAGTGAGTCAGTGCCAAAATTGGCTATTTTTACAGGGACATATTTCAGGATCTACCGAAGCTATACCTATAATATTGGGTATACTGCTTAAGTACCAGTATATAATTACGTAGGTTTAATTTTATGTTTGCACTCGCAATAGACACTGAGCTACAGGGGGGTCAAAAGTACGTCGAAACGGTTCGTGCAAAATAGTGCACGGCATGCGCGCGGCCTGCTGGAACTTGGCCAAGCACTCTGTGCGCTTTGATTACCTCCAACTTTCAAAGTTCAAACTAGCGCTATTCAGTGTATGGGGGTTCGCTACAAAGTTATTTTTACAGCAAACTTACAGCCAGATTTATTCATGAAAATATAATGTTTTTAACGTAAATTTTAGTGATCGAAGCGTAAATTACAAAATATGTATCGGCAGATACGCCACATGTTCAGGAATTTATAATTCCCACAAGATTGTGAGCGGTCTTTGTTATAGACCTAATCGCGCGTTTTAAAGTCTTGTAGTATTAGTCTAGCCAGTAATCTCGGCTTGGCATCATTTAATATGAATAATAATTATTATGTTTTAGTTGTAAATTCTATTATAGAGTAGCAGATAATTTAAAATTAATTTGATACTAGATGATGCCCGCAACTCTGTTGCGCCAAAATTAGTTTATCGCGCGGGAACCGCACATTTTTCCGGGATGAAAAGTATCCTATGCCCTTTCCCTTTTCGCCCAAACAGCTGAACCGATTTCAGCAAAATCGGTTCAGCGGTTTAGGCGTGAAGAGGTAACAGACAGACAGACACACTTTCGCATTTATAATATTAGTATGGATTATTTATTGCAACTAACAGTTTATTAGATCACTAGCATCAAAATTGATGGAAACATCGTCATAAATAAGCTTGTTATTTATACGTCATACACCCAGCTTTCTTAGAACATTTCGAAATAGGTCCGCCAATTGTCTATGAATTATAATTTCTTATCCACACTAATATAACAAACTCGAAAGTAAGTCTGTCTGTCCTTCTGTCTGTTTGTCTGTCTGTTATCTCTTTGCGTCCAAACCGCTGAATCGATTTTGCTGAAATTTGGCATGGAGACAGTTGAATCCCGGAAATGACATAGGATAGGATACTTTTTGTTCCAGAAAAATGTACGGTTCCCGCGTGACAAACGAGTTTTGGGCTGTTGTCAATCGCGGCTGTGTATAGAAAATGACAAGTTTTGACAGGGAGTCAATGACCGCTACCGCCATGTTTTGCCGAGTACTGTAAAGTAGTATCATAAAGCATAGATTTAAATCTATGTCATAAAGTTACAACATTTCTAAAACTAACTTACGTAATCTCTCAAGATCTAATCAAAAGCAATACCATATATATAATATACCAGTAAAACACTAACTACAATAACACTTAAGCTCGTTATAATAGGTAACTTTTACAAGTGAAAGCTCCAAAAGTACAAAAAACTTAATAAAATTGCCTTAGCCCTATAAATATGACTTTCCCTTACACCATAACATGCGGATTAAGAAAACGAACAAGTACGCACGATAATAGACTTGGTTCCGTATGTACAATTCGTTTGTGTTTACAAAAGTAAAGCGATTCAAAAAAGCAACGTACAACATTGAGGTACGAGTACTACGTACTTCATCTCAATGATACACAGAAACTAGAAAGCATCCTCACGTCGTGAATTGAAACGTGTCGTTTCAAAGTGAACTGACTCGCTTAGTTATAGGGAGGAAAAACTAAAAAAGAGGATTTGACGATTGATGAGACGGATTATTATAGAAGAATTTGATAAAAGATTGTCAAAAGACTCTTTCTTTAGACAATATTTAGTAAAGACACACCTTTGAAAGCTACGCGTAGAAGTTAGTTACGCCGCAGAATGTTTTTTTTTTCCACTGGGAAGGGATTGATACATGTATTTTTTTTTAATAAATTATGAATGTTTAATGACTTATTAGGATATGTAGGTGGTACGAAATCAGAAGTCAAGAAAATTATTTTTATTTAAGATCCTTTAAATACGACTTGTTTTCATTGATTACGTAACAATATGGTTTTTAACATTGACCCCAGGTACCCTAAAAGCGATTAGATTTAAAACGCATATACACGACACGTAGCTTTCTCCCACAATTTACTTTCCTTGATCTGTATTCAGGGTCGTGTAGTTATCAAGTGTTGCCTAATTTAAATCTTATTTAAATATATGTATTTTGAACAGATTGTATTTATGATAAGCTTATATTATACTTATTTTAGGAGCAATATATTGAGTATTTAAGTGAGGTTGTTGTGTGTTGAAATTTATATTGAAGGTTAAGCAAAAAAAAAAAAATTGTTTAAAGTTTAAACGTCACTCGAAAATATTACGAGTATATTGAGACCTCAATTATCCCATTCAGTAGTTTGGCGCTACAAGAGCACAAACGTAATATAAACAAACTCAAATAAAATAGACTGAAAAACGCCATCCTCCTTTTTGAATTCGCATAGACGTAGTAGACGAGTAAGTTACGGGAATAAAAGCTATGAAAGTAAATTCTTAGATGCGTTTATAAAACCTATCCAGTATCCAAGGATAAACACTAAACACTTTGTACAGTATAACAATTTTAAGAATATAAAACTAATACCTACTTCTAAAGTTAAAGTGTATTTGTCTGACTTCTGTCTGTCTGTCTATTTTGGTATGGAGACACTTTGAGCGTAGGGAAAGAACATAATAATATGATAGTTTTTATCCTCGAAAATGTGCAGTTTCTTTGCAATGCAGGAATTTCGACAAAAGTTGCGGGCAATATCTAGTATTTAATAATATCATAATAACTTTCAAATTTCAATGCTTCAATTATTTCCTGTGTGTTTTTTTCTCAAAGTGGGCGCTAGACATAATAAGTTTGGGAACCCCTGGATTAAATGATTATTGATTCTTTGATGAAGTTAAGCTACGTCCACTAACAGTGCGAAATTCTGGTCTTTGAAAAACCGAAATTCGAGCTGGTAGACTCGGACCCATGGTAAGCAATAGTACCACGTGCCTAGACAACTTATCAAGTGGCAAGGGCAGATCTAATCTTGTGTTTTGCAACTAACTTGGCTATTCAATTAATCTATAACAGTTCACCTGTCAGATTAGCACACTGTCATTACTATTCATAACTCCATAGGCACAGAGAATTGATTGTAGGTGGAATGATGTTATGTCTTATTCGATATTATTGTAAGTGGTTGGGTCTTCATTGGTTTAGCTATAGTTGGAAATAAAATTCTTAGCTTCTGAGGTTTTACAAGGTCGTTACCAAAGACAGCCGTTAGATACGACAATTTACACGAAGGACCCTATTGGCTATTGCTGCATGTAGCCTGATAGATAAACGGGTAGAAATGAAAATGAAAATTCATATTGAAAGCTTTTGAAAACACGAGCATACCAGCGGAACTTTATGTGTATCGGACCTTAGATTTAAATTGATTTAAATCAGATACTACACGCATAGTCGGACACTAGCGGCTAATGAAATACTAAAGATCCAGGTATTGACGGCTAAAGCCATGAAGACAAGTCGCAACACTGCTGGTTCGGGGTTCCTAAGAAGTTGTTATGAATTCCCTGAAGTTCTTATACAAATTCATACAAACCAGACGTTTGTATGGATTTGTATTTACTACCAATCGTGAACCTTTATTCACTGTTTGTAGATCCACGTCTTATAGTATTTCAACTCGTTAGTGTTTGATTGATGGGCCGCAAGACCACTATCTTGTATTCTACTATCATGTCACAATCAATTTATTCCGCAGTTACATTATTATCGAACCGGTTGTAACGACGTAATTATTAATTTATTAACTGTCAACCACTTTTTAGTGGTCACTGCTTTGTAACGACGATTTTAGCCGACTTCCTAAAGGCGGCTAACTACTTGTCAGATATATTATGTGCATGAGTATGTGTGTGTGTGTGTTTATTTGTCAATACAGATACGTTCAGTGTATAAATTATTAAGCACCCAAATACTCCGGTCGATTTAGACATTCGAAGTTACAAAAAGTCCCAGCAAGCTGAAAATCGGTGAAATTGTTAAAAACGTAATTATAAACAATGTCTAAAAGTTCCCCATCATTCCCGTGTGTGGAATTTTTTTTATTCAAGGTCAAGCTTTACAGCTTAACTGAAATTCTTTGGATACAGTAAACAAAAAAATATGTAATGGGGCTGTTTCTGTAAAAAAATACAATAGTTGTAAAATTTGCACGTGTTTTCTCTATTTTTTTTAGAAACTTCATGACTTTTTTAAGCTTTTTGAATTAAAATACTACTTTTTGTGTTTTTCAATGGTAGACTATCAAATTACCTTTCATTTAAGGCTATTTGCATGACAATAGGACAATACCTCGCAAATTAAGAATGTTTTTTGCTAACCGGGTAGAGTCAATAATAAAGTGCCTGCCACACAGAGGCGAAGGGGGCTAGACCTTTGTAGTTAGTGTTTTTTTGCATAACAAGTACATACACATAAGTACTTAAAATATCGATAGTTGCTGACCAAACACACTGAATACGTGGCGTACCCATGCATATTATGGCGATAACAACTTTTATAACCTTTTAAACGTTATATCTCAGAAACGGTGGCTCGTAAGAAAAAAAGTATTGATACATTTTTATAGATAATTTTATGATCTGCAAGTTCTGTCTGAGCTACTTTTATGATAAAACTTACCGTTTTGCTGAAAATCGCGAAAAACTATTTTTTTTGACCTTTGACCTTGAATAGAAAAAATTCCACACACGGGAATGATGGGGAACTTTTAGACATTGTTTATAATTATGTTTTTAACAATTTCACCGATTTTCAGCTTGCTGGGACTTTTTGTCTAAATCGACCGGAGTAAAAGCGCAAAAAGCGGGTTGTCACATCGCTTTGCGTCCCGTCTTGGTTCAAAAAAATTTGTTGCATTGTAGCCTGCACCCTTACTGAGCCTTTGATATATAAATATTTAGATTAAAATTAAATTAAAATGGAGTTTACTTACTTATTTCGTATTGAAAGAAAGGTACTACTAGAACAGAAGGGTCAATTCAGACCGCAACGCGACGCGTAGATGCATTTCTAAAGTACTGAATTGACAGATTAAAATTGCGTGAGACGTCTTGCAAATCTCTCAAATCCATAATACAAAGTTGGAAATGCATCTATGCGTCGCGTTGCGGCCTGAATTGACCCTTAGAGGTAAATATACAAGTATATTACTTACTTGTAAGAAGTTAATATAAGTGAAAGATAGAACTTCCGGATGAGCTAATTTACTTCATAGTCAAAACGAGGTCAAAGAAAGACAAAAAGCAAGGTTCCACGAGGTCACATTTTCACCTTTCGAATTGAAATAGCTGTACCAGCAATCTGCTATCTGGTGCAGACCACAAAAAACAAAGGAATCAATGCACAGTTATAATTCAATAACAGTTGAAATAATGCTCTACATTTGTAATAAGCAGGTTGTAAGGCTCCATTCGTCAAACTCACTTTGAACCGACATCCAAAAAATGACGGTGTATTTCTTAACCTTAGTATTTAGTAATAATAATTATGTAACCTAAATCTTCAAGCCATTAACTGACCTGGCACTGATGAAACCTGATGACACCAACCAACTGATGACACCCAGAAATACATATGAAAGAAAAGAAACACTGAAAGATTTTAGAGACAAATTGACAGATTTCCTTTGTCACTTTGTCCATTCTACGTCTATCGTAGAAACTCTATAATATATGGCATGTGAAGTATAATATGGTGTTTTTAATAACATAAAATATGGAATGATACCCAACAATTTGTGTGAATATGGCATTGCAATTTTCCATTGAAAACCGTTGGTTAGTATAAACTATAAAGCATTCGGAAATGGCAGTTTCCGTATAAACAAGGATATTAGTATTGAATACCTGTGATATTTTTACGCTTATAATATAGCACAGTTATAATTTTATACTAAAAAAGAAATTATTAAAGGACGTAGGCGAATGATGTCCTATTAAAAAATTAAGTAAATAGTTCAAGTTTTTCAATATTATGTAATTTTACAGTAAAGTACCTAAGGGTTAGTCTTAAATTATATTTTGCATTCTTGAAGGTATGAATTAATAAAAGTTATAAAGCTCTGAATATCAAAGGACTTATAAGTTATACGTGCAAAATACGTACGGTCTACACAGTGGAAATCGTTATCATTAAAATCTGTATTATTCGTGTATTATCTAACTGACCATCAACCATGACAAAGTCAAATTGTCAATTGTCGAAATGGTACCTGGTTCTTAAAACAATTAGTGGAAAGATGGATGGAGTTGAGTAGGTATGTAAAATATGAGTGACGCATTCTGTGAATAGGGTTTAAGGGTGCGTTTCTAGTTTCCACTGAAGCGGAGCGGAGCTTAGCGGTGCCCGAATTGAACAATCGTGCTATTCCAGCGGAATGACAGCGAAGCGGAGCGAAGATTTCGAGCATGGTGATTAGCTTTGTCCACATTGTGCCTTTTTCTGTTCATCAAGGGCATGCCTTATAGCGCTGTCAACAGCGAACGTGAGGCATGCCCGTAACGCGCGTTGAAATCGTAGCGCGCGCTATGACACTTTTCTATTATTTATATGGGCCTCTGATGCCCGAAATAAATGATTTGATTTGATTTTCTTTCAACGCGGGTGGATTTTGACGCGCGTCACGGGCATGCCACACCTTCGCTGTTGACTGCGCTATAACGCATGCCCTTGTTGAACAAAAAAAAGGCACAATGTGGACAAAGCTATTGGTCAATTCGGCACCGCTAAGCTCCGCATCAGTGGAAACACGGCCTAACTCAAAAAAGCATCGTCAGCAATCTTGTCAGGAGGCATATTGATCAATTTTTTTTACTCTAGGTGTGGTGTAAAAAATGCACCCCTATTAAATTCTTAGTATGTATTATATAATATTGTTCAACACGGATGGAAAGCGCTGCAACTAGCGAGGCGGTAAAATATTGTATAGTAACGTGCCAACATTTATACATATAAATGTTGGCCAGTTACTATACAATACTTACATATGCATACCGGTAAATTATTAAATTATCAATTATCAAATAATCTAATAATGAAATATTGCATACCGGTTCAACCGGTATTATGAAATACTTAATAGCAATTAATTATAGCATAATAGTTTCATAATTTAAATTAATTACGAAGATGGAATGTGGTATAGTAACCTAGAAACGTTTTAGTATTCATATTTTAATTTTAGTAGTATTTTTAGTAAATATGGTATTTAGCTGTACTAAATAAAAAAGTGAGTGTTTCTACTTTCCGTGCTCTGCGGGGCTAAAATGGTCACATTTAGCAATTCCTCTCAATTAATTCACAAAATGAATTGTCAAAACTGTCAAACTTACAAATGACAAATTAGTACGAATTTAGACATCTAAATTGCCAAAACAGTGTCAATTTTGCGATTTTTTAAAAAAGAGTTCATAAATTATTATGATTCATAATATGATTCTCCAAAGCGATCATTTTAGCCCCGCAGAATTTTGTTTACTTCTTCTGGCATCTCTACTTTCTATAATCAAAAGCTTCCGTGACTCTATTTAGTAGCACATGGTAGCACATAAATTGCTAAGGTTATGTTAGGTTTATGTTAGATGACTTACCTCACTTTCAGGAACCAGAATCTATCTGTAACAATAATATTAACATCTTTAATTTCTTCATTACCTTTCTGAGGGCTTGTTTCACCACTTCCTGATAAGTGCCGGATCCGTATCCCGTGATAGGCTATCCACTACACCACTTAACTTGACAAATAGAGTATGGATAATCTGTCAAATAAGTTGTGGATAGCCTATACGACACTTTATCAGGAAGTGGTGAAACAGGCCCTGAATCTTGTTTTTACAAAAATAACTAGAACATAACAATAAATTATGTATAAAAATAATAAAAATCTGATGACTAGTCTGCGGATTGATGTTTATCATAACTTTAGTAGCTTAAAAAATGTTTAAATAAACATTTTGTATAAAACATACAACCCTGAACCCATTAGATGTGTAAGAATTTTGATACACAAAAAACGTAATAAGTGAGTTTTTGTGATGAATTCTGTTGGTTTTTTCATTGTGTTCGTATTGTAACGATTTATTAATAACTAGATGAGGAACTTAGTGATGTGACTATGGTTCATATAGTTAGATATCGATAATTTGGAGCACGATAAACTCACTGCATAGGATAAGATCTATAAAATTATTCGCCATTTAACCAAACCAACATGTAACCAAAGTTGTGAGTTGTGACCTATTTTAACAACCCGATGTTGCATGGCCACACGGCACACCCCACAAGACAGCAGTCCGCAACTTTAGTAAAAGATCCGTCAACGAAAATACATATAAAAGAATTATACTTATGTACTTAACCAAAATTAGGAATATTTAAGCTATATAAATCAAAGTACTAATATTCAGCAAGATTTACAGAGATTAGAGACCAATATCAAGACCAAAAGTTTTCATACCTGTAACCTGCATTTTTACGGATTATAGTTTGTGCGTTTTAAGATGATATGGGTGACAGTTTTCATATTCCTTGCTACGGAATTTTTTTACAAGAAAACAAAAAAAAAATAAAATGTAATAAATTATATTCCATCTACAAAAATAAATGTTTCCTATAATTGTAAATGAATAAAAGTGAAAAGTTGCTAAATACTAACTTATTAATATAAAATTATAAATATTAACTGTGAAATGGGAGTATAAAATTATTATTGTTACGAAAACATTTGAAAAATGTCAGATGCATGAAACGGAACTTATGTCAATAGAGATTGCCTCTGTTGAATCGAAATCAAATCGATAAAAAGGGCGGCCATCTTAAATCGCCGGCGCCACTCTGAAACGTCAGTGCGAAATCGATAATTTCGATTGCAATTCCTTTACGAAGTGATTCGATATTTTTAAATTATCGATTAATTTTTTTAGGTAACTTCCCTATTATTGTCAATTATTATGTGTCACGCACATCATCTTAAAACGCACAAGGTATAGTAATTGTAATATTAAATATTCTTAACTTCTGAGTTCTTACTCCTGAGTAATATTTTTTTTATTGGAATATTTCTTTGCATATTAATTCTAATTATTTGACATATTTACAATTTATCGATTTCTATATTATGTCGATATTCGATATACTCTATCGACAAGTGTAGCACATCACTATTGGATCGATTTGACGAGTGGATACGGAAGTGTTGTTATTAGTGCGCGCGCGGCGTGAAGGCCGGGGCTAAACACTTCCTATCCCACACGTGGGATACACGCACATCATCCTGTGGGATAAGTGTTGTACAGAGGCACACAGAGGGTGAGTAGGTTGAAGCTAAACGAGCGTAATTTGTGAGTTGCGAGTCGCAGAATTTCGGTCGCATAAATTATTTTTCATACAAATCATGACTCGCAAAATTACACTCGTGTGAATCAAACATGACTTTTGTATAAAACTGAATGCAGCAGAATTTCTGCCAGTCGAAATTCTCTTGGCTTCGCTCGCTTGGCTTCACCCTATAAGTTCCGACAGACTCATATCGCATGTTTGATGTTTCTCAAACTTACCAGTGTTTAGTGGAAGTTGGGACATAATAATATGACACATCACAGAACTTGAGATTTTGTGGGATACACAGCATGTTTTTAATTAGAAATCAAACGAGCAAACGGTTCACCTGATGGAAATCGACTACAAATGAGCAAACATATTCTTGAACCGGCCTTTTTTCCGATAACCGATTGTATATATTAGAGACCATCAATTAAGGGCATTCCCTACGGAGAATCCGTAATTTACCGTATTTAGAGCCTTATAAACTCATAATTTGAAAGCTACAGAGTTATAATTTTAAAGCCAATTATAAAACCATAAATGAAAAGTTAGCTGATATTGACTGGGATAATGTTTTTAAGAATGTTACTGATGTAGATTCTATGACCGACATTTTTTACTTTAAATTAAACAACTTAATCGAAAAATATGTATCGAAATATAATTTTAATAATAAAAAGAATTCATATCCTATTTGGTTCGGCCACGATCTAATTCGACTTCTCAAGGAAAAAAACAAATTTAGAATTCGCTTTAAAAATACCAAAACCCTCGAGATCGGTTATCTTTTGAACTGCTGAGGGATCGATGCAAGAATCTACAAACTTTACAATATAAACGATATATGGAGAGTATGGAGACGTCTATACAATCTAACCCTAAAACCTTCTGGGCTTACGTTAAGTCGACAAAACAATCAACTACTGGTATCCCCTCTTCTATGTTCTTGGCTGATAGCACAGCCTCAAATGGCCACGACATCTGTAATTTGTTTGCAAACAATTTTTCTAATACCTATAACACCATCACACCGAGTGACTCGGTTCCAGACAAAGAATTTGATCAAATTAATACAAATTGCTTAAATCTAGTATCTATTACCCATTCTGAAATTCATAAAGCTCTAAACAAATTGGATATAAAAAAAGACGCGGGTGCCGACGGTATTCCACCAATTTTTATTAAACGCTGTGCTAAGTATCTCTCGGCACCACTTTTTCATATTTTCAACTCTTCTTTAAAAAGTGGCAACTTTCCAAAAGTATGGAAGCAGGCCCACGTTTTGCCACTTCACAAAGATGCAATATTAAAAACTATAGACCTATCTCTATTCTGCCGACTTTCGCTATGGTCTTTGAAAAATTTGTTTACCCTGTGCTTTCCTGGCATGTGAAACCCTACATCTCTGATCATCAGCACGGCTTTTTCAATATTAGGTCTACGACAACTAATATGGTATCTTTTATTGACAGTCTGATGGACTCTGTCGATGCTGAAAATTGTGTAGATGTAATCTACATGGATTTCAGCAAAGCATTCGACAGAGTTCCCCACG
Organism: Polyommatus iphigenia; assembly: GCA_963422495.1. Lineage (NCBI taxonomy): Eukaryota > Metazoa > Arthropoda > Insecta > Lepidoptera > Lycaenidae > Polyommatus > Polyommatus iphigenia. Next base: position 9,760,171 of record OY730187.1, read on the forward strand.
ATGTGATCTTGATTAAGTTGCACAGATTTGGATTCGGAGGCCCTATGTTGCGCTGGCTTAGATCTTACTTACGAGGTAGAACCTCAACTGTAATTGTCAATGGATATAAATCGGTCCCTTTTCCAACACAATCCGGAGTTCCGCAAGGCTCTCGGCTGGGTCCCCTGCTTTTCAATATTTTTATAAACGATATATGTATGTGTTTTATTTATACCAACTTTTACCTCTTTGCAGACGATCTTAAAATTGTCAAAACTATTACCTCATTTCAAGATATGCTTGAACTCCAAAGTGATTTAGATAACTTATCCATCTGGTGTAAAAATAATCTAATGAGCTTAAATTCTAGTAAATGACATGCGCTTTTCCCGTAAAATTAAGCTCCTACATCCAACTATTTACGAAATTAATGATTATCCTCTTTCTCAAGTTCGAGAAATACGGGACCTTGGTATAACTTTGGATTCAAAACTGCAAATGAATAGGCACGTTGATAATATTGTCTCCCATAGCTTGAAAACCCTAGGATTTATTAAACGTAATGCTGCTGACTTTCATAATCCACTCACAATTATCACTTTATACTACGCATTAGTTCGCAGCAAACTAGAGTACTGTAGTCCTGCATGGAACCCCCATTACGCCATCTATTCCAATCGTATTGAACGAGTACAAAAACGCTTTTTATGGTATTTATCCTTTAAGCAGGGCTTAGCCAAAAAATTGCCACATTATAAAGACAGACTAGATTACTTTCGGATGGTTTCGCTTCATGATCGTAGACAGTACTTCGATCTGATTTTCCTGCACAAACTTGTAAACGGCACTATTGATAGTAAAGAACTCCTGAAAAGAATAAAATTAAATGTACCAAATCGTTTACCAAGAAAAAATAAATACAAACCTTTTTACATTAAATCAGCCAAAACAAATTTGGGCCAATTTTCACCGATTAAAAGGATGTGCAGGTCTTATAACAGTTTGTCAAATACTAGGGATACTTGTATCTTCTCAAATAAATTGGCTAAGTTTAAAAAAATAATTGTTGGTTTGTCGCGTTAGGTGTTGATGATGTTTCACTTTTTAAGCTACATACAATTTTTGTTTTGTTTTTGTGTTAACCCTTCTCTGTTCGTTTCTCTCTCACATTGTGGTTTGTTCAAATATGAAATTATTGTTTAATTGTTGCCATTTTAGATTCATCATAGTTATTAAATCTTAAGATAATGTGTGTAAGATTTGTGCATGTAATATGTGCGTGCACTCGTACACCTGTAATTTAGGATACATTAATCTTTATTCTACAATTGTATGTTTTCTATGTCAAGATCTTTTCTGATGTATTTCCTTGTTGGTGTGTCAAATAAATAAATAAATAAATAAATAATAAAAATACAGCAATAATCTTCAGTATCTCAACATTCCTTTCCACGTTTTAAATTTTCTATTTTCGTTTATTATACTCATGATATCAGCTTCCAAAGTAAAGCCAATTTATTAAAATTTAAGCATACATTCAGCATCTCCTTAGTATTTACAAATTACTTTTATTTGAAACACACGTCAATAGATCGACAATATCATAAACTACATATTCCCCGTTTTAAATTTTTTTAGGTCAATTTTGAACTAAGATAAGTAAAAAAAATAGGGTTTTGGTGCGATCTCGGCAACGCAACGCGGCAAATGTATGGCCAAGGTCGTTTGCTCGGGGGACGGCCTTAAGTACGTCACAAATTTTCATGAATTTAGCTTAAAATTGAAAGGCCCAATTTCACCAACGTCTGTTAGTGTTAACAGCTTGTTAAAATATTGTCATGTCTTCTCTTTCATTCATATGGAAAACGAAAGAGATAACGTGATACTAATTCGAGCAATAATTGGTGAAATTGGACCTAACCGCAGTACTCAGAGACATGTAATTATGATTAACCTTCAATTTAATGAAGAGTTTCACAGATAATGTATGGGGCTTAAGTCAAAATCTTGAATTAATTACATTGAAGTAAGTAATTAATGTTCCACTCTGAGTGCGGACTCTTTACAGTCTTACAAGCCTTTTTGCGGGCTCTACACTCGCGGCGCGAATTGCGGCCGCGATTCACGGATGCTACGCGCCGTGAGCACGATGCGAACAAAATACGAAGCCGCGAAGCGCGAACGCGAAGCCGCGTAACCCTCCCACACTCGCGGTTCACGGCCTTCGCGGGCCTTTGCGCCGCGAGAGCCCGCAATTATAGGTTTTAAGATTAATCTGCTCTATGTTGGTTTTCTCAACGTCAACTAAAACTAATCATGACTACCGATTTGTGCAGTTCCATTTTAGGACATTACTGTAATGACACAAAATTGCATGTATCATTATTTTATCGTTAGGATAAAAATACCTGAGCCTGACCAGTCTAACGTTTATTCGGTTGTTAGTTTTTACCGACTTCCAATAAAAAAGATGGTTGTATGTTCATCAGTTTTAACTTCTAGATTACCACAATTTATTACAGGCTACCTTCATTTTTCTGCTAGATTTAAACTTTTTTATGTACTTTTTCAGGTCCTAAATATCTATAATTCTATAACAATGTCATCAAAATCGATTCAGTGGTTTGAGCGTCAAGAAAATACAGACAGGTGGACTTTCCCATATTTATACACAATAATATTAGAAGGGATGTCAGCAGTGTTTTGATATACTTATTAAAAAACTCTAAACTCTAAAAGAATACCCAGAACAAAAATAAGAAGCAATTTACTATCTTTTTCATGTGGGCCATGACAGGTCAATCCTACGCTCAATTACAGCTCAAAAAGTCATGGGTGTCAATTTCTACTGCAAAAACTACACCAAGTCATTTTGAACCTAAATACCAAGCAATAAGCAGCAATTTGGGTTAACCCGTCAAATGCAACTCAGTATAAAATTGACCCAAACATGTGCTTCCTAATTCCGAGAAATTACTTGAAAAAAAAGTTTAATGGTGTGAGACTTGACACTTTGGGTCATTTCAGTTTTAAAGTCAGAAATAAGTTTGTCATCAATAAACAAAAGAACATCGTGATTAATGATAATAACCTCCTTTGTGGAAGTCAGCATATAAAATCGTAATAAATCAATCATAGTCAGTAAGTAAATAAAATCCTTTATTATTACTTTACATTATAACAATCGTCGTTAGGACATGACACGAGTTTTCACATGAGAGTTGAGACGCATCCGTTTTGGAGTTTATGGGAACGAGTTCTAAAAAATGCTAACGCACTTACAGATTGTTCTAAGAAATGAGAATGAAAGCTTAAAATAAGTGTATTTTAAAATTATATCAGTAGTATAATTATTGTATAAAGTAAAATGAAAAATGTTTCTTCTGAAATCATAAAATTAAAATATTTGACATTTAAAAATTGAAAATTCGTTTTTCATATTATTCTTTCCCCCAAAAAATTTTTATTAATATGAGTTCTTAATCAATAACCCAGAAAGTAGTACCTACTAGGTAATAGGTATCATTTGCCTGGATCAGTGGTCCCCTACCTTTTTCTCATGGGGGCCTCAAACATGTTTTGGTCGTGGTGTCGCAGGGCGCAACAAAAATTTTTTAGGGTTAAAAAATAACATTCTTCAAAATTAACGATTTTAAAGTGAAAAAAATTTAACGACTATCACGTAGCCTTTACGTTATTTTGCCGGTGGGCGTGAAATTCAAAATGTTTTAACATCACGCGGGCCACAAATAAAGTCCCGGCGGGCCGCGGGTTGGGGATAGCGGGCCTAGATCCTGATATTTGCTTAAACTTAATTTTAGGTGTATTCTAACTTCTAGGCATATAACATTGAAAAGGCCTACTTGCTTACAGAAGGTTAAGACTTAAGTTTAATATATTTTAATCTAGTCAGGTTACACGGAAGAGCTGAACAAATACTTAGCCTTTGACGGTTCGCCGACATAAGTTGTTATACCGACGACGTTTAGCAAATAGACCAGTTTTGAATAAACATTGCCGAAATTGTTGATGTTAAACTAAAACAATGATTATATACAATCGGAAGGCTTGTAAAGGCGGCGACTTTGGCCACCGGAGTAGTGTTATGGATTATGATGCAAATATTTATGTGAAAAATAATAATCATATTTTGTAGAGCAAACATTTTTGAGCTTCATACTTAATGCACACCTAACCGAATTAACCGACAGCCAAAAAGGATGCGTATTATTAGACCTTCAGTTCAGTTTTCTGGGTTAAAACACCCTTTTTTTTAAAGATGGATAAATGCATTAAGCATCTCCCGCCGCTCCCGCCCGGGGGAAGGGGTAGGTCGGACTCCCACCGGCTCAGTAGGTACGCCTGCGCCAGAGTTTCACCGACTAAAATCCCCCACTCCCTTCTTTCCGTCGTAGTAAAAATACCTATTTCCTAGATTTTAGGGTGTTAGCTCCCTATATCCGTACCTGAAGTTCATCGCTCCGGGTCTATCGATCCCACGCGACGTGTCATCACTAGTGATGTGACGTGTCAGACAGCCATCATGTACTATTAGTATATTAGGGCTAGTCATTTAATAACATATGTTAGTAACTAACATGTTATTAAATGACTAGCCCGTTTTTTAAAGTGATATACTTAAGCAATTTTGTCTCATCGACCTTTGCAGGTCAAACTGAAGGTCACGAACAGGTCAGGCCTGCACTCTTATCCATACAAATTTTATAAATACGAAAGTGTTTGTCTGTCTGTTTGTCTGTTACCTCTTCATGCCCAAACCGCTAAACTGATTTTGCTGGGTATGGAGGTACTTTGAGTCCCTGCCCCCGTGGATGGACATGGGATACTTTTTATCCCGGAAAATTAACGGTTCTCGTTAAACGAATTTTGGCGCAACGGAGTTGCAGGCGTCATTTAGTAACTTCATAATTATTAGTCAGGCGTGGCTAAGCACTTTTAGCGATAGTAACATAATTTAACGACGTCCAAAAAGCTTAAAAAAATTAAAGTTTAATAGAAACAAAAATAGAAACAAGTAGATAGTTAGGAACATTTTTAAAGTAAAAGATACTAAGTTCTCAAGACAAATCCTTCCTATGCTTCCTTGTTAGTTATAAGTTATAACATTGAACAAAACAATGTACATCACGAAGATATTCAGCTGTGGGTAGCGTGCAGCTTTGTGGGAATTAATTATAGGATTGTTGAGGTTTTTGTATGAAAATATCTTGAGATTCGATCAAGGATCCACCTCGTGTAGGCTGCAGTTTGCTATTGTGTCTAAAATATTAGTATGATGTTTGTATACATAATTCTTTACTGTTACTACCTTAATACTTTCAGTGTGAATAAATATGTTTGTACGACCGATTTTAATCGATTATTTAACTTTAATTCCATGAAAAGTCTATCAGAAATATTTTAGTTGAAATCTTCAATGAGCTTTTATCGGTTTTCTCAGAATACGGCCGAAGATTAGATAACTTTTTTCAGATTTTCATGGAAAATAGTGTAGTACATCTTTTTGTTTTTTAAACAGTAACTAATCTAACAGTAACTATAAAGATTATAGGTACAAGAGTACCTATGTTAGCCATAAGTCATAATGTTTTTGCTTCATAAGAAGCTCATGATATTTTTTGTAACTCAATAACAATTGCGCATATTAATTAACAAATACGTTTTTTGTTTGAGCACGTTAAAATTAGAATATCAATCAAGTCAACGAAACGGTGTCAAAATTGATATCATAAGGAGTGACCAACTAAATCTAAAAGTCTGCGGCTGGCAGCGTACACGATGAAGTTGTCCAATTAAATTGTGACACTACGCAATTTAGTTTGTACGATAGTCGGCCAACTTGAAATTGTATAATATGTGCGGTGGCCCTTATCTATTCTGTGGTATCGTGCCGTGTCGTTATCGTCGCAGTGTGAAAACGCCCATTAGACCGCAGTGACCGCTTTACTTGTCTCTTCTTCACGCGAAATTAGGGTGTGTTTCCACTGACGCGGAGCGGGGCGGAGAGGAGCTTAGTGGTGCCCAAATTGACCAATCGTGCTATTCCAGCGGAATGACAGCGAAGCGGAGCGAAGATTTCGAGCATGGTGATTGGTCAATTCGGTACCGCTAAGCTTCTCTCCGCTCCGCTCCGCGTCAGTGGAAACACGGCCAGTGTCTAGATCTATATCTACTTTTCCCGATTTGTAGAAGATTTGAATCTCAATCCCTTTAAAAACATAATTATAATAACATGTATGTACAATGTACATATTATGTTATGGCAAAATATGACACCTAACTAGACCGGACGGACAAATGGATTTTATGTGTATCATGTCAACGACACAGACACGTGAACAAGTAACGGTGTACATGTCGCATTCATCTGGTTCAATCTGCGATTCGATTGAATGACTAGCGCATTCATTGAATGACACCATTCAATTGAATGACTCGGCCGAATGTCGATTGAACAATCGTCCCTCAACGTTCAACTAGTTAGCGATTTGCAGCATAGCGTTTTGAAGATAGCGGACATGAAATCAATCAGGTAATTGAACATGAAAGCTTGGATTTACCTATAACTACCCCGTCAACGGCTACTTGAAAAAAAATATAGCATCCCATTTAACGACTTCGCTATATGACTTTTAGTCGAGACGTTAAACGTTACAGTCAACATCTTGACGAGTTGTCCTTTAGTCATTCCATTGAATGGTGTCATTCAATGAATGCGCTAGTCATTCGATCGAATCGCAGATTAAACCAGATGACTGCGACATACATATTGGTGTAACTGCGAACTAATATGTAATATTTGTTATACATATTACTGACATGTAACTATACTAATATCATAAACGCAAAAGTGTGTTTGTCCGTTACCTCTTCCCTATCGAACTGCTTAACCTATGTTGATGAAATTTGGATAATACAATATAATATAATAAAGAGTAGACGCAAGGAAGAAATAAACTGACTCGATTATTTGCAATGCATCTACATACTAATATTATTATAAATGCTAAAGTGTGTCTGTCTGTCTGTCTCTTACCTCTTCACGCTCTAACCGCTGCGGCTCAGCGGTTCTGAAATTTTACATAGAGATACTTTGAGTCCCGAGAAAGTTTTTATCCCGGAAAATTTACGGTTCCCGCGCGATAAACGAATTTTGACGCAACGGAGTTGCGGGCGTCGTCTAGTAATAATTAAGGAGGGGAAGTGACTATATTTTACACTATAGATTGTTAAACTAATATGGATTCTGTGCTAAAGAGTAGGATATAATATAAAATATCCCACCAAAACATGAAATGTAAAAGGAGCCAAGCAAAATATTAATATTGCATAGCTATTCAATACTTCTGTCGTAAAAAGTTTTCAGATCTCATTCAAGCCAAGCCTTCAACTTATTTTGTAATTTAAATCAACATTCAGTGAATGTATCAATAGATTTCTTTATGTTATAATTATTATAGTGGCTTGGCAATAAGCACTAGAGAAATAATCAGCGACTAATTGGATTTATTGGGTACCATCGGCTACATGCGTCGTTACATATTAAAACACTTTACGCTTGTCGTCTGTGTAAGTATGAACTCCTCCCAATATGCAGTCTTATATTTGTTTATATTGTGCTCATTGCCAATCCACTATAATAATTATAAAATAAAGAAATCTATTGATACATTTACTGAATGTTGATTTAAATTACAAAATAAGTTGAAGGCTTGGCTTGAATGTGATCTGAAAACTTTTTACGACAGAAGTATTGAATAGCTATGCAATATTAATATTTTGCTTGGCTCCTGTTACATTTCATGTTTTGGTGGGATTCCATTTCTTTTTTGAAGTTTTTTTTTCTTTTCTTTTCAGGTCACGTTATAACTTTTTTGTACTTGGGTGATATCAGATGGTTCATTTTTTGTTCATTTTCGGCTTTCATTTTGCATCTTTCACTCCAAGTGACACATCTAAACACAAAATGAAACATTAGTGGCGAATGAATTCATTAGTGAACCGATCCAACTGTGTTGGATATTGTCATCCGGCATCTTTCACTTCCACTCCGAATGAACGAGAAATGAACGGTCTGAACACTGAGAGAACGATCATTCGGAATCGGGTTCAGTCATTTTGTCTCGAGTCCTGTAGTCGACGGACGTCACGTGTTGACGACTCTAAACAACCAAAACTATCACCTGTAGCAGGTATCTTAGTACAAATTGAAGTTTTATTCGGTTAGGTGTGCTGTCTCTCATTAAAGTATTTTATTTCGTTAATAACAAAGCAACAAGAAGAAAAAGTTCTTCAAATTTATTTTCATCCATTCGAAGAAAAGTGAATGTTTTTTTTTTTCTATATCATTCCCTATAAGCCGTGTGAACATAGAATGAAAGGAAAATGAAGCATTCACTCGAGTGAATATTCATCCGAGTGAACCGTCTGATATCACCTGCTTAGCACCCATTCCCTATCTCCTTTATATTATTTTTTCTTTGAGGCTTCGTTAGTTCTATAGGTGGACAACGTAACGTAAATACTTCTGACTTCTGAGTCGATTATTATATTCATATTATATAATTGACTCTTAAGCTAATACTTGAAGGTGGTCATTTTTAGCATTACCGTTGAATACATAGCAGCACTGTTGTAAGCGTCTCAACGGTCCTCGCAGGAAAGGAGCACACCTTATTTCATGTGATAACTTAAAACTCCCATATTATTATATCGAGCAAGTAAGGAGTGTATATCACAGTACTGATTACATTTATATTTAAATTGAATTTAATTATTGTTTTCATTATTAACGTTATTAATATTATTTTTTATTTAATTAATACCATTTCATTAAGTACATAACTAACTTAAAGCCTTTTGTACGCCAAACAAATATGCAGTCGAAACTCATACTGTTCTTGCAAACTTACAAACATAAAAATCTTTTATTTTATTTAATACAGTATTATATTATTATCAAATATTATTTTTCAATTTCAGTGTTTAGGTTTCCCTGCTAAAACAAAGGATGAAAACGGGGCCCTATTATTAACATGCGCGTGCAGTCTTTATAGGCAAAAAGGCAGTGCTTGCCATTCACAGATAACAGATATTTTAATTTAACTTTCGTACTTTTTAAATGACTCATGACGTTAATTTTTTAATAATAATAGTAAAAAATATAGTAAAAAAATAAATAATACACATTTAAAACGCCTCAATTTATAAAATAGCAACATGTAATCAGGTACACGCGCGAACGGGTTCACGAGAGGTCAAGATAGGCTCAGTGTTGAGGTGCCTGCCTTGCGCGTATGTGTGAGTGTGTCCGTGCACAGCCGAAAACGCACACAACCATGAATATCGAATGTGATTATTGTACTGCAAGCTCTGCCGAAGACCCCAGCAGTGTTGCCAACTATGGGGATATCCCACTTTCAGTAGGGAAAAATTAAATATATAGTGCGTATTTTAGGGAGTAAAAATATTATATTATATTCATGGGCGTGAAATTTTTTAAGCAAAAATGTATATTTATTTGGTTTTTATTACTGTTTTTATATAAATAATGACATCATGAGTGATGTTTTTGCCGCAAACAATAATTGCGGTCGGCTGAAGTAGTATTTTCAGCGTTTTGATCTCTCAGTGGAAAGTACCCCAAGTAATAAATAATATATTTAAATAATAGTTGGGGAGTTCTGGTTAAAATTCAATGGCATCACTGGCGCCGCGGCCGGCGCGGGCGCCCGCGCCATCCATGCCGACGGCGATCGGAACTACTCGTGAATAGTCGTGAGCAATCGGATATAATCCGAGTAAAATGAATAGACGCAAATCTAACTAATTACGTATAATATGTACATTATGCATTTTTGTTTTGTGAGGTTTATAATATTTGTTTACATTTTACATAGCTGAAATTTTTTGTGTTTTGGGAGGCCATTTGCTTTTTTCATGTGATCGAGCACTGTTAGTACTATATTATATTATTATTTTTGGTTTTATAGTTTTCTAAGAATATTTTAGATTTTAATATTTGAAAGTTTGTATAATATTTAACAGTTTAACATTAATAATTGCGTACATTCATAACTATCACTCACTTGGATAAGATAATAATTTGTGGTGGCCAAAATTTTGCATTTATTTACATCGGATTATGGATCGGATCTCAAGTAACCGGAACCTTGATTATGTGAAAAGACAAAAGTTAAGCTGATTAGGTGAGTACTTAAAATATACTAGATATAAAAATGAAAAAGTTGTAAAAGAAAAAGTTTTTGTTTTGTTTTGTTTCATGCCAAAACTAATGAACCGATTGTAATAAAATTTTGTACACAGTTAGTCTAGAGCCTGAGAGAGCCATAGGCTACATTTTGATGAGGCAAAAATATAGTATCTAATTTCCATGGTAATATCGATGAAAATAAATTCACATTGTATTTCTAATACGTAACAATAGATGGCGTTTTTATTTATTTTAGCGCACAATATTATGTTGTATGGTAATTGGTATATTTCCATGGGTTTCGATGAAAGAAACTCTCATTGTAGTTCCAACGTGTGACAACAGATGGCGTTTTTTTTATTTCTTCATAACAGAACGTAATTATACTAATAGTTTAGAAAACATAGTTTTTAATTTATATCCACACTATTATTATAATTTATGCGAAAATATCTCTTTTTGTCCGTTTGTCTGTCTGTTTTGCTTTCACACCAAAACTACTGAACCGATATCGCTGCATTACCAGTGTCAAAATCTTGTGCACGCCGCTGATTATTAATAAGTCTTCGCTATCTGTCCGTCGTCCATCCGTATGTCACCACTCACCAGGCTGGATCTCGAGAACCGCAATAGCTAGATAGTTGCGATTTTCACAAATTATGTATTTCTGGTGTCGTTGTAAAAGCTAATAGTCAAAAACCTATTAAAAAATAAAATCAAAAACAAATTAAATTATTAATTGGGGGCCTCCTACAACAAACACGATTTTTTTTCCCTTTTTGCTCTATATCCATAATGGTAACACTAACGTTTTTGAAAATTTCAGAAAACGCTCAAGTGAATGTTAACTTTAATAATTATTAATAAAAATTAAATAAACTTATTATTTAAGGGGGGCTCCCATACAAATTTACGGTACGGAACCCTATGTACGCCAGTCCGACTCGCACTTGGCCAGTTTCATAATTTTTCCTTTAATTGTGAATAAAGACCTATCCGGGTACCAAATTTCAAGGTTCTAAGTCTGCTAGAAATACATACCTTAGAATTTTGATGATCCGTCAGTCAGTGACAAAATGTAGTAACTTTGACCATCCGTAACTACGAGTACTAAACTATTTATCGAAATTTCATGTAATTTGGAGGTTAAGCTAGTTTTAATACTTGCTCCTAGTGACCGAAATTTTAAATCCCTAGCTTTGTTAACATCGAAGATAAAGGGGGTGTGAAATAGCCGCGAACCGTTTCGGGAAAAGTATGGTACGGCCGCGGGCCGTGCCTTTGCTAAAAAGCTTGGCTGGGGCACTGCCGTGCTCCTAGATTATAAAGTTTGTAAGCTCAAAAATGACATTTTACTGCAATAAAAATTTCTATGTATCTTTCCTGTACTCAAAGTATTTCCATACCCATCCAAATCTGTTCAGCGTTTTACTCGTAAGTGTTAAAGAGTAGAAGAAGAAGTATCAGAGTTAGCAGACAGACACTCATTTGCATTTGTAGTATTAGTATGTCCATGATATGGACAATATTATTACCTAAATTATAACAAGTTGTACACTTAATGGGGTTATTACACTGGCGTACAACATCAGACTTGGCACGGAACCGAACCTGGACACACGCCAGCAATATCAAAGTTTGTACTAATGGGGATTTGAGTAGTTCATAACCTTTTGGGGACACATAAAAATATTTACTCTGGAAGCGTATTTTGTATAAAGGTCTGTTCACATTGCAACGAGACGAGGTAATACGATGCGATGCATTTTAATGAACCATTCCAAACTAAACTATATTCACTACACAAGAAGACTCACCTTGAATTAAAAGACCCAAGACGTGTTTACGGAATCGGGTGATCCAGTATGATTCACCAGATGATACTGGTCTGGGAATACCAGACCAAAATTAATAAATAATTAATAATTAGTTTACCCCGCAGAAACCCTACAATTTTTCTTGATAGAAATTATAAAATTAGTAATATTATTATGTCCTTTCCGCGCACTCAAAGTATATCCATAGATATCAAAATCCAGTGAATTAAAGGGTAGCAGACAGATAAACACTTTCATATTTTTAATAATAGATAGTAATATAGATTTAAATTAACAAAAATTAGTTTTTATTATTCGTAGACAAAAATAGTTTTTCCATCGCTTATACGAGTGATATAAATTTGTCGATTAAATAGGATTTTGTACCGAAGCAGTTTAGACTGTTCCGGTTAAGATCACACGAACAAAGATACTATCATCAGTCATGCCATGCCGTTGATATCAAATAATTAATAGATAAAACAGTCCGGAGAAGCTGCATTGCGAATGTGTTTGTAAATTATATAATAAATGAAAAGCGAATATATTATTAATTATTAAAGCTTCTTCTTCGGTGCGATAATAATAATTAATTGAATCAAGTTAAAACTTATTTAGGAGCGTTGTGAATTTTTCTTTTGCTTCTCCAGCTGGAACCCCCAGAGTACAACCCATATATTAGCTCTGGCTGTATGTATGTATCGGAATCTTTGAGCACGATTTTTACCTGTCTCAATCTTTTTATATTTTCTTCTTTTTATTTTCTTAATTTTTTCCTATCTACATTAATGCAATATCTAAAATCTATTTAACTTCTACGCCCCGGTTTTAGGATTAACATGATCTAATTAATTTGAAATAGCTTTTTGTTTGTTACTAGCGATTAACAAAGACAAGGTAATAACCAGGAAATAGCCTACATATTAAATATAGTCATTATTTTTTATGGATAACTATTATTTATAAGACCCTATAATTGCAAAGGATAATATTACACCGAAAAGCATTAATAATTTCTTCTTCTTTTTTAGGGTTCCGTATTTTTAAGCGGCCTCAGTGAGTTGAGATTTTGCTAAATAGTAAATAATACTCCGACAAAACTAGACTTTTTTAATTTTGAAATACCTCTATTAATACTAAGGGTAAGAGGTATGGATAGTAGAGGTAACTATTTAAAATTTGTTTTTTTTTTGTTTGAAACAGATTGTAAAATATGATTGTAAGCTACTTTATATATAAAAATAAGTGGTAAATGACCAAAAATAACGCCTGATGTTTCCGTTAATGTCGCCTGTGCATATAGGGTTGCCAACCGTACTTTATAATAAAGTATTGTACGTTATTTAAGGTAATTGTACTCTGTACTTTAAATTAATAATAAAGTACGCAAAAATACTTTATTTCTCACTAGACGTTCCGTGCGGCTTCGCCCGCGTAAATTAGATATTTCACAGACAAATTAGTTCACAAAAAATAGCCTATGATCCTTTACGTGGCTTACTAATTGTTATCTGTGCCAAAAAACAGAAAAATTGCTCCAGTAGTTCCTGAGATAAGCAATTTCAAATAATTTCCCCCGTTTTTTCCACATTTTCCTCTATTTATTCGTTCCTATTAGTTGTAGCGTGATAATGTAGCTTTTAGCCTTTCTAGATAAATGGACTATCCAACACTGAAAGAATTTTTCAAATCGAACCAGTAGTTCCTGAGATTAGCGCGTTCAAATAAGCCCTTTTAAATAATTTCCTCCCGTTTTTCCGCATTTTCCTCTATTTCTTCGCTCCTATTAGTCTTAGCGTGATAAAATATAGCCTATAGCCTTCCTCGATAAATGTGCTATCTAACACTGAAAGAACTTTTCAAATCGGACCAGTGGTTCCTGAGATTAGCGCGTTCAAACAAACAAACTCTTCCGCTTTATAATTTTAATTAAGTATAGAAGTATAGACAATTTGATTTCTGTTGAAGTCGTAAGTAAGTATTTTTCGTTTAACGAAATTTATCGATTTATCGATCGAAAGAATCACATTTATAACTACAAAAAGCAATAAAATTTTATCTTTAAACTAGACGTTCCGCGCGGCTTCGCCTGCGTAAATTAGATATTTCACAGACAAATTAGTCCACTAAAAATAGCCTATAATCTTTCACGTGGTCTACTTCTTGTGTGTGCCAAATAACAGAAAAATTGCTCCAGTAGTTCGTGAGATAAGCCCTTTCAAATAAATTCCTCCGTTTTTACCACATTTTCCTCTGTTTCTTGGCTCCTATTAGTCTTAGCGTGATAAAAATATAGCTTAAATAGCCTTTCTCGATAAATGGGCTATCTAACACTGTAAGAATTTTTCAAATCGGACCAGTAGTTCCTGAGATTAGCGCGTTCAAATAAGCCCTTTCAAATAATTTCCCCCCGTTTTATCGACATTTTCCTCTATTTCTTCGCTCCTATTAGTCTTAGCGTGATAAAATATGGCCTATAGCCTTTCTTGATAAAGAGGCTATCTAACACTGACAGAATTTTTCAAATCGGACCAGTAGTTCCTGAGATTAGTGCGTTCAAACAAACAAACAAACTAACAAACTCTTCCGCTTTATAGTATTATAGTATAGATATAATATTAAAGAAAAATAAAATGTACTTTATTTTTATACTGTGTACTTTATTTTTCTTACTTAGAGTAACCAATGTACTTTAAATGCAAAAATAAAAGTTGGCAACCCAATGTGCATACCACATCAGGGATATGTCAACAGGTACCATCGAGGAAATTGATTCCTAGGCAGTTGACAGGCCAACGTCATTTGGTAGGGTCATTTGAATTTAATGTTAACAATAATAATTGTGATCTGTCCGCTGGGTTTGACGTAACGCGACCAAACTTCGTAGGTCCCCGATCTGCATAGGAATCAACTTCTCTGATAGTACATTGCGTTTTTTGACACGGTTTATTGGTTTAGCATTTTCCTTAATCAGAAGGAGAAAGTAAAGCAATGACAAGGATGAGTGGACGTTAAGCAACCGTACATGTTGCGTAAAGCGTGTGTAGAAACGTGCCCATTGAAGGAGAAATGGACTTAACCGTGCGTTTAGTGCATAGAGTATGTTGTGAATAGAATGATCTAACGTAACTGTTGTATGATTTACCTTCTTTGCTACCTAACCTAGGATTAAAAGTAGCATTTATCGGTAGTGGGATAAAGAATAGACCTTAACGATTGCTAAGTTGACTACTATACCTAAATTATTTTTGTGCACATTGGCCATAATAGTATGTTCTAAGTAACATGTTACATGACATAATATGATAGACCTTACATTCATGATCCGGGACTTTGCCACAGTTATATTAATTATGTGCCTTGTAACTTGTTGTAGTTAAATCGTGAATAGAGTAAGTATTAGGGTAATAATTCTCCTAATATTAACCACTAATCAGTAATGTATTTAATCCTTCGATCGCGGATTCTTGGAAATCTATTGTTATTCTATTGTTGTCGCGATCACCGGTGCTCTTACCGGTGAGGCTTGATAGGTTAATTACTTTTTTTTATATATTATGTTGTTCAATACCAGAATATGTCCTGTTAGGCATAACATGGTATTATCATGTTAAAAAATTTCATTTTCTGTGTAATCTAACTTCTTTGGTAACTTCATGCGTGTGGTACACATACAAA